>CM062819.1:1061335143-1061882643 GCA_031772625.1 Pinus tabuliformis | reverse complement strand
TGGCTTGTTCACCCACCAATAGGGAACGTGAGCTGGGTTTAGACCATCGTAAGGCAGGTTAGTTCTACCCTACTGATGAACTGCACCGCAATAGTAATTAAACTTAGTATGAGAGGAACCATTGATTCACACAATTGGCCATTGCGCTTGGTTGAAAAGCCAGTGGCGCGAAGCTACCGTGTGTCGGATTATGATTGAATGCTTCTAAGTCAGAATCCACGGTAGAAGTAGTGAATGTCACTCTTCGTCTGTATCTCAACTCGTAGAAGGGGCATTGTTTTGTCACCCCCAGGGGCCCGTGTCATTTGCAAACTGTGACTATGAAGCATCTCGATTGGGGTAGCTTTAAAGTTCAATTCCAAACGGCCATTGAGAAGAATACTTTGCAGATGACTTAAATATGCAACGAGGTATTGTAAGTGGGAAAGTGGCCTTGCTGCCATGATCCACTAAGATTCAGCCCTTGGTCGCCTAGATTCAGAGCTTCTCCCTTGTCACAAAAAAATCCGGACAACCCTCTCACTGTCGTGCCTTTGCCTCTTCATCCAAACGATAATTTTTTATTGCTTGGGGGTGGGAAATTTGGGGTTTCCACACTGCGATAGAAAAGGCGCCAAAGCCCAGGAAAATTGGTGTTTCCATGTCACGCTCCGGCGCCCAAAATTTTGGGGTTTCCATGTCACGCTCTGGCGCCCAAAATTTTGGGGTTTCCATGTCATGCCCTGTGCCCAAAATTTGGGGTTTCCACGATGCCACGAAAGAGGCACCCAAGCATGGGAAAAATTGGGGTTTCCATGCTGTGCCCCGACACCCAAGCATGGGAAAAATTAGAGTTTCCATGTCGCACCTTGGCACCCAAGCATGGGAAAAATTGGGGTTTCCATGCCATGCCGTGGTGCACAAAATTTGGGGTTTCCACCCAGTGCCTAAAATTTTGGGCTTCCACCTAGAGCAAAAAAATTTGGGGTTTCCATGTCGTACCCAAAATTGGGGTTTCCACCTAGTGCCTAAAATTTGGGGCTTTTGCTCGATGCAAAAGACTTTTGGATTTCCATGTTGCACCAAAAATTTGGGGTTTCCTCCCGACACCTAAAACTTGGGGCTTCCGCCCAATGCAAAGAATTTGGGGTTTCCATGTCGCACCCAAAATTTTTGGTTTCCAAGTCGTACCCAGGTGCCCAAACCTGGGGAAACTTGGGGATTCCATGTCACGCCATGACCGAAACTGGCAGTGCAAAAGCCTGCAAAAACGTGGGGTTTCCATGTCGTGCCCTAGTGCCTAAGCCTGGGAAACTTGGGGTTTCCATGTCGTGCCATGACCGAAACTGGCGGCACCCAAACTTGGGGAAACTTGGGGTTTCCATGTTGCGCCCTGGCATGTGAGCCTGGAAAACCTGGGGTTTCCATGTCACGCCATGGCCGAAACTGGCGGCACCCAAGTCTGGGGAAACTTGGGGTTTCCATGTCCTGCCCTTGATGGAACCACGAGTTTCCACATTTTACAACACAATGGAAACATGAGGTTTTCAACAATGCCAGAACCTAGGGAACTTGGGGTTTCCATGACAATGCAAACCAGCTCGCAAGTCTGGGGAACTTGGGGTGTTTCAAAACTGCTACCCAAGTTTGGGGAACTCGTGGTTTTCATGTCACGGCATGGTCAAAACCACCGATGGAAACCACCCAAGTCTGGGAAACCTAGGGTTTCCATGTTGCGGCACACCCTGAATCGCCCCAGATTGTGTGGAAATTTGAATTTTCATATCGTGGAGTGACGAAAAGCCGCCAAAGTCTGGGGAACTTGGGGTGTCCATTTCGCGATGCGATGGAAACTGCTACCCAAGTTAATGGACACATGGGGTTTCCATTTTGCTTCATGACAAAAATTGCTACCCAAGTCTGGGAAACACGGGGTTCCCATGTCGCTCGCGCCACGGCTAAAACTTCTGCCCAAGTTTGGGGAGCTTCAAGTTTCCATGTCATCATGCGACAGGGAATGGCCACCCAAGTTTGGGGAGTTTTAGGTTTACATGTCATTGTGTGACAGGGAATGACCGCCCAAGTCTAACGAACACCGGGATTTCCATTCTGTGGCATGATGGAAACAACTAAATTATGGGAAACTTTGGGTCTTCCATGTCTCGCCATGACAGAAATCGTGACCTCGATGCAGGGAACTTGAGTTTCCATGCCACAAAACTATAGAGAACTACCCAATCCCGTGGAACCTGGGGGCTTATGTTTCGTGGCATGAGGGAAACCGCCTAATTCTTGGAACCTCTGGGGTCTCCATCTCCCGCTCGGGAAAAAACCACGACCTCGGTGCAAGGAACTTTGGTTTCCATGTCGCAACATGACCAAAATCGCCCAAGTTTATGGAACTCATGGTTTCCATGTTGTGTAATAATGAAGAACCACCCAAGCCTTGCAAACTTGCGGTTTCCATTTCGCAGCGAGGTGGAAACAACTTGTCTATTCTGTCTATGGAACTTGGGGTTTCCATGCCTCATTTTGAAAAGAGCCATCCAAGTGCAGGGAAAGCAGGTTTTCCCTGCCCCGCCATGACAACAACTGCCCAAGTGCATGAAATCTATGGTTTCCATGTCTCATTGTGCTAGAAACCTCTACCACGTATGCGGGGGGGGGCCTAGGGTGTCAGGTATTCGAGTCCGGAGCACCCGAGAGAGTGAAAAGACTAAACCCATAGTACGAGTACCCGCATTCAATTATATGCGACTCAGGTGAGTGTTTGGTTATATGCGAAAACTTGGCATGACATTCACTTATGTGCGACGGTGATGGGCGCACTCATAGCGGGTGTGCCGTGTTAGGCAGGGTGCACGCCCCTTGATACATGCACGATGGGCAAGTCACCGGAAGAAGGTATGCGGGCGACCCTTGTTGGGTGCCTAGATGAAAGAGGTGACCATGTGCGGACGAGTTAGGACACGGGCAGGTGTGCGATGTGTGACAATGAGTGTAATTGCCTAAGTGTTGGAGCCGACCCATGGGTGTGACGATGCACACCAAGGGACGCAGTGGTTCGTTGGAATGGGGTGTGTTGAGGTTATGTGGCAGGTTGGCCGAGCATGCATGTTGATGGAGCCAACCCTTGTTATCCACGAGAGACACGACCCTTGGGTGAAAGGATGCATATAAGTAAGGAGGATGGCGTTCGACGAAGGGACATCGAACTCAGAATTCCACATCGCAAAACAAGTGGGAAGGAAGGAGTTGGGTGAAAACAAAAGGAAGAGAAGGACGTGGGTAAGAGGGCCGTAATAGTGAGCGGATTACAGTGGGCAAGTCAGACTTGGTAGTGTGTACAGGCAGAGTGGGGCGGGTTACCAACCAGGTAGGCAGGTGCACTGCGTGTTGGCCATGCGCCCTCACTATGGACAACACTGACTGGCAGAGTTTGGGTGCCATGGAATGGAAAGTCAGGCGGACAAGCTCACAGTTCAAGTGTGGAGTTGTGTCGTATAGGCTATGTGCAGTGCATCATGACCACACAACACGACGCTTGAAAGAATAATTAAAGAAGATAAATTGATGGTAAGTTATTTTCACTGCATTGTTAAGAACACTTATTGGAAAATTGACTAAGTGTTGAAGTAGGTGCAGACCGTGTACTCAAGTATTGGTAAAAGGAAAAATTATGGTGGTGCCACACCCACTTATGTGTGGTTGAAATACTACCACTAGGATAGGAGCGTGACATGGGGTCTCCTAGTCTCTCCTTGACAAAAGTCGCCAAATTATGGGGAACCTGGGGATTCCATGTCCACCTTGTCAAAAGCCTCCCAAGTGCGGGAAATTTGGGGTTTCCATGTCTCGTCGCGATGGAAATCACCCCATGTGCAAGAAAAACTTGGTGTACATCGAGTCTACAACCTCACATCAAGAAAAAGGCTCAGTTGGTCAAGAGATTGAAGGTTTCTTCATTGGTAAAGGATCTTGCTAAGGATCAAAGGTTGGAGTCTCTTATAGAGCTAGTCCACCAAGGACTATCAAAAAATGAAAGAAGGACATAGTGCCAGGGAACAAAGGGCCAAAGAAAGAAAGTGCAGAGAGGAGGAAGGACTTGACTTGTGCTTGGAGGATATTCTTGTCAAGGGTCTAGGGCTTCATAATGACCAATAAGAAGCTTCAATAAGAGAAATTTACGAAAGGGTTTTCCTCCCTGAGAGAGAGAGGTTTTGCCCTGGCAGAGAGCCAACATCTTGTGTTCTTGTTCTTATGTTTTTGGCACCAGTTTGATGAAGTAAACACACATGCGTTAATAAGAAGAGAAGAAGATTAAGATAACAAGATAAATTGTAAAAGAGCTTCACAATTTTTTATCAAGTCTAGAAGAATCCCGCTATACCCCATTGCACCAGATTCTTCAACGTGGTATCAGAGCTAAGGTGACACAACAAGGAAAGGGAATCTCAAGAACATTCGCAAGGTTGTAGCATCAAGCCAAGAAGTCTCAATCACATCAAGGACAAGAAGTTCTACCATCTATCATTCATCATGGAAGACTACAAAGCAAGAAGAAGCACCTTTTATAAAGGAACCTACAAGAAGAACAAATCAAAGAGGGACCTACATCTATCTACAACATCTTGAAAAATAAAAGGCACTACAATTCAAGTCATCAAGCAAGTCAATTTGAAGAAAGCAACTTGAAGAACATCAAGATCTAAGGAAGGCAAGCCATCAAGTCTTCAAGAAGAAAGCAAGTTCACTACATCTCAAACTCTATCAAGTAAGTATATGTCCCCTTCTGAGTATACCTCAATGTCTTTTTGCAAGGAAAGTAACAAATTGGTTGGGACCACTACATGTCCAAAGTCCAATGATTTGGATGCCAAGAATATGGATGCTACAAAAGGGATTGTCCTAAACTTAAGAAGGACAACAACAACAAGAGAAAAAGGGAAGAAGCTCATGTAACTCAAGAAGTGAAAGAAGACGACAAGAAGCAAAAGAAGGAAGATCCTCCTATGACTAAGTCAACCTCTTTGCTTAAAGTCTTCTTTCAAAGTTTTGAGTAGTATAGGAGCATATAGAAATAGAACAAATTCCATGGTTAAATATATCTTCTAGAATATAGATATAGCTCAAGATATTCACATAGAAGGAGCATACCTATTAGACGGTCTCATCCACAATGAAAAAATGATTGATCATGATCAAAATTCTTAGAAGGCCTCCATCATCAAAGGAAGAAACATTTGCAAGGTAAGGGTCTTCAAGATCCTCTGATAGAATCTTCAAAATAAGGTTCGTACATAAGGGGGTAGATGTCTCATTAGGAGTCCCATTTATGGGATTCAAGAAAGGATGTTATACAGGCGAGAGTAGATGAAGCAAGAAAGGTTACACCAATGAAGGAGAACTATCAAATAAAGCCAAGATGATAAAAGCATAATCAAGATGAGGTATGTATGCATCAAAGTTTAATTCATGTCATCATATATATTGGGTCATGGGAAAAGTTCTAGAATCATGATCAAGAATAAAAGGATCTCTTTCGCCAATGATATGTTCAGAGGCATGTACTACAATGGAGTAAAGGTCAACATGAAGAAGCGCTCTCATAAGGAGTATAAGGTGGTTGACTAATCAATCCAAGAAGAAGAAAATTAAGAAAGAGATCAAGCATGTAAAGAACATTGTGGTCACAAAGAATAACTATTTGAAAAGATTCCTCAACATCTCTCGAAAGAAGGCATGGAAACTCTGACAAAGGAAGAAAAAGATCAAAAGACCCTTGACACCTACGATGGCCTTGAAGATAGTAAGGTGCAGATAACCAATTAAACTCTACAAATATGTCACAATGAAGAGGCCATCCAACAAAAGCACCATTTGATGTTGAAGCAATATCACGATGAAGTCATGAAGGGCCACTAAAGCAAAGTATGGGAACAAGCAAGTATAACAAATCATCCATGTGATAAGTATTATGAAAGATAGACAAGATGACAAAGGAGTAGCTAGATGACAAAAAGGACCTGATATATATCAAGAGGGCCACTTTCCATGAAGGGAGCAATGACATGACAAACTAGAAGGGAAAGTGCTCGATGACCAGCACCCTGCCAAGAAGAAGTTCAAATGAAGACTTCATGACATCGAAGGAAAGAATGATATCAAGTAGCTAAAGGACCCAATAAGAAGACATTATTGGTGAATGGATAAGTCCCTGGCTAAGAGGGAGTTCTAACAAGTTCCCAACTACAAAGTAGCTTGGGCAATTTCCTTATCAGAGGAAACTTGGGCATGTCTTCCTCAATCGAGGGGAAGAGATAGTCACAACATTCTTGTCTTCACTTGGCAAGAAATAATGCGAGGATTGGGTAATCATATAGCATCTGATGCTCTTTGAGGATGTGTAGGGCATCCAAGACAAGAGTAGGCAAGAGCAACGATATTCTTTGAGGGCTGGGAACCCAAGACAAGAATTTTCCTAGAAGGTCATACTCAGGGAACACCTGAGTGGGTATGTACCTTGAGAGACAATGAATAAGGTGTTTATAAGCCATTGCCCTTACCAACATTGTGCTCTGATCTTACGAGAGATAAATCTGTTAGTCAAGGCCTTGCTATGAACAATTTTGGCTAATATGATGCTATAACAGATGGGTTGCCAATCGGGTTTCTCTTATGTGAATTATCCAACATTGAAAAATAGACAAACACCTTATAATGATTTATGAATACCTCCCTAGTTAAGAGGAGGTGTTGAAGAAAGTGTAATTGGGTCCGGTCTTCATAAATGTACTTTATATATATATCATTGAGTTTATTTCTCATTGAAATAGGTCTAGCACATGTTAAAGTGTTATAGGTGAGTCGAAGAGTCAAAAGAAAATGTTGAAGACCTTAAGGGCATGTTACACCATGTATATTTATGTATTAGAGTTGTTGTGAAGGTAAATCCTCTCTGCGGACAGAGACGATCCCTACTAGCCCAAACCGGGTCTAGCAACAATCACACAATGCTACCACGCAAGTTCCTAATTGCAAATAAAAAGTGGATGGTGAGAACCTACTTGGATTCCAATGCTAGTGTTCGTAGAAGAGATGTCGCTCTTGTTCCTTTGCCTCGGCCGGTCACGATCCCCACGATCTTCGTGATTGGACACCTGCACATGCAAAGAACAACATGAATACAAGCATAAAACCTAGTAGATGCAATTATATATCAGTCAGAAAAGATATAACTCAACATCAAACATAAGACAATGAGAGTGGAACCATAATGATAGTCATCTATTATTGATAAATAACAAAGAAGAATACAACCATTGTTCTGACATCAAATCCTCCTTTGGCTGGGTAGTCAGCTACACAAGTCTTTCAAAGCTTGTTGGGATGGGAACAAGCCTCTCTCTCTTTGGGTGACAAGAATATCCTTACTTAGATTTGGCCTTATGGGTGCAAAGAAGGCTCTTGCAGCTTCAAACTCTTGAACTCTTGGTATTCTCTATCACTATGCTAGAACTGGAACTACTACTACTAGCTTGCTCAAGGAATAGAGACAAGCTTTTATAGATAGAGAGGAAAGAGATAGGATCAACCACATTATTCATGGGATTGGCTTTATCACTTGGAAAATTCCATGAAAGGTGGAAAACCACTTCCCTTCTATGGAGATTCGAAGCCAAACCATCCTAGCTCAACATAGATTCAGTTGGTGAATGGGTTGAAGAGAACCTTCGGGAGCTTGTTGGTTAAAAACTTTACTCAATTCGGTTGGCGCGAGTGCGACTCTGAGACAGAGTGCCAATGGTGCACCCTCTTTAGAGGATTTCCCTCATTGGCGTGGGCAGTGAACTGTGGACCCGCGCTAATGCAAAAAGAGTTGTTTTCATGGGTATTTTGCAGGAGATGTCTTCAGGGAAAATGAAGCTCATACTTAGAGGAATATGATGCAAGTGGTTTCAGGTCATGTCACTTTTCACAGGTCTCGGAATGAGTCCTCCAGTGTGTGGGTGAGGGGTAACAGGGACGGTGACAAACGGTGAAAATTTGTTGTGTAACAGATGCCCCCTAAAGCATGAGGCCCGAGGGAGAGAGAGGGGTGAAATGCTTTACAAGAACATGCGTGATTGAAAACACGGCCGCCGGAGAACCTGCAAAAAGAAGTACAACTGATATCTCAAGTACATGATATATGTGGTATGGGCACAACCATCCATAGCAGAGTACATAATAATCGAGATCCAAGGCATGGACGCAGCCATCCAGAGAGGATCGATAAATAGACTCAGGCATGGTCGCAACCATCCAGTGAATGAATCATGTAATGATCATAATAATCCACAAATCGCAGCCTGGATTCCAACAGACAAAATCCAGGGTCTTGCGCTCCATCTCGACCCGAACAGAGTACAAGTCCAAGCATGCGAATACAGGAGTTGAAGTCGAACATGCATGAACATCGTCTGATTACCAGCCAATGATGAAAACTGTTAACAGACGCGAGAGGTACCACCAATAATGACAATGGCCCTCATGGTACTATAGGTACAATCTACGGCGTGTGAATAAGTGAGCTAGCGTCGAACACTCGTAGAATCATTCGATCGGAGGCCAATGATGAAAACCTCTCGTCGAACACGAATAACCTGCCATTGAGGCATGCAGGTTCCAAGGCACCGGAAGGGAGTCTCTGGATCAGCTTCCTGGATAATGAGCTGAAGTCGACAGGAAGTGACCTTGATCGAAGGTGGGCCATAGTGTTTCCCACATCATCGACATGAGACAGAGGAATAATGTTGTGGTGAATCAGAATTATGTGAGGTATCAGAGGAGGTTGTAATTCTGCAGAGGTCAACTTCTCTTGAACATATCAGCGGCACGATAGTGGACTTGGCAGTATTTGACATCAAATGAGCAGAGGTAATGGTGACAAGGCAATGAGCAGATGAGAGGTCAAATAGGATAACCCAAACCCATGGAGGCTAGTGTAAAACAAGATGAGATGTCCCCACCCAGACATGAATGCAGACTAGTGCCATGTTTAAGAGCGGCATACTGCGGACACGACAAGAATTATGGGTCCATTTTCCCCACCATTGCTGGCGAGTACCCCAGTTATTTTTATCAACAAGCTTGACGGGGATAGCATATGCTTATGAGCGTCATTTCGATGGAATCCGATGTCATTAGGTTTTAACGAGTCTGAAAAAGGAAGAACTCGGCGTCTTTTCTTATTTAGAGAGTCTGAAAAGACAACAGAAAAGGAAACTCCAGGGGTGTCCTTTTTCGTAAAGTTGTGTCTCCTGAGCCCGAAAAAGTATAAAACAATGCTCGAAAGAACCGCCCGATCATTACGATCGAGGAGTACTTTTCATGAGTACTGATATTGACTTGAAAAAGTAAAAAAGCGATCAACATCACGTCGTTTCGTAACCATTAACGAAACTTAAATGACAAAGGTCCAACGATCTTTTTGTTTTTACACGGTTGGAAAAGGGTTTAAAGACGATCGCCTCTTATTTACGTTTAACGAGTCAAGAGGGGTAACTCGGCGATCGTTTCATTTTTAGCGAGTCAGAAAAGAGCTGAAAGATGACTCCATAGTGACTTTTTCGAGTATTTACCGAGTCCGAAAAAGTATAAAATACAACTCGTTTCACCATCGAAGTTGCAAAAAAGACCTGTCATGGCACCAGAAGCAAGCGTAAAATCCATTTTCGACCAAAAGTATATTAAAATATTCAAAAAACAACTTTTTAAACCTAATTACAAGTCAAAAAGTCTATAAATATGGTGAAAATGTAAAAAATAGAATTACTTTTACTTTTTACCTCTTGCATAGTAGTAGTGGTCCATTTGGGGAGCGAACTTCGAGCAGTGATTACCGCCAATCCGTGCAACCATTTGAGATTCCGCCAGTTCCAGGTAAGAGGTGCTTCCCTTAGCTCCATTTTCATACTCTTTTTATGCATTTTGTTCCCTAATTGAGCCTCCGCAAGGGGGATTTTAAAATTTAGGGTTGCGCCCCATTGGCGTGGGTATCCGGCACGGGTCCGTGCCAATGGGGTGATTTGCCCAAAGGTGTCGCGCCATTGGCGCGACTGTTTTAGAAACAGTCGCGCCAACCGCACGACCTAAATTTTTGCTTGAATTTTCCTCATCATTTTTTAAATTCGTTCGGTTTGTCAGCCTACCAGTGTTTCAATAATGATTTATTCATCCTTGTGGGTGCAGGAAACAGGCAAATTGGTGGTGGAATGGAAAGAACGGGAGCATGATGCCGTAGATGCCTTGGCCATAGTGGATGAGGGATGTATGAATGCTTTGAGAGACTGTGGTCTCAAGAAGTTCTTCCTCACCTCTTATTTGCGAGCTCAACCGGAGCTATTACAGTTCATAGTGGATGCTTGGGATGTTGATGACCAAGTATTTCGCTTATGGGATCAAACCTTAGAGCTGGATGTATCTAATGTGTACTTCATTACTAGGCTGTCATGGAGAGGGGGGAGCCCTATTTGACCGAAAGTAGACCTTCCGGAGAAAAGATAGGTGAAGTGAAGGCCCGAATGTGTCCAGAAGCACAATTTGGGAAAAACAGTGCCAAGGTGGATATTGACACCATCCATGATTTGGTTCGTAAGGTGATACTATTCACCATCACGCGTGCAGTTGGGGTACAGGCACCCCACGAGGTGAGAAAGAATCATCTGTTACTAGTGACAGAATGCCTTAGCCCCACCATTTTTGACTGGGCTACAGCGGTGACTACAAATATCAAAAGGCAGCTTACAAAGTGTAAGCACGGGGGAGTGAAACAGTTCGGGTATGGCTCGATTGTGGTGTCGTTCTTCTTGGAACGATTACCCCTCTTCCAGTACCAGGGAGCTGTAGTGGCGGACCCATTGCCACGAGAGCCTAGGATGGCTCGCTAGGCAGAATTGATGCCCAGAGGAGGAGGGGGCCAGCAGATGTCTTGGCGGCCCGAATTCTTCATATGGCTTCGCCGTCAGCTGATCGTGGTAGAGGATTGGCCATACGCGAGAACCAATTTCATGGGGGATCCAGACCTCCCACTGCCAGAGGGAGAGGAGTGGGAAGAGGAGCTAGGTATGACCTCTTCGTTTTGATGTTTTATGTATTTTCATTTTTTGTCAATACATGCATGTTCTGATGACAGTTGTATGTATATGCAGATGTGGGCCCAGAGCGACCAGCCGGCTTGTCTCCTATAGCGCGGAGGGGCCAACCTGCAACTGATCCTCAGGCAAGGGGTGCCGTGGGGGAAGAGCTGGTGCAGAATCTCGAGGGACTCACCCAAGGGATTCCGGGTTATGCGAGATTGGCGGACGTGCCTTTTGCATACCAGAGGCACACAGTGGGGGTGCTGACTCACATCCATCGTCTGTTGAGACGCTTGGTGCGCGCGGTGACGTGCTATCATGAGCACCACCGCGAATAGACTTCTAGGCTTCTTTCATGCATATTTTTTGAGGGACATGTCGTCCCAGGATGTATCAGGATGAACATGTATTATTTTTTGAACTTATGTAATGCACGCGGTGCAAAACTTTGCGACACACATATATATATACATATGCCTATGGTTTATTATTGTGCTTTTATGCGCTTGCTTGTATAATGTTTTGATTATAAATTACGCAAATGTCTATCTAATACATGATTAGCCAATGCATCAAATAATGTGTTTAATCGTCTTGGAATATGCTGATATGTGATAAAGTCAAAATTCCTTTCTAACAATTTAACACATAAGTACAACCTTAAAATGTGACGGTCTCTGACGGAATATCGCCCATTGAGCTGATGGACGACAAGTTGAGAGTCTAGGTTAACAAGCAATGTACGAATACCGAGATTAATTGCCTCGGCTAATAATTCAATAACAGCGCTATATTCAGCAACATTGTTTGTAGTACAGCCTAAACACACACCTTGAAGATCTATCAACTCACCGTGAGGATCGTAGATCACCCACACCGCAGAGGACAAATTATGAGTGCTGCGGCAGGCACAATCAGTGAAACCAATGTAAGGTGCACCTGACATCTGCACAAGAAGCAAAAAGACACAATAAGGGATATCACGCTTTCATACCAAGCCGAAAACATGAAAACACACACACACACACACACGCATGTAAACTATGCTTGAGAATAAAGGAACGGGCATGCCCCCCAGCATGACGTCTCAATTCGAGGTACATGCCCCCAAGCTTCAATCCATTGAAAATGGAGTGAAGGTTGACATTTATTGCGCTCGAACGACATCATATCGCCCCAAGATTCTATCTGATTAGCGGGAGGAAGGACCCACGGATCAGAACGCACAGAAATCATATTAATCGGAGCAAGATTAGGAGGTGGGAGGGGAAAGACACCCATCAGGGCGGGATCTTTAAAGAGTCTAGCTCCCACACTCTCAAATGATTTGGAGGTATGCTCCACGAAAGCCACTTTGCCTTTGGAAGAAGAGGTGAAGAAGGAGAGCTAGTCCACCGTGACAATCTTCCCCTGATGAGGGAAACAAATGACACGGAAAAGGGAGGAAGCCACGGATTGCATGGCGTATGTCCAGCTACGTCCAAGGAGGAGGTTGTAGGTAAGATTAGCGTCGACAACTTCGACCTCCACTTCTATCCTCTTCCCTTCCAAGGAGATGGGTAAGCATTGGAGGATACCATAAGGACGGGACTCTCTTCCATCAAAGGCTTCTAATGTCGTAGGAGACTGGCTCACTATTGGAGAACCAATAGCTTTCCAGCAGGCAACAGATATGATGCAAGCTGAGGCACCCTCATCAATGACTGTACAATGAATTGTTGTCCCATTGATGATGACTTGTATAAGGAAAGCGATTTGGTGAGGCAGTCTCGGCGTATAGCCCTCGAGATCAAAAGAAATCAGATCTGAGTCAGTCGGGTCTATGCCACCGATGGACGATAGCAAGGACTTCCTCTGGGAGGGGCAACTCTGGAGCACTTCTAAAGCGGACATAGCAGACGGAGCCTGAGCTAAGTCCTCAACAATGTTGTAGTGCTGGGCATCACGAGCATTAGGGTTGTAAGAAGACTTCTGGAGTACACCTTTTGGAGGGGGTCGGATAGTCGTCTCAGTGCTAGGTCTTTCGATGTGGAGTGGACCAGAACTGGACGGAGGAGCACTGGAGGGGACCTCCGGCTCTTTCCCAGCATGAGATGGATATTATTTTTCTCGAGTAGTGACATGGATGGGAATCGTCCCAGCCATAAATACTTGAGAGCCAAATGAAGAAGAGGGTTGCGATGGATCTGCCACCATTTGAGTTTGCTGTGAAGGGAAAGGTTCTTTAAGCACAGCAGGAGTCCCAGGAGCACCTTTCAATAATCGACTAACTTCGGACCGCCTGGGGCAGTCTTTAGTGTAGTGATCCTCATCACAGATAAGACAAGGATACTTAGGTTTTCGTTTGGCTCCTTCCTCGGGTGGAGGTTTAGGGGAGTCCTGCTTGGGCTGTTCGGATTTATTTTTGGCTTTCCCTTTCTTTTTCCCTTTCAAGGATTTATCCGCTGTGGTGGACTAAACGACGTTAACCTCGGAAGTATTTCCAGAATTAGATTGACCCTAAGAAGTGTTTCCATTAGAAGCATTCTGTTTTTGCTTCCCAGGGTTCGCGGATGATTTCTTTGAAGATGCATTTACAGAGCCAATAACACCGTCAACAGATGGTTTTGGCGGAGCTTTAGATGTTCCGGGTCTCGGGGCGTCTGGCAAATAATCATATAAAGTAACTGACTGAGAATAAACTAAGTTGAGGTACTGAGCACGCGCGATAGCTTGCTATTCAGTCACACAAGCTCCCATGGTGATGTCTCGCGCGATTGCAGGGACAAAGGAAGTCGTGAACCAATCGGTAAGGAGTTGATCAGGAATCCAAAATTTTATCAAGCGACGACGCCGTCTCCATTCATGAATATGATCGAATATATGCGTGGCCATGTCCTGTTTGAGAGACGTAAGGAGATGTGTCCCTGTCTCATACTGAATGGGTAACTGAAAATGAGTTAGGAATGCCATAGCCAGCGAGTTGAAATCTTGAAATGTTCCACGATTCAACTCAATATACCACTTAGCGGCCGAGCCTGTGAGAGTCCTTTGAAATAGGTGGAGCCGGATAGAATCATCAAGCCATGAGTTGGATGAGCACCAAAGGTGATAGGTCATGGCATGGGCTTGAGGGTCCTCACTAGCTTTGCCATCGAATTTCGGGCAATCACCGGGTATCTTAGTTGGAACTGGTGGCCAATATGGATTGTGGAGAATGGGATCATTCATCAACTTGGACACATCTAGGAGTTCCAACGTCGCTAAGAAAGGAAACTGAGGATTAAAGGACATTTGTGGCTATGGAAGAGAGGTAGTACCAAGGTTCCAACCGGGTGGTGGTTGCCCCCATGGACTTTGTCCAGATGGGCCTGGCCCGTAAGGGTTCTGCCCATAGGGATTTTGCCCATAGGGGTTCTGTCCATATGGATTTTGTCCATAAGGATTCTATCCATAAGGATTCTATCCATAAGGATTCTGTCCATAAGTAGACAGTTGACCCTGGGTCTGCCCCCCAGCACCCCATGGATTAGCAACTTGACCTGCAGGTGCAACATACTGTTGCTGATAATTCTGGTAAGAAGTGACCTGCATTTGTTGATAATTTTGATAAGGGGTAAATTGAGTTTGCCCCTGGGGTTGCTGGTAGCCATATGTTTGCTGAGCTCCATACTGAGCCTGATAAGAAGGCTGCGCTTGGTAAGAAGGTTGGGGTCGTGGCCCACCTTTCATTTGATAACCAATTTGAGTCTGGGGCCCATAAGGATGTACTTGAACAGGTTGAGCTTGAACCATCTGGCCGGAAGGTTGTCCTGGTTGGGTTTGGGACGGACCCGTTTGCCCAGAAGGATGAGCTTGCTGGGTACCAAATTTTCCTTGAGCAACCGAGGGTTGTCCTTGTGGAACAGATGGTTGAGCGGGTTGGACGGCCGGTTGACCTTGAGGTTGGCCAGCCTGTCCAGAGGGATGACTAGGCTGGGCATTGGGTTGGCCCTGCTGTGCAGAAGGCTGACCCGCTTGCCCAGAACAATGACTAGGCTGGGTAGTGGGTTGGCCCTGCTATACGTAAGGCTACCCCCCTTGCCCAGAAGGGTACCCCTGTTGGACTGTCGGTTGACCTTGTGGAATATAAGTTTGTCTAGCTTGTCTAGAGGGATAACCCTGCTAGATACCAGGTTGACCTTGTTGGATATAAGGTTGTCCTGGTTGTCCAGACGGGTAACCTTGCTGGGTACCAGGTTGCCCTAGGTAACCAAAAGGTTGAGTCAGATAAGTAAAAGATGGACCACCAGCGGCCAAAGGTTGTCCCTAATTGGGTTGTCCTTGTAGGCCCCCAGGTTGTCCTGGGTAAGACTGGCCATAATATTGCTGCCCTTGGGGGGTTCGCACATAACATGGCTGGCCTTGGTTAGGTGGTCCCTAAAGCTGTGTAGGCCTTACTTGGCCCCCATGGAAAGTGGTGGCATTCCAAGTAACGGATAATGGCACCGAAACCTCAACAATAGGTTGAGTAGGCAAGGGTTGAGAAAGCTGAAGGTATTGACCAGCAGAATCGTAATAATAGAATGGACCTTGCGCATTCAGATCCTGAACAGCTTGTCCATAGGCATCATATGGCCCCCCTCCTGGTACGGGACCAGAAGAGGGTGGTGCACTTTGTGCAGGATGGATAACTTTAGGTGTGTGTGCCGGCTGGCCGCTACTCACTTGACCGTGAGGGGGACCAGCACCAGTGTTCAAAGCTGAAGACGTTGTAACGGCACTAACAACCGGAGTTGAATGTGCTACACAAACAGTTGGATTTGTCGGAACTGAAGTGACAGGTGTAGTGTGGACTTGTGAAACAAAACATCCCCTGGTGGGAGTGATGTGGGGGTCCCACATACTCGAAGCAGGGATCCTGGCACTTACTTTATCCCTCAATGACTTGTAGCGTGGGGGGAGAGGAGAAGTAGCTGGGATGGGAGTGTCGATATTCGACAACACAGGTGTCTCGCTTACTCTAGGAGATGTCTCATCCATGTGAGAGGTAGACATTGGAGACGAAACACCAGGGGGGTAAAAGGAATATCGTCCTCGTCAGGCTCCTAGATAGGGTTCCAATTGATTTCGTAATCCTCATCGCCCAGGGCACGAGAGTTGATCGGTTGGATACTCGAGATAATAGGAAGAGTATCACTCACAACCGATACCTCAGGAGTGGCGGAAGACGAAGACCCTTGATCACTCAGAACGGGAGTCGATGGTTCAACCAAGATGATAACCTTCAAACAGGACCTAAGGGAATCTAACGATAAAGGACCCTACTCAAACTAACGCACACAAGATCTAACCAGGTAATTTTAATCGTGGCCAAATAAATTTTAAGACGCAAAGACACAACTTGACCTTTCATGTTTTAAGAGTCGAGAAAAGGACAAAAAGGTGACTCTAGTCGCCTTCGAATGTTTTGTGAGCCCGAAGTGACAAACTGCTCAAGTGAGCCTTTTCTTTTAAGGAGTCTGAAAAGGATCAAAAGTGACTGCTCTGGAGAACTAGGTAAAAGGGTTTACAAAACAAATCCGTAAAACTGCATATACACCTTGGTAGTCATATGAAAACCAAGGACTTCCCGTACGGCAGTCAATCTTCCCGAATGCTGTGTTCGGTATATTACGGCTTGTAAGGCGGTAGACACGGTTCCTGTGGATAAAGGATGATAACCTAGTGGAGTATCCCCTATATACGCGATGGTACGTGGGAGCTCAAGTCCGTGCTAGACCACTGTCGAGTCACAAAAGGAGGAATCACCCAACCGTAGTGTGAAACAACAGTGACTAGGTTTAACGACGCTAGAGCACGTCTCTAGCCTAGACCTCTAATCAGTGAGCGTTATGTTCCAATGTGTTTTTAAGTTCATTCAGTTCATTTTATGGTTGATCTTTAGTTAAGTTTCAATTTCCAGGTCCTACCGTATGTAATCTCTCACAATTCCCTAAATGAAAACTATATGCCAAATAATATCATTTCATTCGATGAATACTAACTACGAGAGAGTTGAGAAATTTTTAAACAAAATGACCATAAACAATCAAGAACCACTCTAATGCAGCTAATTGACAAATAAATGAAATATTTTTTTTGTTTTAAATCACTAATCAATGAAAAGCTTCTAATTTCAATTAACTAATTCAACGCAAAAGAGATTGTTCGTTTTCTTTTCAATGGAAAAGTGCACTAAACAAATTTTGAGAGATAGTAACACCGAGCAAAAGAGACAAATTTCACTCAATGAGAACACAATCAAATCCCCAAAACACCAAAATAGTCCTTCAAACCAAGAAGAAAACACAAAGACCTCTATGAGCTATGTAATATAAGCCCAAACAAAGTCAAGCAAAATCCAAGCGGAAAAGGAGCAAATCACTTGAATACCAACAAAAGGCTTTGAAAACTACTGAGCAAGTGTGAAAAGTAATCACAAAGTCGACTGGACAATCAAAGAACCCAAGACTCCTATGGAAGGCTCGACGCACAAAGCCACTAGATACCCTAGGGCTAAAATGTGAAATCGATAGAAAGAGGCAAACACCCGAAGGATGGAGGGCTAAAATCAGTCAAACAAGGATCAAACACACTCCAGTAATCGAAAAAGATGTGGCAAGATACAAATTCAAGATCAGAGGGCTTGAAAACAAGCAAACTGGAAAAGTTGACAGGCCTGGCGCGACTGTCAGGCTCCAACTCACACTTTTATGGGATTGGCGCGGGTTGTCATTGAGCATGTTGGCATTATGATGCAAGTGTTGTCCTTGATGGAAAATAACACAAATGATAAATTATAGTGTAGCAAATTTATTTGATAAATTATAGTGCAACAAAGTTTCCTTCATGTAGAGAAACGTTCACGCCCTTTTATGGAGAGAAAAGTTTATTCCATGTAGAGAAAAGTTCACGCACTTTTATGAAGAGAAAAGTTTATTTCATGTAGAGAAAAGTTCACGCACTTTTATGCAGAGAAGAGTTTATTTCATGTAGAGAAATGTTCACGCAATTTTAAGCAGAGAAAAGTTTATTTCATGTAGAGAAAAGTTTACGCACTTTCATGCAGAGAAAAGTTCCCTTCATGCAAGAGAAAAGTTCACACACTTTCATGGTTGGTTCATGGTATTAGTCCGACAGTTTTTGATCCTATGGTTTTGGTCCATGGTATTGCATCCAAAAGTGTTGATCTCACGCAGTTTCATGGTTGGTTCATGGTATTAGTCCGACAGTTTTTGATCCTATGGTTTTGGTCCGTGGTATTGCATCCAAAAGTGTTGATCTCACGCGCTTTCATGGTTGGTTCATGGTATTAGTCCAACAATTTTTTGATCCTATGGTTTTGGACCATGGTATTGAGAAAGGACTAAGGCTATAAAAGAGGAAGGAGATCATTTGGCAAAGCATCATCTGAATTATTGAATATCTGATAAAGTTCTAGATCTAGAATATTGTGATTGGGTTATGGTACAGATCTGGATCTGAGCTAAAGAGGGATCTCACCGGTTGATGGAGAACAAGATCTAAGGATAGATCAGGATCAAATGGTTTGAAATGAACTATCTCTATATAGTTGATTATGTTGCAAGCATTGCAAGTGTTGTCCTTGATGGCAAATCACACAAATGATAAATTATAGTGCAACAAATTTATTTGATAAATTATAGTGCAACAAAGTTTCCTTCATGTAGAGAAAAGTTCACGCACTTTTATGCAGAGAAAAGTTTATTCCATGTAGAGAAAAGTTCACGCACTTTTATGAAGAGAAAATTTTATTTCATGTAGAGAAACGTTCACGCACTTTTATGCAGAGAAGAGTTTATTTCATGTAGAGAAATGTTCACGCACTTTTATGCAGAGAAAAGTTTATTTCATGTAGAGAAAAGTTTACGCACTTTCATGCAAAGAAAAGTTCCTTTCATGCAAGAGAAAAGTTCACACACTTTCATGGTTGGTTCATGGTATTAGTCCGACAGTTTTTGATCCTATGGTTTTGGTCCATGGTATTGCATCCAAAAGTGTTGATCTCATGCACTTTCATGGTTGGTTCATGGTATTAGTCCGACAGTTTTTGATCCTATGGTTTTGGTCCGTGGTATTGCATCCAAAAGTGTTGATCTCACGCACTTTCATGGTTGGTTCATGGTATTAGTCCAACAGTTTTTTGATCCTATGGTTTTGGACTGTGGTATTGAGAAAGGACTAAGGCTATAAAAGAGGAAGGAAATCATTTGGCAAAGCATCTTCTGAATTATTGAATATCTGATAAAGTGCTAGATCTGGAATATGGTGATTGGGTTATGGTGCAGATCTGGATCTGAATGAAGAAGGAACCTGAGCGTAAGGAGAAGGATAAGTTCTATTGATGGGTCAAAATCTTAAGGCTGGAATAGTGGTATCTCTATATGATTTTGATCTATGATATGTGGCACACGCTTGATCTATAAATCTAATAATCTAAGTTAACTAATATCTAAATATTTGAAAGAATGAATTTATAGATCTGAATTATTGATGCATGTTTTATTGTACACATGTTATGATCTGGGTATACTGCAAAGTTATAAGGAAATATTTGCAGATCTGTATGCGGGTTGGCTTTGGTGAAAGTATTGATTCAGTATTGGATAAATAAGAGATTGATGATGCAAGTGTAGTTGATGGGTTTTTGAAGTTCTTGGATCCAGTCTGAAAATTAATGAAAAGTGGTCCTTGAAAGAAAAGAAGTAGGGGGTTGTAGCTCCCTTCCAAGAGAGACTGGAAAACGAGAGAGAGAGTTGTAGCTCTCTGCAGGTTGTAGCCTGCGTACTGGTAAAGGACTACACCAGTACAAAATCATTGTAAAAGGAGTTTCTTATTAAAAGAAGATAGAGACATATTGCAGCACGTGGTTTTCACCCACATTGGGTTTCCACCTTATATCTGGTGTTCTTTTGTGTGACTATTTTCTTTTCTTGTTCCTGCTCATTATTTTATGATACTGACATACAAAGTAATGATCAATATTTGAAGAATTATTCAAAGTATAAATAAGGAAGATATATTGAAAAGAATTTGATAATACTGATTCACCCCCCTCTCAGTATTATTTCCAAAAATTGGTATCAGAGCAGGTCCTTTTGTAGAAGCTTGATCGCTTGAAGGAGATCCGTGGAACAATGGTAAATAAGCTTAAGAAGAAAGTGCCTAAGCAGAAGAAGACATCTCAGAAGAACTATGACAGTGGGAGAATCGATTGGGGATTATGTGGAAGAAGCACTTCAGAATCATTTCAGAATGAAGATGAACTATCAGGTATGAATTTCTTATCCTCTGATGTTCCAACTATCTATACTTTTGGAAAATATGAAAGTGATAGCGAAACAACTGAATTTTCGTTTATGGGTGAGCAAGAAAGATATCAAATAGAGGCAGAATTTAAAAGGCTTACAGACAAAATTAGAGATCAACAAGATCTATTGAACAAAAGGGAATGTGTCTTCAAAGAAGAAGCTGCCAAACTAAAACCTTAACTAGAGGAAGGAAACAAGGTAAGGAAGTTATTCAATGACAAATATCCAAAGTTGCAAGATGAAGTAACATCACTAAGAGATGAAGTCAATGAAAGAAGCACAACCATCAAGAAACTCAGAGATAGATCCAGTTACTATGAAAGTCTTGAAGCCACGATCCAGCCGCTAAAAGAAGATCTTGAAGAATCAAAGAAGCATAATAAAGAACTACTCCAAGCTCATGAAAATGAAGTTCTTGAACTAAGGCAACAAATGGAAGAAGGAAGAAAATCTGAAGAAATTTTGAAGAAGCAATGTCTGGAAAAGGAAGAACAACTTCAGGTTGAGGTAAATATCTTGAAAGGTAAATTAGAAGAAAAGGATAAGCTCTTACGTTTTCAAGATAGTACTAAAGTGTTGGATGATATTCTTAATAGTCAAAGGTCTCCTGCTATCAAAACTGGTCTTGGTTTTCATGAATCTATTGAAGGTGAATCTAGTTCACAAAGTAAGACAAGGGACTCTACTGCAAAATTTGAAATACTCAATAAGGAGATGAAAGGTCAATCTCATCATCAACCAAGGAAAGAAATTCTTCAAAGAAAATCATTTACTCCTCCTATGAATAATGTTGAATGTTTTGTATGTCATAATCTTGGACATGTTGCAGCCAGATGTAGAAGAAGAAGGTTTCAAGAACATCATGCAGAAAGATCATCACATTCAAGGTACTTTAATGGATATTGCTTTGCTTGCAATATGTTTGGTCACAGAGCTGTTGATTGCTATAGAAGAAATATGAGACATGTAAGATGTTACACATGTAACAAGCTTGGACATATAGCTAAGGAATGTAGGAACAAAGTATGGGCACCATACCAAAAGGAGAAAACATCATCATCACAATTGAAGATGTGGAAGAAGGAAGAGGTACAGTTAGAAAGAGGGGGCACAACACAACATACAGACATAACAGAATCAGACGGAGCTGGAAGTGTAAAACTTCAGTGTCCTAAATCTCATACGCAAGTTTCTTAAAGAGAAGTCACGTATATACGCGAATTGGTTATGGCATAGTCGCGTATATGATTGTTTGAGGAAAGGCAGTAGGGACAGGTTCAGGAAAAGGATCAGTTATGATTCGGTTTATTATTTGCGATGTTTGATAATGGTTACAATTTACTGATGATGTGTGGAAATGACTTGATGGTTAGAAGTGTTTTGTTTCTAACTTAATAATGATGATGACTTGATACTTCTTGCTGATATGCATGATCAGATCTGACAGTAAACAAGATGGCACAGGTTTAGGGGGAGCATATGCTTTTAATGCATTGTTGGCATTATGGTTAATAGTCCTTGGTGATGATGCTTATATGGATAAATGATTCATATTGCTATGATATGGTTATGAGTTGTTCAGATGATTCTTGGGGTTACATAGTTGATATTTAGATCAGATTTCTGGTTGATTCTCTAATGGTGCTTACATGGTGATCTTCATAAGGATAAGGAGAAGTACATAGCTTGAATTCACATCTTCTTTACTTGATGATGAGTCACTCATATGCTGTTGTTTTCATATGCATAAAGATCATATATTACAGTTATGATGCAAGATTCCTATTGTTCTTGGCACATATATGGATGAGGATTGTTGGTTGGATACATGGATGATTATTCAATGTTGCATTGTTGGAGACATGATGATGATGAGTTCTTACCTATATGATGATAGGTTGTTATATTCCCAATTGATGATACTTGGTTCATGCAGATCTGGATGGCTATGGTGTTTCTCTCATATGATAGAATGTGAATGTTTCTGTATATACAGAATTCTGTTAGCTGATATGGACATACCTTGATGATTCATGCACTAATACAAGTTGCTGGTCTAGTTGCGTTGACAGATACTATGGAGCAGATCATACAGTGTCGTTGCTGATGTTTATCATGATCTTATTTAGGTGTTTGGTCTCTATATAAATGTCATGTATATCATTTGATGTAAAGGTAATATCAAGACTCATGATGTAATAGTGTGCCTCTATCTTTTGTAGTCATTTGATGAGATCTCTTCAGGTCATGTAACGGCCTATGTTGGTTTCCCCACTATGCCTGGGATGAATTATGTTATTCTCTTATGTTATCTGTAAACTTTTGGTATATCACCATTGTGATGGGAGATAGATGTATGTATGAGTATTTGGTGATATGAAGGTCATTTATGATGTATAGAGTCATGTACTTCTTGTAGAACATCTTTTTGCAGACCTTGCTTAACAGTCAGGGGGAGCATGAACAAGCATATTTCAGCAGAGCAGAGATTTCAGCATGTTCTCAGAAAAATCATGGAAATATTGGTGCACCATGGCATATACAAAGGGGGAGCTCATTCAGAGATTTCAGCAGGTACTCAGGGGGAGTATGGACAGCAAAGGAAGAAAATATCTTGGTCTGCCCTTTGCCCTTGATGTCAAAGGGGGAGAGTGATTTGGTATTGTTGCCATCAAGTCCAAAGGGGGAGATTGTTGGCATTATGATGCAAGTGTTGTCCTTGATGGCAAATCACACAAATGATAAATTATAGTGCAGCAAATTTATTTGATAAATTATAGTGCAACAAAGTTTCCTTCATGTAGAGAAAAGTTCACGCACTTTTATGCAGAGAAAAACTTTATTCCATGTAGAGAAACGTTCACGCACTTTTATGAAGAGAAAAGTTTATTTCATGTAGAGAAAAGTTCACGCACTTTTATGCAGAGAAGAGTTTATTTCATGTAGAGAAATGTTCACGCACTTTTATGCAGAGAAAAGTTTATTTCATGTAGAGAAAGGTTTACGCACTTTCATGCAGAGAAAAGTTCCCTTCATGCAAGAGAAAAGTTCACACACTTTCATGGTTGGTTCATGGTATTAGTCCGACAATTTTTGATCCTATGGTTTTGGTCCATGGTATTGCATCCAAAAGTGTTGATCTCACGCACTTTCATGGTTGGTTCATGGTATTAGTCCGACAGTTTTTGATCCTATGGTTTTGGTCCGTGGTATTGCATCCAAAAGTGTTGATCTCACGCACTTTCATGGTTGGTTCATGGTATTAGTCCAACAGTTTTTTGATCCTATGGTTTTGGACCGTGGTATTGAGAAAGGACTAAGGCTATAAAAGAGGAAGGAGATCATTTGGCAAAGCATCTTCTGAATTATTGAATATCTGATAAAGTGTTAGATCTGGAATATGGTGATTGGGTTATGGTGCAGATCTGGATCTGAATGAAGAAGGAACCTGAGCGTAAGGAGAAGGATAAGTTCTATTGATGGGTCAAAATCTTAAGGCTGGAATAGTGGTATCTCTATATGATTTTGATCTGTGATATGTGGCACACGCTTGATCTATAAATCTAATAATTTGGGTTAACTAATATCTAAATATTTGAAAGAATGAATTTATAGATCTGAATTATTGATGCATGTTTTATTGTACACATGTTATGATCTGGGTATACTGCAAAGTTATAAGGAAATATTTGCAGATCTGTATGCGGGTTGGCTTTGGTGAAAGCATTGATTCAGTATTGGATAAATCAGAGATTGATGATGCAAGTGTAGTTGATGGGTTTTTGATGTTCTTGGATCCAGTCTGAAAATTAATGAAAAGTGGTCCTTGAAAGAAAAGAAGTAGGGGGTTGTAGCTCCCTTCCAGGAGAGACTGGAAAACGAGAGAGAGAGTTGTAGCTCTCTACAGGTTGTAACCTGCGTACTGGTAAAGGACTACACCAGTACAAAATCATTGTAAAAGGAGTTTCTTACTAAAAGAAGATAGAGACATATTGCAGTAGGTGGTTTTTACCCACATTGGGTTTCCACCTTATATCTGGTGCTCTTTTGTGTGACTATTTGCTTCTCTTTTTCCTTCTCATTATTTTATGATACTGACATACAAAGTAATGATCAATATTTGAAGAATTATTCAAAGTATAAATAAGGAAGATATATTGAAAAGAATTTGATAATACTGATTCACCCCCCCTCTCAGTATTATTTCCAACAATTGGTATCAGAGCAGGTCCTTTTGTAGAAGCTTGATCGCTTGAAGGAGATCCGTGGAACAATGGGAAAAAAGCTTAAGAAGAAAGCACCTAAGCAGAAGAAGACATCTCAGAAGAACTATGACAGTGGGAGAATCGATTGGGGATTATGTGGAAGAAGCACTTCAAAATCATTTCAGATTGAAGATGAACTATCAGGTATGAATTTGTTATCCTCTGATGTTCCAACTATCTATCCTTTTGGAAAAGATGAAAGTGATAGCGAAACAACTGAATTTGCGTTTAAGGGTGAGCAAGAAAGATATCAAATAGAGGCAGAATTTAAAAGGCTTACAGACAAAATTAGAGATCAACAAGATCTATTGAACAAAAGGGAATGTGTCTTCAAAGAAGAAGCTTCCAAAGTAAAAGCTCAACTAGAGGAAGGAAACAAGGTAAGGAAGTTATTCAAGGACAAATATCAAAAGTTATAGGATGAAGTAACATCACTAAGAGATGAAGTCAATGAAAGAAGCACAACCATCAAGAAACTCAGAGATAGATCCAGTTACTATGAAAGTCTTGAAGCCACGATCCGCTCGCTAAAAGAAGATCTTGAAGAATCAAAGAAGCAGAATAAAGAACTACTCCAAGCTCATGAAAATGAAGTTCTTGAACTAAGGCAACAAATGGAAGAAGGAAGACAATCTGAAGAAATTTTGAAGAAGTAATGTCTGGAAAAGGAAGAACAACTTCAGGTTGAGGTAAATATCGTGAAAGGTAAATTAGAAGAAAAGGATAAGCTCTTACGTTTTCAAGATAGTACTAAAGTGTTGGATGATATTCTTAATAGTCAAAGGTCTCCTGCTATCAAAACTAGTCTTGGTTTTCATGAATCTATTGAAGGTGAATCTAGTTCACAAAGTAAGACAAGGGACTCTACTGCAAAATTTGAAATACTCAATAAGGAGATGAAAGGTCAATCTCATCATCAACCAAGGAAAGAAATTTTTCAAAGAAAATCCTTTACTCCTCCTATGAATAATGTTGAATGTTTTGTATGTCATAATCTTGGACATGTTGCAGCTAGATGTAGAAGAAGAAGGGTTCAAGAACATCATGCAGAAAGATCATCACATTCAAGGTACTTTAATGGATATTGCTTTGCTTGCAATATGTTTGGTCACAGAGCTGTTGATTGCTATAGAAGAAATATGAGACATGTAAGATGTTACACATGTAACAAGCTTGGACATATATCTAAGGAATGTAGGAACAAAGTATGGGCACCATACCAAAAGGAGAAAACATCATCATCACACTTGAAGATGTGGAAGAAGAAAGAGGTACAGTCAGAAAGAGGGGGCATAGCACAACATACAGACATAACAGAAGCAGATGGAGCTGGAAGTGTAAAACTTCAGTGTCCTAAATCTCATACGCAAGTTTCTTAAAGAGAAGTCATGTATATACGCGAATTGGTTATGGCATAGTCGCGTATATGATTGTTTGAGGAAAGGCAGTAGGGACAGGTTCAGGAAAAGGATCAGTTATGATTCGGTTTATTATTTGCGATGTTTGATAATGGTTACAATTTACTGATGATGTGTGGAAATGACTTGATGGTTAGAAGTGTTTTGTTTCGAACTTAATAATGATGATGACTTGATACTTCTTGCTGATATGCATGATCAGATCTGACAGTAAACAAGATGGAACAAGTTTAGGGGGAGCATATGCTTTTAATGTATTGTTGGCATTATGGTTAATAGTCCTTGGTGATGATGCTTACATGGATAAACGATTCATCTTGTTATGATATGGTTATGAGTTGTTCAGATGATTCTTGGTGTTACATAGTTGATATTTATATCAGATTTGTGGTTGATTCTCTAATGGTGCTTACATTGTGATCTTCATAAGGATAAGGAGAAGTACATAGCTTGAATTCACATCTTCTTTACTTGATGATGAGTCACTCATATGTTGTTGTCGTCATATGCATAAAGATCATATATTACAGTTATGATGCAGGATTCCTATTGTTCTTGGCACATATATGGATGAGGATTGTTGGCTGGATACATGGATGATTATTCAATGTTGCATTGTTGGAGACATGATGATGATGAGTTCTTACCTATATGATGATAGGTTGTTATATTCCCAATTGATGATACTTGGTTCATGCAGATCTGGATGGCTATGGTGTTTCTCTCATATGATAGAATGTGAATGTTTCTGTATATACAGATGTTAGATGATATGGACATACCTTGATGATTCATGCACTAATACAAGTTGCTGGTCTAGTTGCGTTGACAGATACTATGGAGCAGATCATACAGTGTCGTTGCTGATGTTTATCATGATCTTATTTAGGTGTTTGGTCTCTATATAAATGTCATGTATATCATTTGATGTAAAGGTCATATCAAGACTCATGATGTAATAGTGTGTCTCTATCTTTTGTAGTCATTTGATGAGATCTCTTCAGGTCATGTAACGGCCTATGTTGGTTTCCCCACTATGCCTGGGATGAATGATGTTATTCTCTTATGTTATCTGTAAACTTTTGGTATATCACCATTGTGATGGGAGATAGATGTATGTATGAGTCTTTGGTGATAGGAAGGTCATTTATGATGTATAGAGTCATGTACTTCTTGTAGAACATCTTTTTGCAGACCTTGCTTAACAGTCAGGGGGAGCATGAACAAGCATATTTCAGCAAAGCAGAGATTTCAGCATGTTCTTAGAAAAAGCATGGAAAGATTGGTGTACCATGGCATATACAAAGGGGGAGCTCATTCAGAGATTTCAACAGGTACTCAGGGGGAGTATGGACAACAAAGGAAGAGAATATCTTGGTCCGCCCTTTGCCCTTGATGTCAAAGGGGGAGAGTGATTTGGTATTGTTTCCATCAAGTCCAAAGGGGGAGATTGTTGGCATTATGATGCAAGTGTTGTCCTTGATGGCACATCACACAAATGATAAATTATAGTGCAACAAATTTATTTGATAAATTATAGTGCAACAAAATTTCCTTCATGTAGAGAAAAGTTCACGCACTTTTATGCAGAGAAAAGTTTATTCCATGTAGAGAAAAGTTCACGCACTTTTATGAAGAGAAAAGTTTATTTCATGTAGAGAAAAGTTCACGCACTTTTATGCAGAGAAGAGTTTATTTCATGTAGAGAAATGTTCACGCACTTTTATGCAGAGAAAATTTTATTTCATGTAGAGAAAAGTTTACGCACTTTCATGCAGAGAAAAGTTCCCTTCATGCAAGAGAAAAGTTCACACACTTTCATGGTTGGTTCATGGTATTAGTTCGACAGTTTTAATCCTATGGTTTTGGTCCGTGGTATTGCATCCAAAAGTGTTGATCTCACGCACTTTCATGGTTGGTTCATGGTATTAGTCCAACAGTTTTTGATCCTATGGTTTTGGTCCGTGGTATTGCATCCAAAAGTGTTGATCTCACGCACTTTCATGGTTGGTTCAAGGTATTAGTCCAACATTTTTTTGATCCTATGGTTTTGGACCGTGGTATTAAGAAAGGACTAAGGCTATAAAAGAGGAAGGAGATCATTTGGCAAAGCATCTTCTAAATTATTGAATATCTGATAAAGTGCTAGATCTGGAATATGGTGATTGGGTTATGGTGCAGATCTGGATCTGAATGAAGAAGGAACCTGAGCGTAAGGAGAAGGATAAGTTCTATTGATGGGTCAAAATCTTAAGGCTGGAATAGTGGTATCTCTATATGATTTTGATCTATGATATGTGGCACACGCTTGATCTATAAATCTAATAATCTAATTAACTAATATCTAAATATTTGAAAGAATGAATTTATAGATCTGAATTATTGATGCATGTTTTATTGTACACATGTTATGATCTGGGTATACTGCAAAGTTATAAGGAAATATTTGCAGATCTGTATGCGGGTTGGCTTTGGTGAAAGCATTGATTCAGTATTGAATAAATCAGAGATTGATGATGCAAGTGTAGTTGATGGGTTTTTGAAGTTCTTGGATCCAGTCTGAAAATTAATGAAAAGTGGTCCTTGAAAGAAAAGAAGTAGGGGATTGTAGCTCCCTTCCAGGAGAGATTGGAAAATGAGAGAGAGAGTTGTAGCTCTCTGCAGGTTGTAGCCTATGTACTGGTAAAGGACTGCACCAGTACAAAATCATTGTAAAAGGAGTTTCTTATTAAAAGAAGATAGAGACATATTGCAGCACGTGGTTTTCACCCACATTGGGTTTCCACCTTATATCTGGTGTTCTTTTGTGTGACTATTTGCTTTTCTTGTTCCTGCTCATTATTTTATGATACTGACATACAAAGTAATGATCAATATTTGAAGAATTATTCAAAGTATAAATAAGAAAGTTATATTGAAAAGAATTTGATAATACTGATTCACGCCCCCCCTCTCAGTATTATTTCCAACAATTGGTATCAGAGCAGGTCCTTTTGTAGAAGCTTGATTGCTTTAAGGAGATCTGTGGAACAATGGGAAAGAAGATTAAGAAGAAAGCGCCTAAGAAGAAGAAGACATCTCAGAAGAACTATGACAGTGGGAGAATCGATTGGGGATTATGTGGAAGAAGCACTTCAGAATCATTTCGGAATGAAGATGAACTATCAGGTATGAATTTGTTATCCTTTGATGTTCCAACTATCTATCCTTTTGGAAAAGATGAAAGTGATAGTGAAACAACTGAATTTGCATTTATGGGTGAGCAAGAAAGATATCAAATAGAGGCAGAATTTAAAAGGCTTACAGATAAAATTAGAGATCAACAAGATCTATTGAACAAAAGGGAATGTGTCTTCATAGAAGAAGCTGCCAAACTAAAAGCTAAACTAGAGGAAGGAAACAAGGTAAGGAAGTAATTCAAGGACAAATATCCAAAGTTGCAGGATGAAGTAACATCACTAAGAGATGAAGTCAATGAAAGAAGCACAACCATCAAGAAACTCAGAGATAGATCCAGTTACTATGAAAGTCTTGAAGCCACGATCCACTCGCTAAAAGAAGATCTTGAAGAATCAAAGAAGCAGAATAAAGAACTACTCCAAGCTCATGAAAATGAAGTTCTTGAACTAAGGCAACAAATGGAAGAAGGAAGACAATCTGAAGAAATTTTGAAGAAGCAATGTCTGGAAAAGGAAGAACAACTTCAGGTTGAGGTAAATATCTTGAATGGTAAATTAGAAGAAAAGGATAAGCTCTTACGTTTTCAAGATAGTACTAAAGTTTTGGATGATATTCTTAATAGTCAAAGGTCTCCTGCTATCAAAACTGGTCTTAATTTTCATGAATCTATTGAAGGTGAATCTAGTTCACAAAGTAAGACAAGGGACTCTAATGCAAAATTTGAAATACTCAATAAGGAGATGAAAGGTCAATCTCATCATCAACCAAGGAAAGGAATTCTTCAAAGAAAATCCTTTACTCATCCTATGAATAATGTTGAATGTTTTTTATGTCATAATCTTGGACATGTTGTAGCCAGATGTAGAAGAAGAAGGGTTCAAGAACATCATGTAGAAAGATCATCACATTCAAGGTACTTTAATGGATATTGATTTGCTTGCAATATGTTTGGTCACAGAGCTGTTGATTGCTATAGAAGAAATATGAGACATGCAAGATGTTACACATGTAACAAGCTTGTACATATAGCTAAGGAATGTAGGAACAAAGTATGGACACCATACCAAAAGGAGAAAACATCATCATCACACTTGAAGATGTGGAAGAAGAAAGAGGTACAGTCAGAAAGAGGGGGCACAACACAACATATAGACATAACAGAAGCAGACGGAGCTGTAAGTGTAAAACTTCAGTGTGCTAAATCTCATACGCAAGTTTCTTAAATAGAAGACATGTATATACGCGAATTGGTTATGGCATAGTCGCGTATATGATTGTTTGAGGAAAGGCAGTAGGGACAGGTTCAGGAAAAGGATCAGTTATGATTCGGTTTATTATTTGCGTTGTTTGATAATGGTTACAATTTACTGATGATGTGTGGAAATGACTTGATGGTTAGAAGTGTTTTGTTTCTAACTTAATAATGATGTTGACTTGATACTTCTTGCTGATATGCATGATCAGATCTGACAGTAAACAAGATGGCACAGGTTTAGGGGGAGCATATGCTTTTAATGCATTGTTGGCATTATGGTTAATAGTCCTTTGGTGATGATGCTTATATGAATAAATGATTCATCTTGCTATGATATGGTTATGAGTTGTTCAGATGATTCTTGGGGTTACATAGTTGATATTTAGATCAGATTTGTGGTTGATTCTCTAATGGTGCTTACATGGTGATCTTCATAAGGATAAGGAGAAGTACATATCTTGAATTCACATCTTCTTTACTTGATGATGAGTCACTCATATGCTGTTGTCGTCATATGCATAAAGATCATATATTACAGTTATGATGCAGGATTCCTATTGTTCTTGGCACATATATGGATGAGGATTGTTGGTTGGATACATGGATGATTATTCAATGTTTCATTGTTGGAGACATGATGATGATGAGTTCTTACCTATATGATGATAGGTTGTTATATTCCCAATTGATGATACTTGGTTCATGCAGATCTGGATGGCTATGGTGTTTCTCTCATATGATAGAATGTGAATGTTTCTGTATATACATAATTCTGTTAGCTAATATGGACATACCTTGATGATTCATGCACTAATACAAGTTGCTGGTCTAGTTGCGTTGACAGATACTATAGAGCAGATCATACAGTGTCGTTGCTGATGTTTATCATGATCTTATTTAGGTGTTTGGTCTCTATATAAATGTCATGTATATCATTTGATGTAAATGTCATATCAAGACTCATGATGTAATAGTGTGTCTCTATCTTTTGTAGTCATTTGATGAGATCTCTTCAGGTCATGTAACGGCCTATGTTGGTTTCCCCACTATGCCTGGGATGAATGATGTTATTCTCTTATGTTATCTGTAAACTTTTGGTATATCACCATTGTGATGGGAGATTGATGTATGTATGAGTCTTTGGTGATAGGAAGGTCATTTATGATGTATAGAGTCATGTACTTCTTGTAGAACATCTTTTTGCAGACCTTGCTTAACAGTCAGGGGGAGCATGAACAAGCATATTTCAGCAAAGCAGAGATTTCATCATGTTCTTAGAAAAAGCATGGAAAGATTGGTGGACCATGGCATATACAAAGGGGGAGCTCATTCAGAGATTTCAACAGGTACTCAGGGGGAGTATGGACAACAAAGGAAGAGAATATCTTGGTCCGCCCTTTGCCCTTGATGTCAAAGGGGGAGAGTGATTTGGTATTGTTGCCATCAAGTCCAAAGGGGGAGATTGTTGGCATTATGATGCAAGTGTTGTCCTTGATGGCAAATCACACAAATGATAAATTATAGTGCAACAAATTTATTTGGTAAATTATAGTGCAACAAAGTTTCCTTCATGTAGAGAAAAGTTCACGCACTTTTATGCAGAGAAAAGTTTATTCCATGTAGAGAAAAGTTCACGCACTTTTATGAAGAGAAAAGTTTATTTCATGTAGAGAAAAGTTCACGCACTTTTATGCAGAGAAGAGTTTATTTCATGTAGAGAAATGTTCACGCACTTTTATGCAGAGAAAAGTTTATTTCATGTAGAGAAAAGTTCCCTTCATGCAAGAGAAAAGTTCACACACTTTCATGGTTGGTTCATGGTATTAGTCCGACAGTTTTTGATTTTATGGTTTTGGTCCGTGGTATTGCATCCAAAAGTGTTGATCTCACGCACTTTCATGGTTGGTTCATGGTATTAGTCCGACAGTTTTTGATCCTATGGTTTTGGTTCATGGTATTGCATCCAAAAGTGTTGATCTCACGCACTTTCATGGTTGGTTCATGGTATTAGTCCAACAGTTTTTTGATCCGATGGTTTTGGACCGTGGTATTGAGAAAGGAATAAGGCTATAAAAGAGGAAGGAGATCATTTGGCAAAGCATCTTCTGAATTATTGAATATCTGATAAAGTGCTAGATCTGGAATATGGTGTTTGGGTTATGGTGCAGATCTGGATCTGAATGAAGAAGGAACCTGAGCGTAAGGAGAAGGATAAGTTATATTGATGGGTCAAAATCTTAAGGCTGGAATAGTGGTATCTCTATATGATTTTGATCTGTGATATGTGGCACACACTTGATCTATAAATCTAATAATCTAGGTTAACTAATATCTAAATATTTGAAAGAATGAATTTATAGATCTGAATTATTGATGCATGTTTTATTGTACACATGTTATGATCTGGGTATACTGCAAAGTTATAAGGAAATATTTGCATATCTGTATGCGGGTTGGCTTTGGTGAAAGCATTGATTCAGTATTGGATAAATCAGAGATTGATGATGCAAGTGTAGTTGATGGGTTTTTGATGTTCTTGGATCTAATCTGAAAATTAATGAAAAGTGGTCCTTGAAAGAAAAGAAGTAGGGGGTTGTAGCTCCCTTCTAGGAGATACTGGAAAACGAGAGAGAGAGTTGTAGCTCTCTGCAGGTTGTAGCCTGCGTACTGGTAAAGGACCGCACCAATACAAAATCATTGTAAAAGGAGTTTCTTATTAAAAGAAGATAGAGACATATTGCAGCAGGTGGTTTTCACCCACATTGGGTTTCCACCTTATATCTGGTGTTCTTTTGTGTGACTATTTGCTTTTCTTGTTCCTGCTCATTATTTTATGATACTGACATACAAAGTAATGATCAATATTTGAAGAATTATTCAAAGTATAAATAAGGAAGATATATTGAAAAGAATTTGATAATACTGATTCACCCCCCTCTCAGTATTATTTCCAACAGAGAAGCTTGCGCCAATTGGCGCGAATGTAAGACTAAAAAGCGCGCTAATCAAGTTTGCTAAATCAAAAACGAAAACAAGCAATCCAGGGCTTGAAAACAGTATCCAGGCAGACTAGGAAGCAAGAGACAACAAGAATCTAACCCAGAAATCTATCTAAGCAATCAAATGAGAAACCAAAGAGACAAGACTCCCCAGTGGAGTCGCCAAATTGTTGTGAAGGTAAATCCTCTATGCGGACAGAGACGATCCCTACTAGCCCAGACCGGGTCTAGCAACAATCACACAATGCTACCACGCAAGTTCCTAATTGAAAATAAAAAGTGGATGGTGAGAACCTACTTGGATTCCAACGCTAGTGTTCGTAGAAGAGATGTCACTCTCGTTCCTTTGCCTCGGCCGGTCACGATCCCCACGATCTCCATGATTGGACACCTGCACATGCAAAGAACAACACGAATACAAGCATAAAATCTAATAGATGCAATTATATATCAGTCAAAAAATACATAACTCAACATCAAACATAAGACAATGAGAGTGGAACCATAATGATAGACATCTATTATTGATAAATAACAAAGAAGAATACAACCATTGTTCTGACGTCAAATCCTCCTTTGGCTGGGTAGTCAGCTACACAAGTCTTGCAAATCTTGTTGGGATGGGAACAAGCCTCTCTCTATTTGGGTGACAAGAATCTCCTTACTTAGATTTGGCCTTATGGGTGCAAAGAAGGCTCTTGCAGCTTCAAACTCTTGAACTCCTGGTATTCTCTATCACTATGCTAGAACTGGAACTACTACTACTAGCTTGCTCAAGGCATAGAGACAAGCTTTTATAGATAGAGAGGAAAGAGATAGGATCAACCACATTATTCATGGGATTGGCTTTATCACTTGGAAACTTCCGTGAAAGGTGGCAAACCACTTCCCTTCTATGGAGAATCGAAGCCAAACCATCCTAGCTCAACATAGATTCAGTTGGTGAATGGGTTGAAGAGAACCTTCGGGAGCTTGTTGGTTAAAAACTTTACTCAATTCGGTTGGCGCGAGTGCGACTCTGAGATAGAGCGCCAATGGCGTGCCCTCTTTAGAGGATTTCCCTCATTGGCGCGGGCAGTGAACTATGGACCCGCGCTAATGCAAAAAGAGCTATTTTCATGGGTATTTTGCAGGAGATGTCTTCAAGGCAAATGAAGCTCATACTTAGAGGAATATGATGCAAGTGGTTTTAGGTCATGTCACTTTTCACAGGTCCCGGAATGAGTCCTCCAGTGTGCGGGTGAGGGGTAACAGGGACGGTGACAAATGGTGACAAATTGTTGTGTAACAAGAGTCAAAGATATTCCTACCCTCATGCCTTCGTTCAGGTCATGAGCCCATTCAAACCCCAAATTTCATTCAGGCAGGCCAGGTCGTGCCATGCCGTGTTGTGTGTGGATGCCCGGGCACACGTGGCCATGTCGAAAATGTTAAGTCGTGACCACTCGTGTGTCTTCTGCATGTTTGTGCAGCGCATTTGCCCGACGCTCCCTCTTGCCTTTTTTCGAGTTGTTCTCCCATGGAAACCAACATTTCGTTTGGGTGGGTCGGCTCGGCTCGGCTAAGGTGGGTCTGGTCGTGTCGTGCCATGTGTGGGTGCCCGGGCACATGTGGCTGTGCCAAAAATTCTAAGTCATCACTGCCCATGTGTCTTCTGCACGTTCGTGCGACCCATTTGCCCGATGCTCCCTCGTGCCTTTGTTCGGGTCATGCACCCATGGAAACCCCAAATTTCGTTCAGGCCGTGCACACATGGAAACCCCAAATTTCGTTTGGGCAGTGTTGATGCCTCAAAAATCGCTGCAACAACATTGGGGGATAACCACCTGGTTTGGACCTTAAAGCAACTCATTTTCCGTTTGGTGTGGTGGCTCCGACTGGTTTAACTAGGTCCAGTTACCTTCTCCCTATCGCTATTGGTTTATTATATATCTTTAACTACCAATAGACAGAGATATCAGATCACTTCTTCTTGCTGATTAGGCAAGAAAATGACCCTTAAGCTGATTTGGGTTCAACCAAGCCACAACTAAAATTTTGCCTCTTTGAGAAGAGGACTTAAAAGAATGTAGAAATTACTCGAATGCAAACTTATTCTGTAATGCAAGAAAAATAAACTAATCTTAATCCTATCTTAATTAGGCAGATATAGATCTAACCCAACCAAGAGAAAGATATTTAAAGTATTGAGATATTAAATATGTCTTGTTTATAATGAATATCAAGTTAATGAAGTAGTTCAATTAACTAACATTATGAATACCAAAACACATCCTATTGAGACCTATTAATTGAAATAATAAACCAACAACACTCAAGAAATAATTCACAAAAATAATATTGATTATCAAATCCGTAAATCCAATAATTAAACAATAATATGTGGAAATAGTTCACAACACATTACCATTCAATAAATTAGTTTTATAAGACAGATTTCTGAGTAAATAGTTACTCAAAAATCAGAAATTAATTCATAAGAATAGAAATACATAATAACAACATTGAGACAAATTACCCATATTGACAAAAGTGCACAAACATGAATAAAATGACACATTCCTGTTATCATAAAAATGAAACTGATATTTGAAACAATAGTATTAAAAATACCAATTTATTGCATCCATTTCTTTGTCCCTGGTCTTCAAAAACTCTTTATATTGCTTGAACTTCTGCCTTCAAAACTAGAGTCACAATAGTGCAAACTCTATCCATCATACATAATTCAAAATACAAAGGAAAAATCCTCAATAATTCCCAGATCTGAGATTTTCTCTCCTCTCTCCTACAACTTCAAATTCCTATTACAGAAGTGCTTTTAGAAGTCCAAAATTGCAGAGGAGAGCAACCCCTTTTACATTCTGCAATCTACTATTTATAATATTTACAAAGGAATTCTTGAAAGGAAAGTTTGTTGAAGAGAAATATGTCCAATCCAATTTTATTTGCTCAAAATTTCAATGTTTAATTGTTGGAGCATTCTCATTGATTGATATTTTTTTCTCCATATCTCTTCTACTGTTTTCCTGCAAGAAAAAATCAAAATAAATTAAAATGTAACAATAAAATCAAAATGTCATTGCTGGCATTTAAAACAAATCCAATCAAATATAATTAAATCAATAATTGAAAATAAAATGTAAGCTATCTATTGATGACTGGGATGGTTTGATTGGCCAAGGATATTATTGACGAATAGATCTGCATTTAGAAGAGGCTTGGACAAATAAAACTACAGAAAATAAAACTCAAAAAACTGATTTTGTTTAAAAATTCGTAGCTTGATCTTCTGCCTTATTTTTGATCTAATAAATGATCAAATCTGTTAGTGAAACCTCCTCAGAAATGTTCTCCTTGATTTTATCTTTCTAATGAGCCATCTTGGGCCTCATTTGGCCAAGTAAAGCTCAATCTATGAGCTTCCAAAGTTGATGAGTCAAAACTGGCACAATTCTGAAATTTCTGTTGCTAGGCTAAAAAAAAACATAATTTTAATTAAAAATTTAATCCTAAATTAGTCTCTAATTATCTAATAATTAATTCTAATTAAATTTTTAATTATGAACTAAACTAATTATTTAATAAACTATTATTAATTAATCAAACTAATTAATATAATCAACTATTTATAAATTAATTAATCTAAATAATAATTAAATTTTAATTAAATTTAATTAATTAATTTAATTATTGATTTAAAATTTATTATTTAAATATTAAATTTTAAACTAATAATAAAAAAATAAGGACAAACTAACTTACACTACCTTCATTCACTCCATACCTTTTAACTCATTCGAATGAGTTTGAAACTAAAACATAACATAAAATTCATAACAAGACTTGGTTAATGCCCCTTTACCTTATGCTTATCAACGATCGGAGATCGGGGTACGGAGGGGTATCAGCAATCGGCAAATTGGGAGGTCGGGATTTAGGAGATCGGGGGTATGGAATGATATGTGCCAATATAAATCCTCGATCCAATCCAAATCAGTTTATTATTATTATTATTTATATATTTCATGCATTAAATTTTATTTTAATTAAATTAATTATATTTTATATATTAATTAATTTAATTAATATAAAATTTGACATTAATTTCTAAACTACAGTCACTTTGAAAATAAAAATAAAATAAACTAAAATAAGCTACAGTCACTTCGAAATTCTGGGTTTTCGAGATTAGTAATCAATTTGGAAATTGGAGTAAATTACTAAAATATCATTGCTTCATGATTTGGTTATATAAGTAAAAAACGAAAAAATGTTTGTAAGAACTAATTAAGGGTTAATATTTAAAATAAATGCATTATTGAACTAATTTATTTTCAAAATGAAATATTGTACATTTTATGCATTTTAACCCATATTAGATAAATGATTAGACTTCAACGGATTGTCGTTTACAAACTAGTTGACCAAATGAGGCGAAACAAGCATCAATGGGAAGCTTATAAAAAATCAATTTTAACAAAGCAATCAAAACAGGAATCGAAAAAAAATGAAAAATTAACAAACACGTAAGATAATCAACAAAATAAAAATCCTAAAATGTGTTTAGCCAAAATTTTATAGAAAGGGTCCCCATTATTTGAATTGAACAAATCAATAATGGGGGGTTGTGTTTTTACTACAACAATGGTAACACGCAAGAGAAGAATCAATTATCTTTGTTTGATATGAATGATATTTTCCTAAAATTAGAGTAAAAATAATTAAAGAAGAGAAAATTATTTTTGGATTGCTTGACTAGGTTCATTAGTCTAAATAAAAGCAAGAATCATCTAACTATGATTTTTCTTAAAATTTCTCATAAATTAAAATATTTCAAAACTTTATATCAGTCTTTAATTAGTTGTAGAGATAAAGCAAGGGCCACTTTACAGCTTAGCTTTTAAAATATACTCATTTGTCATGGGTAGAGCCACTGCTGCCAGCAAACATCTATAGTCTCGACAGGGTTACCTTTTAATCATCAATGCTTCAGAATCCCATCTTTTTAAGAATTATTGACCTAGAGATAAATCCATTTATATATGTTTATTTTTTATTTTATTTTTATTTTTAATTCTTAAAAGCCATTGCCCTGGTTTGGTAGCCATATAGTTGACAATGCCATTCACTGGTTATAGTTGGACTGAACAAGCTGGCTCATTATGAGACCCCTTATCTTATAATTGTTTGCAATCATAAGCCATTACCCTGGTTTGTTTAGCAGTGTTGGTAAAGTCAACCTATTTTTCCCCTATGATCTTGGTAAGCAGGCTCATGATGAGACCTCTTATCTTTTAAGTTTAAATATATTTCTGAATTATACTCTAGAAAAATAAGACTCTTTGGGACGGGGAGAATCATTGACTCCTTAAGAGTTAAGAATAACAATTTCAGAGTTAAAGGTGCTTTGCTGTAAAGTGTCTTTACTTGGTTAAAAATAACTTTTCTTGACTGATAATAGAACTTTAAAAGATCTTAATAAAATATTGAAATCTCAAAATGATTACAATTTTGATAAAAAAAGATTTTTTCAAATTTTATGATAATTTGTCAACTTCTCTTTGATTGGTAATCTCTTCCTTAAGTATGTCTACCTTTATAATAAGAAAATCAAACATTACTAAGAGATTTGAGAAAAAGCCAATAGGTGACTATTAAAAAAATTTCCCTGTGTATGCCAACCATAATTAGGTAAAAAGAAGGCCTTCCATATAAATCATGGCAAAGTCATCAAAATTAAAATTGAAAACCAAAGGAAAATAATTCTTATGCTAAAATGAGAAAGAAATTAGCAAACAAAAATAAAAATGAAGAAATTTTAAAAGTAGAAAGGAAAATCCAGGTTTCTAAAGATAAACTCAAACAAAAATGTTTATACCAATGTCTCAACAATATGAAGAAAAAAGAAAATAATCGTGTAATCAATCCTTCTTATGTTGAGATTTAAAAAAATCATAGATTGCAGGGTTGTAAGTGTTTTAGGCTTTTTGGATAGCAGTGACAATAAAATTCAGCCACAATGAAAACTTTCTGTCTGATATCAATCTTCTTGTTTCAAAACATCATCTTAATCATTTTCTAATAAAAGGAATGCTTAAAGAAAAAAACTAAAGGTTCAGAAACTTCCTGGTGTAGCTGTTTCGATGAAGATTATCACTGCTTATTGAAATAAAGCCAAGAGAAGAGTATAGGACTTCGAAAATATGATCTGGTAGAGGATTGAAAGCTTTTATGAAGAGCTGCAAAACATATTTATATGTCAGAAGAACAAAACTAAAACTAAAGTAATGAAATGGAAATTAATGAAAGTGGGTACATGAATCTTACCCTTGGATAATTGCATTTGATCATACCTGAGAAGCAACAGTTTCTCCAATACTAGTTGACTTCTTATTTTAGTTAACATTAAAAACATGAAGAAGTCAAACTAACCAAAATTCTATAACCCAAAATCATTATTTATTTTATTTAAACTAAAGCAAGCAATAAAAAAAAATGCATCAGAAATAAGAATGAGAATTTGCAGCAATGACTGTTTCTCAAAATATTATAAGTTTCATATAAACTCCATGATTTTATAAATTGTCCAAAATCAAGACCAAATCCATGATAAGAAAAATTAAATATGAAGATAGAGATGTATTGAATTTCTTTTTTAATTATGGAATTATATATTTAAAACTGAAATATATTAGAAATCAAAATGATTTTAATATGTTGCAAATTGGTCATTAACTTCTTTCTTACCATAGTGGTTATCCAAGCTCACTTTTAAAATAACATATTGTCGTATTGGATGATTCGCATCACATGTTTCTTCCCCATGCTTCAAGTTTAATATGCAAGACTTCACCTTTGTTGCTATGCCATATATCAATTAAATGTTAATGGCTTAGAGGCATGCATTGGAAGCTATCGCATCGGAGGTTGCAATGGAAAATTGCCGATATGAAAATATGCGATGAGATGGAGCGATCATACCATTGAAAAAATGTTATATTTAGGATCAAAGACAATCACGTCACAAACCGCACATCGCACATGTTTCATCTCGCGATTTATACTTTTCACATCGCACATCGTGCATTGCAGATTCGGAATAGTGGTATGGCCATGAATAAAAATGTGATGAAGTGATTGAAATATCGGCATATTGGAATATTGGAGAATAATCATGTTGAAAATGCTAATATTGGCGATGCAATGGATGACGTAGCTAATCGGCGATTGGAAAACTTTAAGTACTGAATGAAACACAATATGATTTTTGCGATGCTGATATGCGATGAATGATGTTGCTAATCAGCGATCGGCAATTTTAAGCACATGATGTAACACTTGTTGATATGCCGATATGCGATGAAGAGTGGACCTGATAACTTTATGATGGGATTTTAATAACATATCGGATTCGAGACATCTGCCCTTTAAAATTATGCCCCTACTTTTATTTCAATTGAATGGAAGCGATATTTTATAAACTTGATTTGAATTTCATACCAGATCTAGAATTATGTGGTCATCACAATATCGGTAAAGTCATTTGTTGGAGATCGGAGATTCATGATAATGGAAGTATATTCAACTGAAAACCTTCGATATGCGAAATGTGATATGACATATGAGCGAGGTAATACATCGAAGATATTTTATAAAGAATTTGTTATCAAAAATGCTAAAAGCTACTTCCGATGAAATATTTCGCTACAAATGGTTGTGAAGTGGATGATGTGATATCGGAATGAAATTATTGACGAAGATGAGTGGGATGGTAGTATTGTGAATATTTTCACTAAAGTATCAGCAATATGAAAATCAAGTTGAATCCTATGATATTGCTTGAAATTTCAATTGGGCTTTTTGATGGTTGAAAGCAAGGTTAAAAATGCTCAAATTTTAATGAATCACAAATAAAGTTTACCTGAACCTGTTGTAAATTTCAAATGGATTTGTTGCTTACTTCAAGTTTTGAAAACAAATGAAAACCTGTAAATAAAACAGAACAATAATAAAAAATAAACTAAGGAAAAGAGAACTAATAATAGATGAGAACGAACTTGTAAATGCGTACCTGGAAGGAAATTGTCTGTAGATTTTACCTCATGAATCTTCAAGTTCTTCCTTGGATTTATCAAAATTCTGACTTTGTTCAAAATCATCTCATCATTTATTCTAAATTGGAGTGTGCAATCAGTCTAAATAAAATCTATTTATTCATGTTCAGGAAATATAAAATTTACCATAAATAAATATGAATATAGTCTTCCCTTTTGAATTGAAACAACAATTTATTACCTCTTCTTATTCTGAATAAATTGAGAAGACTTTGTATTGTTATAGTGGCTATTCAATAATTCCTTTAGTAAATGAATATGATACGTATTGCAGCATCAAATAATAAAATAAATATCAGAATGGGATAAAACCACTAATTGTGGAAAAATATCAAAATAGATTTGAATGTGTGCACATAGCAAAATGGACATCCTTAAGGTTAGTTTAGCAAATTTAGAGGAATATAATATGAACTTCATATGATTACCGTGAAAGGTTAGACTGACTAATAATGATTGAATTAGAATTAAGATTATCATAGACAGTCATACATTTCATGGGATAATGAGATCATGAAGCTTTTATATCCTCAAAACCTTTATCATATAAATTTCAAAAGAAAATCTTAGAAGGAAATCTCAAAATGAAGAAAAGTGGCTTTGAGGCGATCGATGCCAAGTGCAACCTCAATTGAATTTAATCAAGACATTATTCAAAATAGGCAGAGTAGACGTATTGCTGCAAGAAATTTTAAAAAAGAAAATAAGAATTAAAACTTTCTGATAGGAAGAAAATGTTTTCACTGAACATGTATGAGAAGGGCTGATTGCTTTCTTTTAATTTTTAATCTGCAAAACTATTGAAATAAAAAATAAACAAACTATATTAATTCTACTCCTATTCTAACCATATACATGAAAATGACTAGGTATAGTTATATTTCCAATGTAACCATTTTCTGATTTTAATTCCTGCATGTATGTACAATTCAAATGTTAGTAATAAAAATACAAATCTAACTAAACTAAGGGAGATAAATCTGTAAATAGAATTCACAGTTATTGTTAGAAACTTAATTAAAATCTCTCTCTTGAAATTTCCTTTTCAATTGAATCCCAATTGGATCATAGAAACTGGATGGATTTCTATTAAGGATTGGGAAATGTTCAAAAGAGGAGATGACAAGCCAAATTGTGGGTATGAGTTTTTTAATTCAAAGGCCTGAAAAAAGTGTTAATTTTATTTACAAATGTTAAATTATTAACAATATTCCATGAAGGAAAATTTTCCAAATATTTTTCAAATGAATTAATGAAAAATGGATGGAAATCTGTCAAATAAAATGGAAAATTATTAATTAAATTGGATTGTTGTCCAGATTGTAAAAATACATTTTGGATGGATTTCTATTAAGGATTGGGAAATGTTCAAAAGAGGAGATGACAGGCCAAATTGTGGATATGAGTTTTTAAATTCAAAGGCCTGAAAAAAATTGTTAATTTTATTTACAAATGTTAAATTATTAACAATCTTCCATGAAGGAAAATTTTCCAAATATTTTTCAAATTAATGAAAAGTGGATGGAAATCTGTCAAATAAAATGGAAAATTATTAATTAAATTGGATTGCTGGCCAGATTGTAAAAATACATTCTCTTGTCGATATCGTCTTTGAGAAGATAGAAGCTTTTGAAAAAGCATTAGCATTGATTGAAATTGAAATTGAAATAGCATTTGATGCTCTTTATTATAATATAAAACTTCAATTTTCCAACAGGGCAATGCATCAATTGAATGTTTGATAGTAAAGTGCTCAATATGCCAACGTAAAGTGTCAAAAATCTAAAAAATAAAATTAGAAATAAAATCTGATTTTAAACAGAAGAAGTGAGGAAACAAAAATAAAATTAAATCACTATTGTTACAACTAATGTTACAACACAATTGGGATCGTTTTGAAATAATTTCTTTTTTCACAAGGGTTGGCCAGAATTATGGAATTTGAGTAATTGCCAATTCCAACTTGTGAATTAGAAAACGAATTATGATTATGAGTAGGAATGAGAGCTTGATCATGATATGAATCATAAATTGGAATTTTTTCTTGAATAGTGAAATCATGAAGATAATTTGCTGCTCTAGAATGAGGATTAGTTGGAATAATTTCTAAATTGAAAGGTTCCTCATTCTCAGATGTTATTTGAATTTTATCATGAGGATTCTCTTGAGAAGAATAGAAATCAACATCCTCAATGTTAGAGTAATTATCATAAATGACTTCACAAGATTTTCTAAAATTCCCTTTGATCTCATCCAATATATCAAAACAAGGAGGAATAAAAATTTCATGTTCATTAATGGCAAAAGAATGATCAATAATTGTTTCTCTATCTTGATAAAAACTTATTGGTAATTCATTTAGATCATCCTCTTTATTTTTTGAAATATCATTAATAGCAAGAGGGGAAAAATTACCATCATTAAAAATATCAGGATAAAGGGAAAATTTCGAATCTGAAATAATGCAATTAAAAATGTCTCTGTTTGAGAATTCTTGTACATTATATTCATTGTAAATTTCAGATTGTAGATCATTCCTTTGCATACTCATGCCGTTTTGAAGAAGATTGCTTTGCTGCTCTGATTTCGGCATTTGCTCATCATGGAAAAATTTATAAATTTACACAACAATTTTCGTTTTATTATTTTATTTTATTTTGTTGCTTGTACTCACTAATTTGTGATCTGATTTTTTTAATTCACCACAAAGTAACTTTCAGATTCCAATGCAGTTTTTTATCCAAAATTGTTGTTGTTGTCTTCTCGCATTTGAATAGAAATATTTTCTAAGCTTTGTGAAACCACTTCATCACAATTTATTTAGACATCCATATTGGCATTTTCATTTATATTAGAAGGGGATGGAACAAAGCTTGAACTAATTTCATATGGATTGGGAATGGGAGGAAGAGAGAAAATATATTCAAACCAATCTAGTGATTCTTCTTCTGTAGGTTTATCTTCGATTTTGAATCTTAAACAACTCAAATGAAATCGAATATTAAAATCAATAACAGAATCATTTTTAAACCTTCATAGATATTCAATTTCATCACATACCTGTTCATAATCATAGCCATCAAATTTACAAATGAAAATTGTAACAAATTGACCCCAGTTGTGGATTGAGGCAATTGGAAGAGTTTAACACCAGTTTCTGGATTTTGCCGCAAATGTGAGAGTAAAAATTATGCATAAATGCCTTCATCAATTCCTTGAAAATCATAACTTGAAACAATTTGAATAAATTGAAAGACATGATTAAAAGCAGAAGAATTTCTCTTACATTGAACTTTACCTGAGACAATAGTCTTACCACTTCGGGTGGAGTATTGGAAGATGAACGTCCATGGATACAACTTGTTGTAGACATATTTGGGCACTACAACCCAAATCACATATGTCCATAAACCAAGGGCTTATAAACACCTAAAAGTGTTGTTTCATACCCTAAAGGAACAAGGTTAGCTGATTACATCATCTCCCAGAAGTTCTCCCTAAAAAACTACTCAGAACCAGTCAAAACTAGACCATACAAACTGCTTAGTGCTAAGGGTGTGATGCATCTCACCTGCCACATGTAGAAAGTGTGATGCACACTGAAAATCCCTTCTGTAGGGTGCAATGAGTGAGAATAGACAAATGGCAGAGGTAGTTGGCTAGGTGGAAACCCAGAGAATCTTCTAGAAACTGACCATTTGACACTTGCCTCTCTGAATTCGCTCAAGGATGACTTAGAGATCATGAAATCTCCAAGTGGAACCAAGAACTATCAGAGAAATGACACTAATCAAAATCCCAGAAGCTAACTCACCCACCTGCAAATATCTATATATGGATCCCTCATCCTAGAGATCTAGAGGCTGGAATTTTGTATTTTGTAAGGAAGTGTTGTCGGTTTCTCTGTGCAACATTGTATTGTTGGGTGATCTAAGATTTTCATGAAGTGAAGAGGGATTTCATGCTGGGAGGATGGCACTGGGTCAGACCAATGGGTTTTAATCCTCTCTTCTACTACTTCTATCAATAAAGATATTTGAGTTTTCCTCCATATTCTTGTATATTTCTAAATCTTGTATTGATATATGCATTTGTGTGGTTAATATACATATGATCCTATATTGCTTATGGTTATAGATCTGTATGCTTTGATGGTATTATGCTGCTTTGACTCTACAAGTGTTCTTTGAAGCGGGATTTTGTAAGGAAGGAGTGGCGAAGCTCTATCAAAGGAGGGAGGAAACAAGCAAGGAGCCAAGTGAAAGACTGAGGTTGGTACTCTCTGCTTCTCTCTCATCTATCTCTCATAAAGGAAAACACGAGTAACTTTATTTTGTTTGTTTCTAAGATAGCTACCCATCTTAGTGGGACTAACAACTCTGAATGGACGCTAGTTTTCTTGATAACAAAATGGTGACTCCACTAGGGAGTGAATAGTTTGTTTGTTTGTTTCTATTTGTTTGCTTTATAAACTACAGACGGAGCCTGAAGTTAAGCCAGCTAGCCTTTGAACTTCTTTTGCTATGCAACTGCAAAGTAGATCAACGCTACTTCAGTCAATCTCTGAGTTTGTTTATGAACTAAACAATTAACTTGCAAACATCCTAAGTGCCCTGGTGGTAGCTCAAGTAACCTCATTAGATCAGGCCCTATACTTTGTATTCACTGTCTATCATTAGCTCAGCCTAAATCCATGAACTAAGCTACAAAATATGAGCAAGAAACCAAGCTCAGTCTCGTACCTAGATCATCACACTGTCTCTCATTGGCAGTCTGGATGCATCGCACCTCCCCTGTGCTGTAGGTGAGATGCATCCCTGTTTCCCTGTGTTACAGGTGCGATGATTAGGTAAGACTATTTCTGCTTCTAGATTTTGGTTTTCTCTTCATTGTCTTAAGCTTTATTCAATATTTTTGCTGTTTTTGATTAGTATATCACTATTGAAACTCCCTTCCTTTGCATTATTCAGCCTCCATTGTTTAAAGAATTGTGAATGTTTTTATGTATTTTTCGTCATTTACAGTTCTCCTTTGCAAACAGTAGCTTAATCGAACTGTCATCTTTTGATTTGAAAGTGTCGCAAGTGTCGTTTTCAGTCAAAGAAAAGATTCTTCTTCTTTTGATAGTCGATTACACTTTTGCCATTGTATTTGATTTGAGTTAATAATATTTCAAGTGTCGAAAGAAATTTTAAATTCAAAATCGCAAAGTGTCATCTTAAGTCTTCCCTTCGTTTTTTGGAAAGAAAATTGTCAGTACTATCGCTTTGAAAGAAAAATATTTCAGATCTATACTTAGCATTCTTTTTGTCATTTATACATTAAGAAAGCGGAAAACAAATACATGCATGTGCATTTTCATTTAGACTAGTGGAAATTGCATCTTAGTGTGTACTCTCTGCTCTATGTTGAAAGAATTTTACTTCTCTTTCCTTAGTAGCTAGGATTTTCATTGCAAAAAGAAGAGTAAATGACTATTTATCATCTTAGATTGCATATTTAGGAATTTTATATCTACATCACACGGTGAACCTTAAAGGCAAGCTTCTTAGGAAATATCAACTGTAAAATAAATCTCAATGAACATAAAAACGCTTTGGAACCTAATGCACAACATTTAGAAGTCTAGGCTAGAGACGTATTCCGGCGTCGTAAAGCCTGGTAACTATCATTTTCATCGTAGGTTGGGTGATTCCTCCTCTTCGATACGACAAGTGCCAGTACGAACTTGTGCTCCCATGTACCGTCGAGTATATATTGGGAGACCACAATAGGCTACATCCTTTACCCTTAGGAAGCCGTGTCTGCTTCCCTATCAATCGCAATGCACTGAACACAACATTTAGGAAGATTGACTACTGTACCGTAAAATGTATTCTGCAGTTTTGGGATTGGTTTGGTAATCCCTCTGTCTAGATTTCTAGAGTAGTCACTTTCATTCATTTTCAGACTCCTTAAAAGAACAGTTTCATCTGAGCACTTGTCACTTCAGGCTCATTAAAAATCGAAGGCGACTAGAGTCATCTTTAGCTTTTTCTCGACTCTTAAAAATTGAAAAAGCAAGTTGTGTCAAAGCATCATAAAATTTATTTTAATCAGAATAACATCATCGTTCCCTTGTTGGTTTTAGGTTGAGAAAATGGAGTCCAGCAACCAAGGATTTCCCCTTAGGGGGAATCCTAGTCCCTTCTCCTCTTGGGGAGATGTTGGTGCACCTCATATGGGTACATTGTGCCTTCCAGGGCTTACAATTGGTCTGCCAGTATGGCTTTTCTTGACTTTTGTCATTCAAAACATTGTGATTCCTGAGAAATCAAATCAGTAACTAGATGATATAGAGTTACCCCCCAACATTCTACTTTGTTTGTTTCTCCCTCTCCTTCTTCCTCTTCGGTTGGTGAAGCTAGTGAAACTAAAAACCAAGTAACTGAGAAGAAGAAGAAAGGGAAGGAGAAGAAGAAGAAGAAGCCAATGACAAAAGGGGGCAACCATGCATCGTCTGGCAAAAATCCACACGCTGCACCTTCCAAGCCTAAATATCCATGTGTCATTTGCAAAGGAGACCACTATCATCGAGATTGTCCTTGCATCCCATGGATCTTAAGGGATTGGTCTCCCTACTTGCACAATCCGGTGTCCTCAACCTTTGGCGATCATGTTGAGATTACACCATCAACTAGTGAAAATGAAGTCAATGGACAGAAAGGAAGATCTAAATTTCCTTATAGATTGTGTGAAGGAAATCATGCCCTCCACCGTTGTCCCTTCTTGGATGAAGTTAAAAGAGTCTTGGACAACCGTCCTGCTTCATCGCAACGGCTTCCTCCTGGATACAAGAAACTCTTGTCGAGTCCATCGCTAGTTGAAAATCTGACTAACACACCTTTATTATCAGTCGAAATACCTATCATTGAAGATAAAGCCTCTAATTCCACACCGAACCAAAGTCAAGAGGTCGAGACGGCAGTCGACCCAGTCTTGTCTTCAGAAGGTCCACCTTCAAATGATACAGTCACCAAAGAGAATGAGGACGACACCATTCGAATTCTTTTTGTTAACACATAATCCGATGAACATGGGGGCAATCTACCCATTCCTTTACTTCAGGAAGGAAGTTCTTTAGAGATTTACCCAACCGTTTATTCGGTCCTTCCTTCATTCAATCTAGTTGTTTCCTTCGATTGGAATCTACTAGGCAGACCCCGCCTACCATCTAACGTACCATTTCGAATCACAGTAAAAACTTATAGAATGATCATGGTTGGTACTATCGTAGATGAAGGGGCTTCTGTGGGTATCCTTTCCTCAACTGCTTGGAAAGCTCTTGGCTTGCCATCGCTTCTGCCTGAGATTTGAAATCTAACAGGCTTCAACAAAGGAACTAGTCGAACGTTAGGGATCCTTCCAAATGTGCCTATAACTTTGAGAAGGAAAATTGTTCATTTGAAAGTGATGGTAGTCCAAGGGCCACTAGATTACAATCTACTCCTTGGGCGTGACTACATTTATAGCATAAGAGCTATTGTTTCCTCCCTCTTTCGAGTGATGTGTTTTCCGCATGAAAGCAGAGTGGTCCAGCTTGTAGACCAGCTTTCATTCCCCGGTTCACACATAGCTACTAGTCAAATGCCATCCCTAACTGGTCTTTTTACACAAGGAATGTCTCATCAATCTCTAGTCTGTCCACCTGATGAGCACAAGTGATTCAGTGATTGTGACTGAAACCCAGGGGGCATGCACCCTGATCTGCTTCGGCAGGAAAACTTTAGGTATAGGATAGGTTTCCACGGGGGATATATGACTAGTCTGACACACCCGTCCGGTTAGGAAAATGGGATTAGATTGGAATAAGATTCCCTTGTCAAAGTTATGTGAGTGGATGCGTCGCACCATTCACCTTTGTCTATTTTGATGGATAGAGCCAAGGAAGTGTTTTGTCTGCAAATGCGGATGGAACAATCTTGCAAATGCAAGAACTTTCATATGGTAACCTGGAAACTATACTTTTCTTTATACCTAGGGGCATGCAAACCTTTTGCATGCAAGTGAAAAATGACCTTTTATTTTTGTAGTTTGTAGGTTCTCAACCCTTTAATCTCGTAGGTGGGTCATTCCTAGCTTGCATAAAAAAGGCTCCGGAGCAAAGTTTCGAATGCGGCAAGCTCCGTAAAAAATGAACCTATCGATGAGACATCCTTATTATATGACTAACACGAGCAGTTTTACTCAAAGTTCAAGCTTGTTAAAAAATAAACCTAGCAATGAGCATATTTTCCACCAGAGTTTAAGCTCATTAAAAAATGAACCCACCTTTGGTAAATAACCATTGCGATCACATAATTATCATCTTTTATACCTTGGATGTGTTCTTACCATCACCTCCACTCTTTTTTAGCTGATCATATGCCTCCATTTGATTGTTTAGCCCTTTTGAAGAACATCTGCGATGAGTGATTCTATTAGCCATGTTCTTTACATTGTTGTGATTGAAAAGTTCCAAACCTTACCTAGAACCAGTTGCTATTTGACAACATCACTCCTCAAAAAACGAGTCTACTTTAAGCTCTTCTCATCTGACTCGTAAAATATGAAAATATTGCCTAGCAATTGGCATCTCCAGCTCGTTAAAGTGATTGGAAGTGCCATCCCTCATCTAGATTTTAATCTTGTTGGACCTGAGGGGTCATTACATAAAAAGGTCGAGCGTTTGTCTTGTTTGGCTCGTTAAGACTATCAAAAAGTCATCCCTTTTGTATTGTTTTATACTTTTTCGGACTTAAGGGATTATATTACGAAAAAGGAATACTGGAGTTTCCTTTCTATCTCTTTGCAGACTCATTAAAATTGAAAAGGACCGAGTTATCCTTATCATTAAACTCATTAAAACAATAGCGACAAACTTGTCCATGCAGACAAGAGCGAGTTTCAATGTCGCTAGGCTCATTAAAACATAGCGACAGGTTTGCTTGAAGGGAAAATTATAGAACAAGAATATGTTATCCTCCTCAAGCTTGACAAAAATAAATAGGTACTAGTCAACAATGACTTGGGAAAAATTGGGAAGAAAAAATGAAGAAACTTTATTGGTAGCAGGTCACTCTTGAACATGACATTTTCACTCCATCACCATGATTGAGTTGGGTTGGGTTATTCCATTCACCGATCATATCACCATTGGTCCTCTGTACCATCCATTTTTGGGGTTAATGCTACCAATCCATTTTAGTGTCGCCGATATGTTAAAGAGAAGTCGCTCAAAGAATTCTCCAACCCAGCTTACGTCTTATCCACTGCAATACCTTCACACTTCATTCTTTCATGACCGCCACCCTGAACCTTGTATCATTAGATCGTTTTCACTTCCACAAAATAATTTACTCCGTTTCATGTCGTAGATGTGGGATTCAATAAGGCCCTCCTATGACGGGTCACTTCTTGTCGACATCAGCTCATTATCTAAGAAGTTGACTTAGGAACACCCCTTTCAGTACTTTGAAGCTTGCATGCCTCAATGGCAAGTTTCTCACTTCTAGTGATAGGTTTACATCAATGACCTTTGACCAAAAAATTCTATGTGGTGTTCGACATCGACTCATGTATTCACACCATGTGAATTGTACTGCAGTACCTTGAGCGTCATTATCATTATCGGTGATTCCTCTCGCGCCTCTTAACAATTTTCATTATTGGCTGGTAATCAGGCAATGTCTTTCCATGTTCGACATCAGAACATCTTTTCACATGGATCGACTTGTACTTCGGGCAAAGATTGAACGCGCTTGAAGACCCCAGATCTAGTTTCATCCATCTGGGCTGCGATATATTCAGAAAAATAAAGATATCAAATGTACATAATAGCTGCAGAGATAATCATCCAAATGACGGCTCTACCAAAATCATCATTCTATCACATAGACGGTTGTATATCGTATGTACATGAAAATGAATTTATAAATTTGAGCACGGGAATGCTCACCTCAGCTAAATCATGAAAATATTATGAAGATAACGTATTGTATTTTTATCTTATTACAGGTCACCTTCCAATTCGAAAAACCTCGGATCCTCATGATAAAGCATTTCACTCGACATCAAAAGATTTACGACCTCATGCTTTAGGGGGCAACTGTTATAGACATATTTGGGCACTACAACCACAATCTCATATGTCCATAAACCAAGGGCTTCTAAACCCCTAAAAGTGTTGTTTCATACCCTAAAAGAACAAGGTCAACTGATTACATCATCTCCCAAAAGTTCTCCCTGAAAAACTACTCAGAACTGGTCAAAACTGGACCATACAAACTGCTCAGTGCTAAGGGTGCGATGCATCTCACCTACCACATGAAAAAAGTGCGATGCATACTAAAAAGCCCTTCTGTAGGGTGTAATGAGCTAGAGAAGACAAATGGCAGAGGCAGTTGGCTAGGTGGAAACCCAGAGAATCTTCTAGAAACTGCCCATTTGACACTTTCCTCTATGAATTCGCCTAAGGATGAGTTAGAGATCATGAAATCTCCAAGTGGAACCAAGAACTATCAGAGAAATGACACTAATCAAAATCCCAGAAGCTGACTCACCCACCTGCAAATATCTATATATGGATCCCTCATCCTAGAGATCTAGAGGCTGGAATTTTGTATTTTGTAAGGAAGTGTTGTTGGTTTCTCTGTGCAACATTGTATTGTTGGGTGATATAAGCTTTTCACGAGGTGAAGAGGGCTTTAATGCTGTGAGGATGGCGCTGGGTCAGACCAATGGGTTATAATCCTCTCTTCTACTACTTCTATCAATAAAGCTATTTGAGTTTTCTTCCATATGCTTGTATATTTCTAAATCTTGTATTGATATATGCATTTGTATGGTTAATATACATCTGATCCTATATTGTTTATGGTTATAGATCTCTATGCTTTGATGGTATTATGCTGCTTTTACTCTATGAGTATTCTTTGAAGCGGGATTTTGTAAGGAAGGAGTGGCAAAGCTCTGTCAAAGGAGGGAGGAAACAAGAAAGGAGCCAAGTGAAAGATTGAGGTTGGTACTCTCTGCTTCTCTCTCATCTATCTCTCATAAAGGAAAACACAAGTAACTTTAGTTTGTTTGCTTCTAAAATAGCTACCCGTCTTAGTGGGACTAGCAGCTCTGAATGGACACTATTTTTCCCGATAACACAACTCCAAATTGGAAGCTTAAGAGGAGCCATCGTAATTAAATAAAGTGTTAAAATTAAAAAGACTCCAATAGACAAAAAGTCTCAGGCCCTTCTTCTAGTGCCAAAAATGTTGATGCCTCGAAAATCATTGCAACAACATTGGGGAATAACCACCTGGTTCGAACCTTAAAGTAGCTCCTTTTCTGTTTGGTGTGGTGGCTCTGACTAGTTTAACTAGGTCTAGTTACCTTCTCCCTATCGCTATTGGTTTAGTATATATCTTTAACTACCAATAGATAGGGATATCAGATCACTTCTTCTTGCTGATCAGGCAAGAGAAATACCCTTAAGCTGATTTGGGTTCAACCAAGCCACAACTAAATTTTTGTCTTTTTGAGAAGAGGACTTAAAAGAATGTAGAAATTACTCTAAATGCAAACTTATTCTATAATGTAAGCAAAATAAACTAATATTAATCCTATCTTAATTAGGTAGATATAGATCTAACCCAACTAAGAGCAAGATATTTAAAATATTGGAATTTTAAATATGTCTTGTTTATAATGAATATCAAGTTAATGAAGTAGTTCAATTAATTGACATTATGAATACCAAAACAAATCCTATTGAGACCTATTAACTGAAATAATAAACCAACAACACTCAGGAAATAATTCAAAAAAATGATATTGATTATAAAATCAGTAAATCCAATAATTAAACAATAATATGTGGAAATAATTCACAACACATTACCATTCAATAAATCAGTTTTATAAGACAGATTTCTAAGCAAATAGTTACTCAGAAATCAGAAATTAATTCATAAGAATAGAAATACATAATAACAACATTGAGACAAATTACCCATATTGACAAAAGTGCATAAACATGAATAAAATGACACATTCATGTTATCATAAAAATGAAACTGATATTTGAAACAATAGTATTAAAAATTCAAATTTATTGCATCCATTTCTTTGTCCCTGGTCTTTCAACAACTCTTTACATTGCTTGAACTTTTGCCTTCAAAACTAGAGTCACAATAGTGCAAACTCTTTCCATTATACATAATTCAAGATACAAAGAAAAAATCCTCAATAATCCCCAAATCTGATATTTTCTCTCCTCTCTCCTACAACTCTAAATTCCTATTACAGAAATGCTTTTAGAAATCCAAAATTGTAGAGGAGAGCAGCCCCTTTTACATTCTGCAATTTGCTATTTATGATATTTGCAAAGGAATTCTTGAGAGGAAAGATTGTTCAAGAGAAATCTGTCCAATCCAATTTTATTTGCTCAAAATTTCAATGTTTAATTGCTGGAGCATTTTCATTGATTGAGATATTTTTCTCCATATCTCTTCTATTGCTTTCTTGCAAGAAGAAATAAAAATAAATTAAAATGTAATAATAAAATCAAAATGCCATTGTTGGCATTTAAAACAAATCCAATCAAATACAATTAAATAAATAATTGAAAATAAAATGTAAGTTTTCTATTGATGTCTGGGACGGTATGATTGGCCAAGGATATTATTGACGAATAGATCTACATTTAGAAGAGACTTGGACAAATAAAAATGCAGAAAATAAAACTCAGAAAATTGATTTTGTTTAAAAAATCGTAGCTTGATCTTTTGCCTGATTTTTGACCCAATAAATGACCAAATCTATTAGTGAAACCTCCTCAGAAATGTTCTCTTGATTTTATCTTTCCAATGAGCCATCCTGGGCCTCATTTGGCCAAGTAAAGCTCAATCTATGAGTTTCCAAAGTTGATGAGTCAAAACTAACACAATTCTGGAATTTCTATTGCTAGGCTAAAAAAAAAGAAATTTTAATTAAAAATTTAATCCTAAATTAGACTTTAATTATCTGATAACTAATTCTAATGAAATTGTTAATTATGAACTAAATTAATTATTTAATAAACTATTATTAATTAATCAAACTAATTAATATAATCGACTATTTATAAATTAATTAATCTAAATAATTTAAATAATAATTAAATTAATTAATTTTTATATATTAATTAAATTAATTAACTTAAAATTTATTATTTAAATATTAAATTTTGAACTAATAATAAAAAAAATACAAACTAACTTACACTACCTTCATTCATTCCATACCTTTTAACTCATTCGAATGAGTTTGAAACTAAAAGATAACATAAACTTCATAACAAGACTTGGTTAATGCCCCTTTGCCTTAGGCTTATCGGCAATCGGGGCATGCAGGGGTATCAGCAATCGGCAAATTGGGAGGTCGTGGTTTCAGAGATCGGGGGTATGGAATGGTATGTGCCAATATAAATCCCTGATTCGATCCAAATCAGTTTTTTATTATTATTATTTATATATTTTATGCATTAAATTTTATTTTAATTAAATTAATTATATTTTATATATTAATTAATTTAAAATTTGACATTAATTTCTAAACTATAGTCATTTGGAAAATAAATATACAATAAACTACAACAACTTCAAAATTTTGGGTTTTCGAGATTAGTAATCAATTTGGAAATTGCAGTAAATTACTAAAATCTTGTTGCTTCATGATTTGGCTATATAAGTAAAAAATGAAAAAATGTTAGTAAGAACTAACTAAGGGCTAATATTTAAAATAAATGCATTATTGAACTAATTTATTTACAAAATGCAATATTGTACATTTTATGCATTTTAACCTGGGCTAGATAAATTATTAGACTTCAAAGGAGTGTCGTTTACAAACCAATTGACCAAATGAGGTGGAACAAGCGTCAATGGGAAGCATATAAAAAATCAATTTTAACAAAGTAATCAAAACAAGAATCCAAAGAAAATGAAAAATTAACAAACACGTAGGATAATCAACTAAATAAAAATCCTAAAAGGTGTTTAGCCAAAATTTTATAGAAAGGGTCCCCATTATTTGAAGTGAACAAATCAATAATGGTCGGATTGTGTTTTTACCACAACAGGCGGGTCAGGTCGTGTTGTGTGTGGGTGCTCATGCAAACATGTTCAGACGAGTCACATCGGGTTGTGTCGTGCCATGTGTGGGTGCTCGGGAACATGTGGCCGTGCAAAAAATGCTAAGACATGACTGCCCGTGTGCCTTCTGCACGTTCATGCGACCCGTTTGCCCGATGCTCCCTCATGCCTTTGTTCGGGTCGTGCACCCATGGAAACCCCAAATTTCATTTGGGCGGGGCAGGTCATGCTATGGGTGGGTGCTCGGGCACACGTGGCAGTGCCAAAAATGCTAAGTCGTGACCCCCCATGTGCCTTCTACACGTTCGTGCGACCTGTTTGCCCGACACTCCCTTGTGCCTTCGTTCGGGTCGTGCACCCATGGAAACCCAAAATTTCGTTCGGGTTGTGCACCCATGGAAACCCCAAATTTTGTTTGGGTCGGGTTGTGTCGTGTCATGTGTGGGTGCCTTTGCAAACGCGTTCAGGCGAGTTGGGTCGGCTCGCCCAGGGCCGGTTTGGTGGTGTCATGGCATGTGTTGGTGACTAGGCACATGTGGCCGTGCCAAAAACGCTAAGTCATGACCGCCCGTGTGTCTTATGTACGTTCATGTGGCTTGTTTTCCTGACGATCCATCGTGCCTTCGTTTGGGTCATGCACCCACAGAAACCCAAAATTTTGTTTGGGTCGTGCACCCATGGAAACCCCAAATTTCATTCGGGTGGGTCAGGACGTGTCGTGTGTGGGTGCCCGTGAAAACGTGTTGGGGCGGGTCGGGTCAGGTCAGGTCATGTCATGTCGTGTGAGGGCACCCAGGGCACACGTGGCCATATCAAAAATGCTAAGTTGTGACCAGGGGTGGGCTTTGTGCACGTTCATGCGGCCCGTTTGCTCAACTCTCCCTTGTGCCTTCATTTTGGTCATGTGTTGGAGCCCATGTAAACTCGTTCGAGCAGGTTGTTTGCCATGTAAACTCATTCGGGTAGGTCGTTTTCCCATGTAAACTCGTTCAGGTGGGTCGTTTGCCCATGTAAACTTGTTCGGGCAGGTCATTTGCCATGTAAACTCGTTTGGGCAGGTCGTTTGAGGGTGCCCATGTAAACTCGTTCGGGTGAGTCATTTGCCATGTAAAATTGTTCGAGCGGGTCATTTGAGGGCACCCGTGTAAACTCGTTCGGGAGGGTCGTTTTCCATGTAAAATCATTCGGGTGGGTCATTTGAGGGTTGTTTGCCATGTAAACTCGTTTGGGCAGGTCGTTTGCCATGTAAACTCATTCAGGCGGGTCGTTTGAGGGCGCTCATGTAAACTCGTTCGAGAAGGTCGTTTTCCATGTAAATTCATTCGGGTGGGTCGTTTGAGGGTGCCTGTGTAAACTCGTTCAGGCGGTTCGTTTGAGGGCTCCTGTGTAAACTCATTTGGGCAGGTTGTTTGAAGGCAGCCATGTAAACTCATTTAGGCGGATCATTTGAGGGTGCCCGTGTAAACTCGTTAGGCAGATCGTTTGAGGCTGGTCGTGTAAACTCGTTTGGGCGGGTCGGTTGAGGGCGACCATGTAAACTCATTCGGGTGAGTTGTTTGCCATGTAAACTCGTTCAGGTGGGTCGTTTTCCATGTAAAATCATTCGGGAGGGTCATTTGAGGGTGCCTGTGTAAACTCATTCGGTCATGTCGTTCAGTGTGAGGGCGTGCCCAGGCACACGAGCCTGTATCAAAAATGCTAAGTTGTGACCCAGGGTGGGCTTTGTGCATGTTCGTGTAACTCGTTTGCCTGGCTCTCCCTTGTGCCTTTGTTTCGGTAGTGTGGGCACCCATGTAAACTCATTCGAGTGGGTCGTTTGAGGGCGTCCGTGTAAAATCATTAGGGCGGCTCGTTTGAGGGCATTTGTGTAAACTTGTTTGGGCGGGTCATTCGAGAGCATTCATGTAAACTCATTCGGGCAGGTTCTTTGAGGGCATCTATGTAGACTCGATCGGGGGGGGGGGGGGGGGTCGTTCAGGTGGGCCGTTTGATGGCATCTGTGTCAACTCGTTTGGGTTGGTCTTTTGACGGCGTCCATGTCAACGCGTTTGGGCGGGGTGTTTGAGGGTGTCCGTGTAAACCTGTTTGAGTGGGTCATTCGGGCGGGTCGGGCAAGGGCATCCGTGTAAACTCATTTGAGCGGGTCGGGCGAGGGCATCCGTGTAAACTCGTTTGAGTGGGTCGGGTGAGGGCATTTATGTAAACTCATTCGGGTGGGTCATTTAGTGTGATGGCGTGCCTGGGCACACAAGCCCGTATCAAAAATGCTAAGTTGTGACCTGGGGTGGGCTTTGTGTACGTTCGTGCAGCTCGTTTTCCCAGCTCTCCCTTGTGCCTTCGTTTTGGTCGTGTGGGCACCCATGTAAACTTGTTCAAGCAGGTTGTTTGAGGGCGTCCATGTCAACTCGTTCGGGTGGGTCGTTTGAGGGCATCCGTGTAAACTCATTTGTACGGGTCGTTTGGGCGGGTCATTTGATGGCGTCTGTGTAAACTCATTCGGGCAAGTCGGTCGAGGGTGTCTGTGTAAACTCGTTCGAGCGGGTCAGGCGAGGGCATCCGTGTAAACTCATTTGGTCGGGTCGTTCGATGTGAGGGCACACCCGGGCACATGAACCTATATTAGAAATGCTAAGTTGTGACCTGGGGTGGGCTTTGTGCACAATCGTGCAGCTCGTTTTCCCGACTCTCCCTTGTCCCTTGATTTCGGTCATGTGGGCACAATTGTAAACTCGTTCAGGTGGGTCGTTCGAGGGCATACCTGTCAAATCGTTCAGGAGGGTCGTTCGGGCAGGTCATTTGAGGGCATCCATGTAAACTTGTTCGGGTGGGTCGTTCGGGCGGGTCGGGCGAGGGTGTCCATGTAAACTTGTTCGGTCGCATCAATGTGAGGGCACGCCAACAAACATGAGCCAACATAAAAAATGCTAATTTGTGACCCAGGGTGGGCTTTGTGCATGTTCGTGTAGCTCATTTGCCCTGCTCTCCCTTGTTCCTTTGTTTCAGTCGTGTGGCCATCGATGTAAACTCGCTCAGGCGGGTCGTTTCAGGGCATCCATGTCAACTCATTCGGGTGGGTCGTTTGAGGATGTCCGTGTAAACACGTTTGCGTGGGTCATTTGAGGGTGTCCATGTAAACTCATTCAGGCGGGTTGGGGGAGGGCATCTGTGTAAACCCATTCGGGTAGGTTGTGCAAGGGTGTTCGTGTAAACTCATTCAGGCGGGTTGGGCGAGGGCATCTGTGTAAACTCGTTTAGGCAGGTTGGGCGAGGGCGTCGATGTAAACTTGTTTGTTCGGGTCGTTCAGTGTGAGGGCATGCCTAGGCAACTGAGCCCGTATAAAAAATGCTAAGTTGTGATCCAGGGTGAGCTTTGTGCACGTTCGTGCAGCTCGTTTTCCCGACTCTACCTTGTGCCTTCATTTCGGTCGTGTGTGGGCATCCATGTAAACTTGTTCAGGCCGGTCGTTTGAGGGTGCCCATGTAAACTTGTTCGGGTGGGTTGTTTGAGGACGTTCGTGTAAGCTTGTTCGAGTGGGGCATTTGTGGGCAGCTGTGTCAACTTGTTCGAGTGGGTCGTTTGAGGGTGCCCGTGTTAACCCGTTCGGGCGGGTCGTTTGAGGGTGCCCGTGTAAACTCGTTCGGGCGGGTCATTTGAGGTGTTCGTGTAAACTCATTCAGGTGGGTCATTTGAGGGTGCCCATGTAAACTCATTTGGTCAGGTCGTTCAGTGTGAGGGTGTGCCTGGGCACACGAGCCCATATCAAAATTGCTAAGTTGTGACCCAGGGTGGGCTTTGTGCACGTTCGTGTAGCTCATTTTCTCGGCTCTCCCTTGTGCCTTCGTTTCGGTCATGTGTGGGCACCCATGTAAACTCGATAAGGTTTGGTCGGGTTGGGTCAGGTCATGTCATGTCGTGTGAGGGCACCCATGAAAACTCGTTCGGTTGGGTCGGGTCGGGTCGTGTGAGGGCGCCCATGTAAACTCGTTCGGGCGTGGTCTTGCTTTTTGTGTGAAAAGTGGGCTGGTAATTGAGATGTTTGTTTGGTTTTTCCTGAAGGATGGCCTTGGGTCATTTGTAGGGTGGTTGATTCTCATCTACTCTCCATCCCCACTTGGTAGCACATGAGCAGTAATGTTGGCCATGCTCGTCTTGGTCCCTGGGTCGGCTTTTCATGTGAAAGGTGGGTTGGTAATTGAGTTTTTTTTTCGGGTTTGCTTGAAGAATGGCCTTGGGTCATTTGTAGGGTGGCTGATTTTCATCTTCTCTCCATCCCCACTTGGTAGCACATGAGTGGTAATGTTGGCCATGCTCATCCCAGGAGGCATATGTGAACAATTCCCCTTATGCTCTCCAAGTTCTTGGAGTTGTATGGGCTATTGTGGTGTGGCTCTCAAGCTCATCCTGGTCCCTCGTGCCCATCCAAATGATACAAGTGATAGGTTTTCTTTTTGTGTGAAAGGTGGGTTGGTAATTGAGTTGTTTTTTTGGGTTTGCCTGAAGAATGGCCTTGGGTCATTTGTAGGGTGGCCAATTTTCATCTTCTCTCCATCCCCACTCGGTAGCACATGAAAGGTAATGTTGTCCATGCTCGTCCCAGGAGGTGTTACACAGTAATTTGTCACTGTGTTCACTCCAGTATTCCTACTGTGTCATGTGTCCAAAGTCATACATGCTCGTGTTAGACAAATGCTCTCTCATGTTGCCAAATGAACCACTTTTCCAAAGGTTTCTGCCTTAGCATTTTAAAATCATTTAGAATTGTTCTTAAAGCAATTTAAATTATTTTAAAAGTATTCTAAATTGTTTTTAAAGCATTGTAACCTATTTTTAACACATTTTAAAGCATTTTAAATCACTTTAAGTTGTTATTAAATCATTTTAAATTGTTCTTAAAACATTTAAAAATCATTTAGAATTGTTCTTAAAACAATTTAAATTATTTTTAAAGTGTTTTGAATTCTTTTCAAATTATTTTGAACTATTTCAAACTGTTTTTAAAGCATTTTAAAAACATTTTAAAGCACTTTAGATCTTTTTAAATTGTTTTTTGAAGCGTTTAAAAATATTTTTAAAGTATTTAAAGCTATTTTTAAAACATTTAAAAATGTCCTTAAAACATTTTAAACTTTTTGGGAACCATTTTAAGATGTTTTAAAAAGATTTTAAAAGCACTTTAAATTGTTTTTAAAACATTTCTAATTGTTTTTAAAGTATTTCAAATTGTTTTTAAACCATTTTAAATTGTTCTTAAAGCATTTTTTTTAAAGCATTTTAAATTGTTCCAAGCACTTTAACTTATTTTTAAAGCATTTGAGACTAATTTAAATTGTGTTTAATGAATTTTAAAATTATTTAATATTGTTCTTAGAGCAATTTGAATTATTTTAAAGCATTTTAAATTGTTTGTAAAGTATTTAAAGCTATTTAAAATTGTTTTTAAAGCATTTAAAACTATTTTGAAACGATTTTCAGATGTTTTAAAACCGTTTTAAAGCATTTTAAAAGCATTTTAAATTGTTTTGAAAGCATTGAAAATCATTTGTAATGAATTTTAAAACATTTTATATTATTTTTAAAGAATTTTAAATTGTTATTAAAACACTTTAAATGGTTTTTAAAGCATTTTATGATGTTTTTAAGAGGATTTTAACTTATTTTTAAAGCATTCGAAACAATTTAATTGATTTTGAATAGTTTTTAAAGCACTATAAACTATTTTTAAAGCATTTTAAATTGTTCTTAAAGCATTTTAAATTGTTCTTAAAACATTTTAAAACAATTAATAATTGTTTTTAAAGCAATTTAATTTACTTTTTAAATTGTTTTTAAAGCATTTTAAAATAATTTAAAATTGTTCTTAAAGCAATTTAAAGTATTTTAAATTGTTTTTAAAGCACTGTAACCTATTTTCAAAGCATTTAAATTGTTTTTACAACATTTTAAACCATTTTAAAACAATTTAAAATTGTTCTTAAAGCAATTTAAATTATTTTTGAAGTATTTTAAATTGTTTTTAAAGCATTTAAAATTGTTTTCAAAGCGTTTTAAATTGTTTTGACAATGTTTAAAATAGTTTTTAAATAATTTTAAAGCATTTTAAAGCGTTTTAAAATTATTTTGAACTATTTTAAACTCTTTTTAAAGCATTTTAAATTGTTACAAGAACATTTTATATATTTTTAAAACATTTTATATTGTTTTTAAAGCACTACAAAAACATTTTAAAGCATTTTAAATCTTTTTAAATTGTTTTTAAAACATCTCGAATTGTTTTTAAAACATTTAAAATTGTTTTTAAAGTATTCAAAACTATTTAAAATCGTTTTTAAAGCATTTAAAAATGTTTTCAAAACATTTTAAATTATTTTGAAACCATTATAAGATGTTTTAGAAAGATTTTAAAAGCATTTTAAATTGTTTTTAAAACATTTCTAATTGTTCCTAAAGCAATTTAAAAATTATTTTTAAAGAATTTTAAAATTGTTTTTAAAGCATTGTAAACTATTTTTAAAGCATTTCTAATTGTTTTTAAAGCATTTGTAATCGTTTAAAATTGTTCTTAAAGCAATTTAAATTGTTTTTAAAGCAATTTAAATTGTTTCAAGACGGTTTTAAATTGTTTTTAAAGCATTTTAAAATCGCTTAAAATTATTTGTAAAACAATTTAAATTATTTTTGAAGTATTTTAAATTGTTTTTAAAACATTGTAAACTAATTTTAAAGCATTATAAATTGTTTTCTAAGCATTTTAAATTGTTTTTAAAGCATTTTAAATTGTTTTTAGAACATTTTAAAATGGTTTTAGAGCATTTTCGATGGTTCATAAAGCACTTAAACTTATTTTTAAGGAATTTAAAAATGTCTTTAAAACATTTTAAATTGTTTTTGAAGCATTTTAAAATAATTTAGAATGGATCTTAAAGCAAGTTAAATTATTTTAAAAGTATTCTAAATTGTTTTTAAAACATTGTAACCTATTTTTAACTCATTTTAAAGCATTTTAAATCACTTTAAGTTGTTATTAAATCATTTTAAATTGTTTTTAAAACATTTAAAAATCATTTAGAACTGTTCTTAAAACAATTTAAATTAATTTTAAAGTGTTTTGAATTCTTTTTAAATTATTTTGAACTATTTCAAACTGTTTCTAAAGCATTTTAAAAACATTTTAAAGCACTTTATATATTTTTAAATTGTTTTTTGAAGCGTTTAAAAATATTTTTAAAATATTTAAAATTGTTTTTAAAGCATTTAAAAATGTCCTTAAACTATTTTGAAACCATTTTAAGATGTTTTAAAAAGATTTTAAAAGCATTTTAAATTGTTTTATAACATTTCTAATTGTTTTTCAAGCATTTTAAATTGTTCTTAAAGCATTTTAAATTGTTTATAAAGAATTTTAAATTGTTATTAAAGCATTTTTTTTCTTTAAAGCATTTTAAATTGTTCCAAGCACTTTAACTTATTTTTAAAGCATTTTAGACCAATTTAAATTGTGTTTAATGAAATATAAAATTATTTAATATTGTTCTTAGAGCAATTTGAATTATTTTAAAGAATTTTAAAAACATTTTAAATTGTTTGTAAAGTATTTAAAGCTATTTAAAGTTATTTTTAAAGCATTTAAAATTATTTTGAAACCATTTTAAGATGTTTTAAAACCGTTTTAAAGTGTTTTAAAGGCATTTTAAATTGTTTTGAAAGCACTGAAAATCATTTGTAATGCATTTTAAAACATTTTATATTGTTTTTAAAGAATTTTAAATTGTTATTAAAACACTTTAAATGGTTTTTAAAGCTTTTTATGATGTTTTTAGAGGATTTTAGCTTATTTTTAAAGCATTTGAAACATTTTAATTGATTTTAAATTGTTTTTAAAGCACTGTAAACTATTTTTAAAGCATTTTAAATTGTTCTTAAAGCATTTTAAATTGTTCTTAAAGCATTTTAAATTGTTCTTAAAACATTTTAAAACAATTAATAATTGTTTTTAAAGCAATTTAATTTACTTTTTAAACTGTTTTTAAAGCATTTTAAAATAATTTAAAATTGTTCTTAAAACAATTTAAAGTATTTAAAATTGTTTTTAAAGCACTGTAACCTATTTTCAAAGCATTTTAAATTGTTTTTACAATATTTTAAACCATTTTAAAACAATTTAAAATTGTTCTGAACACAATTTAAATTATTTTTGAAGTATTTTAAATTGTTTTTAAAGCATTTAAAATTGTTTTCAAAGTATTTTAAATTGTTTTGACAGCGTTTAAAATAGTTTTTAAATCCTTTTAAAGCATTTTAAATTCTCTTTAAATTATTTTAAACTATTTTAAACTCTTTTTAAAGCATTTTAAATTGTTTCAAGAACATTCTAAATTGTTTTTAAAACATTTTATATTGTTTTTAAAGCACTTCAAAAACATTCGAAAGAATTTTAAATCTTTTTAATTTTTTTATAAAACATCTCGAATTGTTTTTAAAACGTTTAAAATTGTTTTTAAAGTATTCAAACTATTTAAAATCGTTTGTAAGGCATTTAAAAATGTCTTCAAAACATTTTAAATTATTTTGAAACCATTATAAGTTGTTTCTAAAACATTTCTAAGTGTTCCTAAAGCAATTTAAATTATTTTTAAAGAATTTTAAAGTGTTTTAAAGCATTGTAAACTATTTTTAAAGCGTTTTAAATTGTTTTTAATGCATTTTAGATTGTTTTAAAATCATTTAAAATTGTTCTTAAAGCAATTTAAATTGTTTTTAAAACATTTTAAATTGTTTCAAGACGATTTTAAGTTGTTTTAAAAGCATTTGTAATCGTTTAAAATTGTTCTTAAAACAATTTAAATTATTTTGAAGTATTTTAATTCGTTTTGAAAACATTGTAAACTATTTTTAAGAATTTTAAATTGTTATTAAAGTTCTTTAAATTGTTTTTAGAACATTTTAAAATGGTTTTAGAGCATTTTCGATGGTTCATAAAGCACTTAAAATTATTTTTAAAGAATTTAAAAATGTCTTTAAAACATTCTAAATTGTTTTTGAAGCATTTTAAAAACATTTAAAATTGTTCTTAAAGCAATTTAAATTATTTTAAAAGTATTCTAAATTGTTTTTAAAGCATTGTAACCTATTTTTAACGTATTTTAAAGCAGTTTAAATCACTTTCAGTTGTTATTAAATCATTTTAAATTGTTTTTAAAACACTTAAAAATCATTTAGAATTGTTCTTAAAACAATTTAATTAAATTTAAAGTGTTTTGAATTCTTTTTAAATTATTTTGAACTATTTCAAACTGTTTCTAAAGCATTTTAAAAACATTTTAAAGCACTCTAGATCTTTTTAAATTGTTTTTTGAAGTGTTTAAAAATATTTTTAAAGTATTTAAAATTGTTTTTAAAGCATTCAAAAATGTACTTAAAACATTTTAAACTATTTTGAAACCATTTTAAGATGTTTTAAAAAGATTTCAAAAGCATTTTAAATTGTTTTATAATATTTCTAATTGTTTTTAAAGCATTTTAAATTGGTCTTAAAGCATTTTAAATTGTTTATAAAGCATTTTGAATTGTTCTTAAAGCATTTTATTTTTTTTTAAAGCATTTTAAATTGTTCCAAGCACTTTAACTTATTTTTAAAGCATTTGAGACCAATTTAAATGGTGTTTAATGAATTTTAAAATTATTTAATATTATTCTTATAGCAATTTGAATTATTTTAAAGCATTTTAAAAACATTTTAAATTGTTTGTAAAGTATTTAAAGTTATTTAAAATTATTTTGAAACCATTTTAAGATATTTTAAAACCGTTTTAAAGCGTTTTAAAAGCATTTTAAATTGTTTTGGAAGCATTGAAAATCATTTGTAATGCATTTTAAAACATTTTATATTGTTTTTAAAGAATTTTAAATTGTTATTAAAACACTTCAAATTGTTTTTAAAGCATTTTATGATGTTTTTAGAGGATTTTAACTTATTTTTAAAGCATTTGAAACATTTTAATTGATTTTAAATTGTTTTTAAAGCATTTTAAATTAATTTAAAATTGTTCTTAAAGCAATTTAAAGTATTTAAAATTGTTTTTAAAGCAATGTAACTTATTTTCAAAGCATTTTAAATTATTTTTACAACATTTTAAACCATTTTAAAACAATTTAAAATTGTTCTTAAAGCAATTCAAATTATTTTTGAAGTATTTTAAATTGTTTTTAAAGCATTTAAAATTGTTTTCAAAGCGTTTTAAATTGTTTTGAGAGCGTTTAAAATAGTTTTTAAATCATTTTAAAGCATTTTAAATTGTCTTTAAATTATTTTGAACTATTTGAAACTCTTTTTAAAGCATTTTAAATCGTTTCAAGAACATTTTAAATTGTTTTTAAAACATTTTATATTGTTTTTAAAGCACTTCAAAAGCATTTTAAAGCATTTTAAATCTTTTTAAATTGTCTATAAAACATCTCGAATAAACGTTTAAAATTGTTTTTAAAGTATTCAAAGCTATTTAAAATCGTTTTTAAAGCATTTAAAAATGACTTTAAAATATTTTCAATTAATTTGAAACCATTTTAAGATGTTTTAGGAAGATTTTCAAAGCATTTTAAATTGTTTTTAAAACATTTCTAATGGTTCTTAAACCCATTTAAAAATTATTTTTGAAGTATTTTAAAATTGTTTTTAAAGCATCGTGAACTATTTTTAAAGCATGTTAAATTGTTTTTAAAGCATTTTAAATTGTTTTAAAATTGTTCTTAAAGCAATTTAAATTGTTTTTAAAACATTTTAAATTGTTTCAAGATGATTTTAAATTGTTTTTAAAGCATTTTAAAATCGTTTAAAATTATACTTAAAACAATTTAAATTTTGGATTTAAGAGATCTGTGGTTTGTGTCTTTTGAATCAGTGATCGGAGAATCCACAGTATGAACATTTTTATACCAACGTTTCAAATCCCAAGTGGGATCCATCATCAGGGTTGAAGAATGATGATAAAAGAAGAGCAACCCTTCTTGCTCTTCTGCCTTCTTGCTCTTCTTTTATCATCATTCTTCAACCCTGATGATGGATCCCACTTGGGATTTGAAACGTTGGTATAAAAATGTTCATACTGTGGATTCTCCGATCACTGATTCAAAAGACAATTTAAATTATTTTTGAAGTATTTTAAATTATTTTTAAAACATTGTAAACTATTTTTAAAACATTATAAATTGTTTTCAAAGCATTTTAAACTGTTCTTAAAGCATTTTAAATTGTTTTTAGAACATTTTAAAATGGTTTTAGAGCATTTTGGATGGTTCATAAAGCACTCAAACTTATTTTTAAAGGATTTAAAAATGTCTTTAAAAAATTCTAAATTGTTTTTGAAGCATTTAAAAAACATTTAAAATTGTTCTTAAAGCAATTCAAATGATTTTAAAAGTAAATTCTAAATTGTTTTTAAAGCATTGTAACCTATTTTTAGCGCATTTTAAAGAATTTTAAATCACTTTAAGTTGTTATTAAATCATTTTAAATTGTTTTTAAAACATTTAAAAATCATTTAGAATTGTTTTCAAAACAATTTAGATTAATTTTAAAGTGTTTTGAATTCTTTTTAAATTATTTTGAACTATTTCTAACTGTTTCTAAAGCATTTTAAAAACTTTTTAAAGCACTTTAGATCTTTTTAAATTGTTTTTTGAAGCGTTTAAAATTGTTTTTAAAGTATTTAAAACTGTTTTTAAAGCATTTAAAAATGTCCTTAAAACATTTTAAACTATTTTGAAACCATTTTAAGATGTTTTAAAAAGATTTCAAAAGCATTTTAAATTGTTTTATAACATTTCTAATTGTTTTTAAAGCATTTTAAATTGTTCTTAAAGCATTTTAAATTGTTTATAAAACATTTTAAATTGTTCCAAGCACTTTAACTTATTTTTAAAGCATTTGAGACCCATTTAAATTGTGTTTAATGAATTTTAAAATTATTAAATATTGTTCTTAAAGCAATTTGAATTATTTTAAAGAATTTTAAAAACATTTTAAATTGTTTGTAAAGTATTTAAAGCTATTTAAAATTATTTTGAAACCATTTTAAGATGTTTTAAAACCGTTTTAAAGCATTTTAAAAGCATTTTAAATTGTTTTGAAAGCATTGAAAATCATTTGTAATGCAATTTAAAACATTTTATATTGTTTTTAAAGAATTTTAAATTATTATTAAAACACTTTAAATGGTTTTTAAAGCATTTTATGATGTTTTCAGAGGATTTTAACTTATTTTTAAAGCATTTGAAACATTTTAATTGATTTTAAATTGTTTTTAAAGCACCGTAAACTATTTTTAAAGCATTTTAAATTGTTCTTAAAGAATTTTAAATTGTTCTTAAAACATTTTAAAACAATTAATAATTGTTTTTAAAGCAATGTAATTTAATTTTTAAATTGTTTTTAAAGCATTTTAAAATAATTTAAAATTGTTCTTGAAGCAATTTAAAGTATTTAAAATTGTTTTTAAAGCATTGTAACCTATTTTCAAAGCATTTTAAATTGTTTTTACAACATTTTAAACCATTTTAAAAACAATTTAAAATTGTTCTTAAGCAATTTAAATGATTTTTGAAGTATTTTAAATTGTTTTTAAGGCATTTAAAATTGTTTTCAAAGAGTTTTAAATTGTTTTGACAGCGTTTAAAATAGTTTTAAAATCATTTTAAAGCATTTTAAATTCTCTTTAAATTATTTTGAAGTATTTTAAACTCTTTTTAAAGCATTTTAAATTGTTTCAAGAACATTTTAAATTGTTTTTAAAACATTTTATATTGTTTTTAAAGCACTTCAAAAACATTTTAAAGCATTTTAAATCTTTTTAAATTGTTTATAAAACATCTCGAATTGTTTTTAAAACGTTTAAAATTGTTTTTAAAGTATTCAAAACTATTTAAAATCGTTTTTAAAGCATTAAAAAATTTGTTCAAAACATTTTGAAATCATTATAAGATGTTTTAGAAAGATTTTAAAAGCGTTTTAAATTGTTTTTAAAACATTTCTAATTGTTCCTAAAGCAATTTAAATTATTTTTAAAGAATTTTATAGTGTTTTAAAGCATCGTAAACTATTTTTAAAGAATTTTAAATTGTTTTTAAAGTGTTTTAAATTGTTTTAAAATCATTTAAAATTGTTCTTAAAGCAATTTAAATTGTTTTTAAAGCATTTTAAATTGTTTCAAAACCATTTTAATATTGTTTTTAAAGCATTTTAAAATCGTTTAAAATTATTCTTAAAACAATTTAAATTATTTTTGAAGTATTTTAAATTGTTTTTAAAACATTGTAAACTATTTTTAAAGCATTATAAATTATTTTCAAAGCATTTTAAATTGTTCTTAAATCATTTTCAATTGTTCTTGAAGCACTTAAACTTATTTTTAAAACATTTTAAAATGTTTTTAAAACATTTTAACTTGTTTTTAAAGCATTTTAAGATCATTTAGAATTGTTCTTAAAGCAATTTAAATTATTTTAAAAGTATTCTAAATTGTTTTTAAAGCATTGTAACCTATTTTTAACGCATTTTAAAGCATTTTCAATCACTTTAAGTCGTTATTAAATCATTTTAAATTGTTTTTAAAACATTTAAAAATCATTTAGAATTGTTCTTAAAACAATTTAAATTAATTTTAAAATTTTTTGAATTCTTTTTAAATTATTTTGAACTATTTCAAACTGTTTCTAAAGCATTTTAAAAACATTTTAAAGCACTTTAGATCTTTTTAAATTGTTATTAAAGCGTTTAAAAATGTTTTTAAAGCATTTAAAACTATTTTGAAAGCATTTAAAAATGTCTTTAAAGCATTTTAAATTATTTTGAAACCATTTTAAGATGTTTTAAAAAGATTTCAAAAGCATTTTCAAGCATTTCCAATTGTTCTTAAAGCATTTTAAATTGTTTTTAAAGCATTTTAAATTGTTTTTAAAGCATTTTAAATTGTTCTTAAAACGTTTTTTTTTTCAAACATTTTAAATAGTTCCAAGCACTTTAACTTATTTTTAAAGCATTTGAGACCAATTTAAATTGTGTTTAATGAATTTTAAAATTATTTAATATTGTTCTTAGAGCAATTTGAATTATTTTAAAGCATTTTAAAAACATTTTAAATTGTTTGTAAAGTATTTAAAGCTATTTAAAATTATTCTGAAACCATTTTAAGATGTTTTAAAACCGTTTTAAAGCATTTTAAATTATTTTGAAAGCATTGAAAATCATTTGTAATGCATTTTAAAACATTTTATATTGTTTTTAGAGAATTTCAAATTGTTATTAAAACACTTTAAATGGTTTTTAAAGCATTTTATGATGTTTTTAGATGATTTTAACTTATTTTTAAAGCATTTGAAACATTTTAATTGATTTTAAATTGTTTTTAAAGCACCGTAAACTATTTTTAAAGCATTTTAAATTGTTCTTAAAGCATTTTAAATTATTCTTAAAACATTTTAAAACAATTAATATTTTTTTTTAAAGCAATTTAATTTAATTTTTAAATTGTTTTTAAAGCATTTTAAAATAATTTAAAATTGTTCTTAAAGCAATTTTAAGTATTTAAAATTGTTTTTAATTCATTGTAACCTATTTTCAAAGCATTTTAAATTATTTTTACAACATTTTAAACGATTTTAAAACAATTTAAAATTGTTCTTAAGGCAATTTAAATTATTTTTGAAGTATTTTAAATTGTTTTAAAAGCATTTAAAATTGTTTTCAAAGCGTTTTAAATTGTATTGACAGCATTTAAAATAGTTTTTAAATCATTTTGAAGCATTTTAAATTGTCTTTAAATTATTTTGAACTATTTTAAACTCTTTTTAAAGCATTTTAAATTGTTTCAAGAACATTTTAAATTGTTTTTAAAATATTTTATATTGTTTTTAAAGCACTTGAAAAACATTTGAAAGCATTTTAAATCTTTTTAAATTGTTTATAAAACATCTCGAATTGTTTTTAAAACGTTTAAAATTGTTTTTAAAGTATTCAAAACTATTTAAAATAGTTTTTAAAGCATTTAAAAATGTCTTCAAAACATTTTAAATTATTTTGAAACCATTATAAGCTGTTTTAGAAAGATTTTCAAAGCATTTTAAATTGTTTTTAAAACATTTCTAATTGTTCCTAAAGCAATTTAAATTATTTTTAAAGAAGTTTAAAGTGTTTTAAAGCATTGTAAACTATTTTAAAAGCATTTTAAATTGTTTTTAAAGCGTTTTAAATTGTTTTAAAATCATTTAAAATTGTTCTTAAAGCAATTTAAATTATTTTTAAAACATTTTAAATTGTTTCAAGATGATTTTAAATTGTTTTTAAAGCATTTTAAAATCGTTTAAAATTATTCTTAAAACAATTTAAATTATTTTTGAAGTATTTTAAATTGTTTTTAAAACATTGTAAACTATTTTTAAAGCATTATAAATTGTTTTCAAAGCATTTTAAATTGTTCTTAAAGCATTTTAAATTGTTTTTAAAACATTTTGAAAGGGTTTTAAAGCATTTTATTCTTCTTGAAGCACTTAAACTAATTTTTAAAGCATTTAAAAATGTTTTAAGAACATTTTAACTTGTTTTTAAAGCATTTTAAAATCATTTAGAATTGTTATTAAAGCAATTTAAATTATTTTAAAAGTATTCTAAATTGTTTTTAAAGCATTGTAACCTATTTTTAACGCATTTTAAAGCATTTTCAATCAGTTTAAGTTGTTATTAAATCATTTTAAATTGCTTTTAAAACATTTAAAAATCATTTAAAATTGTTCTTAAACAATTTAAATTAATTTTAGAGTGTTTTGAATTCTTTTTAAATTATTTTGAACTATTTCAAACTGTTTCTAAAGCATTTAAAAAACATTTTAAAGCACTTTAGTTCTTTTTAAATTGTTTTTTGAAGCGTTTAAAAATATTTTTAAAGTATTTAAAACTGTTTTTAAAGCATTTAAAAATGTCCTTAAAACATTTTAAACTATTTTGAAACCATTTTAAGATGTTTTAAAAAGATTTCAAAAGCATTTTAAATTGTTTTATAACATTTCTAATTGTTTTTAAAGCATTTTAAATTGTTCTTAAAGCATTTTAAATTGTTTATAAAGCATTTTAAATTGTTCTTAAAGCATTTTTTTTAAAAGCATTTTAAATAGTTCCAAGCACTTTAACTTATTTTTAAAGCATTTGATACTAATTTAAATTGTGTTTAATGAATTTTAAAATTATTTAATATTGTTCTTAGAGCAATTTGAATTATTTTAAAGCATTTTAAAAACATTTTAAATTGTTTGTAAAGTATTTAAAGCTATTTAAAATTAGTCTGAAACCATTTTAAGATGTTTTAAAACTGTTTTAAAGCATTTTAAATTGTTTTGAAAGCATTGAAAATCATTTGTAATGCATTTTAAAACATTTTATATTGTTTTTAGAGAATTTTAAATTGTTATTAAAACACTTTAAATGGTTTTTAAAGCATTTTATGATGTTTTTAGAGGATTTTAACTTATTTTTAAAGCATTTGAAACATTTTTGGGATTCAACTGCGTTAAGTAAGTCATTCAAACGTATGACCATTTCCATGAGAGGTAGTCGTAACTGACTAATTTCTCATGATTTTTGAATAGTTCACTTAGCACTCATTGCATCGGGTGATGCTCACAGGGGTGAAGAAGTGGGATTGAAACTAGTGAAATGTGGAGAACGAATCACATAGCACCAATCATCACTTCCGGGGCTTGCACCGTAAACTATTTTTAAAGCACCGTAAACTATTTTTAAAGCATTTTAAATTGTTCTTAAAGCATTTTAAATTGTTCTTAAAACATTTTAAAACAATTAATAATTTTTTTTAAAGCAATTTAATTTAATTTTTAAATTGTTTTTAAAGCATTTTAAAATAATTTAAAATTGTTCTTAAAGCAATTTAAAGTATTTAAAATTGTTTTTAACACATTGTAACCTATTTTCAAAGCATTTTAAATTATTTTTACAACATTTTAAATGATTTTAAAACAATTTAAAATTGTTCTTAAGGCAATTTAAATTATTTTTGAAGTATTTTAAATTGTTTTTAAAGCATTTAAAATTGTTTTCAAAACGTTTTAAATTGTTTTGACAGCATTTAAAATAGTTTTTAAATCATTTTGAAGCATTTTAAATTGTCTTTAAATTATTTTGAACTATTTTAAACTCTTTTTAAAGCATTTTAAATTGTTTCAAGAACATTTTAAATTGTTTTTAAAATATTTTATATTGTTTTTAAAGCACTTCAAAAACATTTGAAAGCATTTTAAATCTTTTTAAATTGTTTATAAAACATCTCGAATTTTTTTTAAAACGTTTAAAATTGTTTTTAAAGTATTCAAAACTATTTAAAATCGTTTTTAAAGCATTTAAAAATGTCTTAAAAACATTTTAAATTATTTTGAAACCATTATAAGCTGTTTTAGAAAGATTTTCAAAGCATTTTAAATTGTTTTTAAAACATTTCTAATTGTTCCTAAAGCAATTTAAATTATTTTTAAAGAATTTTAAAGTGTTTTAAAGCATTGTAAACTATTTTTAAAGCATTTTAAATTGTTTTTAAAGCGTTTTAAATTATTTTAAAATCATTTAAAATTGTTTTTCAAGCAATTTAAATTATTTTTAAAACATTTTAAATTGTTTCAAGATGATTTTAAATTGTTTTTAAAGCATTTTAAAATCGTTTAAAATTATTTTTAAGTATTTTAAATTGTTTTTAAAACATTGTAAACTATTTTTAAAGCATTATAAATTGTTTTCAAAGCATTTTAAATTGTCCTTAAAGCATTTTAAATTGTTTTTAGAACATTTTAAAAGGGTTTTAGAGCATTTTCGATGGTTCATAAAGCACTTAAACTAATTTTTAAAGAATTTAAAAATGTCTTTAAAACATTCTAAATTGTTTTTGAAGCATTTTAAAAACATTTAAAATTGTTCTTAAAGCAATTTAAATTATTTTAAAAGTATTCTAAATTGTTTTTAAGGCATTGTAACCTATTTTTAACGCATTTTAAAGCATTTTCAATCACTTTAAGTTGTTATTAAATCATTTTAAATTGCTTTTAAAACATTTAAAAATCATTTAAAATTGTTCTTAAAACAATTTAAATTAATTTTAGAGTGTTTTGAATTCTTTTTAAATTATTTTGAACTATTTCAAACTATTTCTAAAGCATTTTAAAAACATTTTAAAGCACTTTAGATATTTTTAAATTGTTTTTTTAAGCGTTTAAAAATATTTTTAAAGTATTTAAAACTATTTTTAAAACATTTAAAAATGTCCTTAAAACATTTTAAACTATTTTGAAACCATTTTAAGATGTTTTAAAAAGATTTCAAAAGCATTTTAAATTGTTTTATAACATTTCTAATTGTTTTTAAAGCATTTTAAATTGTTCTTAAAGATTTTTTTTTTAAGCATTTTAAATTGTTCTTAAAGAATTTTTTTTTAAGCATTTTAAATTGTTCTTAAAGAATTTTTTTTTTAAAGCATTTTAAATTGTTCCAAGCACTTTAACTTATTTTTAAAGCATTTCAGACCAATTTAAATTGTGTTTAATGAATTTTAAAATTATTTAATATTGTTCTTAGAGCAATCTGAATTATTTTAAAGCATTTTAAAAACATTTTAAATTGTTTGTAAAGTATTCAAAGCTATTTAAAATTATTTTTAAAGCATTTAAAATTATTTTGAAACCATTTTAAGATGTTTTAAAACCATTTTAAAGCGTTTTAAAAGCATTTTAAATTGTTTTGAAAGCATTGAAAATCATTTGTAATGCATTTTAAAACATTTTGTATTGTTTTTAAAGAATTTTAAATTGTTATTAAGACACTTTAAATGGTTTTTAAAGCATTTTATGATGTTTTTAGAGGATTTTAACTTATTTTTAAGGCATTTGAAACATTTTAATTGATTTTAAATTGTTTTTAAAGCACTGTAAACTATTTTTAAAGCATTTTAAATTGTTCTTAAATTTTTTTAAAAAAATTAATAATTGTTTTTAAAGCAATTTAATTTACTTTTTAAATTGTTTTTAAAGCATTTTAAAATAATTTAAAATTGTTCATAAAGCAATTTAAAGTATTTAAAATTATTTTTAAAGCACTGTAACCTATTTTCGAAGTATTTTAAATTGTTTTTACAACATTTTAAAACAATTTAAAATTTTTCTTAAAGCAATTTAAATTATTTTTGAAGTATTTTAAATTGTTTTTAAAGCATGTTAAATTGTTTTCAAAGCATTATAAATTGTTTTGACAACGTTTACAATAGTTTTTAAATCATGTTAAAGCATTTTAAATTGTCTTTAAATTATTTTGAACTATTTTAAACTCTTTTCAAAGCATTTAAAAATGTCTTCAAAACATTTTAAATTATTTTGAAACCATTATAAGATGTTTTAGAAAGATTTTAAAAACGTTTTAAATGGTTTTTAAAACATTTCTAATTGTTCCTAAAGCAATTTAAATTATTTTTAAAGAATTTTAAAGTGTTTTAAAGCATTGTAAACTATTTAAAGCATTTAAAATTGTTTCAAAACCATTTTAAAGTGTTTTAAAGCATTTTAAAATCGTTTAAAATTATTCTTAAAACAATTTAAATTATTTTTGAAGTTTTTTAAATTGTTTTTAAAACATTGTAAACTATTTTAAAGTGTTTTAAATTGTTTTCAAAGCATTTTAAATTGTTGTTAAAGCATTTCAAATTGTTTTTAGAACATTTTAAAATGGTTTTAGAGCATTTTCGATGGTTCATAAAGCACTTAAACTTATCTTTAAAGAATTTAAAAATGTCTTTAACACATCTTACATTGTTTTTGAAGCATTTTAAAAACATTTGAAATTGTTCTTAAAGCAATTTAAATTTTTAAAAGTATTCTAAATTGTTTTTAAAGCATTGTAACCTATTTTTAACGCATTTTAAAGCATTTTAAATCACTTTAAGTTGTTATTAAATCATTTTAAATTGTTTTTAAAACATTTAAAAATCATTTAGAATTGTTCTTAAAACAATTTAAATTAATTTTAAAGTGTTTTGAATTCTTTTTAAATTATTTTTAACTATTTCAGACTGTTTCTAAAGCATTTTTAAAAACATTTTAAAGCACTTTAGATCTTTTTAAATTGTTTTTTGAAGCATTTAAAAATATTTTTAAAGTATTTAAAACTGTTTTAAATCATTTAAAAAGTCCTTAAAAGATTTTAAACTATTTTGAAACCATTTCAAGATGTTTTACAAAGATTTTAAAAACATATTTAATTGTTTTATAATATTTCTAATTGTTTTTAAAGCGTTTTAAATTGTTCTTAAAGCATTTTAAATTGTTTATAAAGCATTTTAAATTGTTCTTAAAACATTTTAAATTGTTCCAAGCACTTGAACTTATTTTTAAAGCATTTCAAACCAGTTTAGATTGTGTTTAATGAATTTTAAAATGATTTAATATTGTTCTTAGAGCAATTTGAATGATTTTAAAGCATTTTAAAAACATTTTAAATTGTTTGTAAAGTATTTAAAGCTATTTAAAATTATTTTTAAAGCATTTAAAATTATTTTGAAACCATTTCAAGATGTTTTAAAACCATTTTAAAGCGTTTTAAAAGCATTTTAAATTGTTTTGAAAGCATTGAAAATCATTTGTAATGCATTTAAAAAAAAATTATATTGTTTTTAAAAAATTTTAAATTGTTATTAAGACACTTTAAATGGTTTTAAAATCATTTTATGATGTTTTTAGAGGATTTTAACTTATTTTTAAAGCATTTGAAACATTTTAACTGATTTTAAATTGTTTTTAAAGCACTGTAAACTACTTTTAAAGCATTTTAAATTGTTCTTAAAACATTTTAAAAAAATTAATAATTGTTTTTAAAGCAATTTAATTTACTTTTTAAATTGTTTTTAAAGCACTGTAACCTATTTTCAAAGCATTTTAAATTGTTTTTACAACATTTTAAACCATTCTAAAACTATTTATAATTGTTCTTAAAGCAATTTAAATTATTTTTCAAGTATTTTAAATTGTTTTTAAAGCATTTAAAATTGTTTTCAAAGTATTTTAAATTGTTTTTAAAGCATTTAAAATTGTTTTCAAAGCATTTTAAATTGTTATGACAGCGTTTAAAATAATTTTTAAATCATTTTAAAGCATTTTAAATTGTCTTTAAATTATTTTGAACTATTTTAAAGTCTTTTTAAAGCATTTTAAATTGTTTCAAGAACATTTTAAATTGTCTTTAAAACATTTTATATTGTTTTTAAAGCATTTCAAAAACATTTGAAAGCATTTTAAATCTTTTTAAATTGTTTATAAAACATCTCGAATTGTTTTTAAAACATTTAAAATTGTTTTTAAAGTATTCAAACTATTTAAAATCATTTTTGAAGAATTTAAAAATGTCTTCAAAACATTTTAAATTGTTTTGAAACCATTATAAGATGTTTTAGAAAGATTTTAAAAGCATTTTAAATTATTTTTAGAACATTTCTAATTGTTCCTAAAGCAATTTAAATTATTTTTAAAGAATTTTAAAGTGTTTTAAAGGATTGTAAACTATTTTTAAAGCATTTTAAATTATTTTTAAAACGTTTTAAATTGTTTTAAAATCATTTAAAATTGTTCTTAAAGAAATTTAAACTGTTTTTAAAACATTTTAAATTGTTTCAAGATGATTTTAAATTGTTTTTAAAGAATTTTAAAATCGTTAAAAATTATTCTTAAAACAATTTAAATTATTTTTGAAGTATTTTAAATTGTTTTTAATGTTAAGATATTCCGACACATAGGAAATAGTTAAGTACAACTTGGTCTAGTATAGAGTTAGGTATAGAGTTAGGTAAAGTGTGTTTCTTTACTATGTACATTTTGTAACTTACAATCCGACGGTCAAAATATGTAGTGATCTGACGGTTCATTCTCTCCTCAGTATTACCGACACTTGATCCGTGGCTTAACACCCGATTGGTCAATGATCTCTATTTAAAGAGCATGGAGGGTCATTTGTAGGGTAATCCATCTATGAGAGAAGTATATGCAAATTTTAATTCTTTTATTAATAAATTGCATGAAGTGGCTGCATTGGCTCAGGCCGTGGACTGTTTCCCTCTTTGAGGGGTTTAACCACGTCAAAATACTGGTGTATTGATCTGTGATCTGTTTGTGAACGGTGTCCTTTGGTGTTCTGTCTGAGGAACTTACCCTGTAAATTCCTACATGGTATCAGAGCTATTTGAGGGACGCGTCCGTTGGTGATCCAAATCTGAAGCCGATAGAACTGCATCCAACTACCGTTTCCTAGATCTACTGTTTCTGACTGCTTTCAAGCCGAGAGGACTGCTCTGTTGTGTTGGGAGCATCTGTTCCAGTGAGAAACCCCTTTCGTTTCATGGGAAAAGGTTTCTGGTAGCCCTAGCTGCGTCATTTTAAGATCTGGAGGTATACAGTGATTATTTGCAGTTTACAGTTATTTTCACTCTGTTTATTTCGGTTTTCGGTTTATTTAGATTTTTTTATTACCGGATCTATACCTTTCATTTCTGTGTATGCTCTTTGCCCTGTGACTCTGTGCGATCTGGGCAAATCAGAAATAGAAAGGAAGGATTTTTCTCATGCTTATGCTCTTTTCCACTGCGCCTTAGTGTGATCTCAGAAAATCAGAAACATTGAGGAAAATATTTAGTTTCCGGCTAAAGCTAACTTCGAGCCGCAAGGTTCGTTTTTGAAAATATTTAGTTTTCGGCTAAAGCTAAGTTCGAGCCTCAAGGTTCGTTTTTTTTTTGTATTTACGTGTTGGGTTTTGTGTTTTTTGTTTTGTAGGGAAAAAGAGCTTTCTCAAAGAAAGCACACAACCCAAAGCATCAACCCCCCCCCCCCCCCTCTCTCTCTCAAACTTTTTGTATAGCTCACTTGGTGCAAAGCTAATTTATGAGAGTAGAGGTCTTGGGTTCAAGTCTCCATTTTATGGGGGTGGATTTTTCATTTCTGCAAATTCCCACACTTCGTTGGTGACTTCATCAAAGTTTCTTCAAAAAGCCATAAATTCTTCATCCAGAAGCCGTTTTCAGAACCGTTTTTTTTAAACAACCTAATTTTTTGAGATCTTTCCATTGAAACACTTAGTTTCAACATCTATAACTTCAGATTTTTAAAATGGAAAGTCCATGCCAAGTTATTCTTGACAGTACCAACTACTTCCAATGGTGGTCCTACATTGTGGATTTACTTAGAAGTAAAGGTCTTTACAGAATAGCCACAGGCCAAGAGACCAAACCAAAAGATGAATACAAGGCAGCTAAATGGGAAAATAGGCAAGACCAAACACGTGGGTTGATAGGGATGTCTATTTCTCCAGATCTTAGATTCCATATTGCAGAACTTGATACTCCTGATGAGGCAATGAAACAGATTACTAAAGTCTTTGGAATTAAAAATGAACTTAAATCCCATCAACTTGAAAATGAATTGCTTACATTGGACCCCAATAATTTTTCTTGCATTGAAGATTTTTTGTCCAAGTTCAAGACCCTTAGACTTCTCTTGGAAGGTGTTAAGGTTAATAAAGAAGATAGTAGCCTTATCTACTCCATTCTTACTAAGTTGCCCGACTAGCCTATTCTGTGTTTGTTTCCACCTTCCATTCTACAAGAGAAGCCTTCATTTCTCAAGGACAAACCTACAAGTCCCCTTCCTTTGATTCCTTTTGTGATTCTTTAATAAGAGAACAAGAAAAACTCTTACACCTTGGTCTTCTTCATCTTGGAAACTCTTCTAAGAAAGAGTTAGCCACCCAGCAACAACCAAATCCAAAGAATCCTAAGAAGTTGTATCCTAAAAAGAATTGTCCTAAACCAAACAAGGGTCCTAAGCAATTTCAGCCTCAAAATGAAAAATCATTTCAACAAAATGATAAGACAAATAAAAACAAAGGGAAGAAGACTGATAGACATTGCAACTTTTTTAATCGAGATGGCCACTTAGAATCCAAATGCTTTAAGAAGATGGAAGCCTTGGAAGCAGCAATGAAGAAGCATAACATCCATTTGGATCACTCTTCAACTTCAACTTCATCTTCAGGGATGGCACTTTCTGCATGTGGTTGTCAAGCATCTCGGTCTGGCTATGCACTAAATGTATCTTCTTCTTCTCATGAGTGGCTCATTGATTCTGGAGCTTCTTATCACATGGAAAAAAAACAAAGCCATGTTTTCTTCTTTAAATGATTGTAACACCAAAAATATATATGTTGGTGATGATAGATCTCATAGTGTTGTAGGGACTGGAACTGTTCATCTAGATAATGGTCAGTTTAATGATGTATTATGTGTTATAACCTTATCCTGCAACCTTCTATCTGTATATCAGATAACCCATTCAGGTGAAGGTAAAATCATCGAATTTTCACCTCACGATGTTGTAATTAAGGACCTAAGAGATCCTAGATAGATTTTAGCTACTGGCATTGCTGATGATTCTACAAGGTTGTATAAGTTTCACAACTTTGGGTCATCAAATATTTCCTCAGTATTTGTTGCTCATAATGATGAAGTGAGCAAACTTTGGCATGAGCGATTTGGTCACTTAAACTATCGCTCTCTTCAGAATCTATGTAAAGAAAATATGGTGACAGGTCTTCCAATGGTATCTTGCAGAGACGATGTTTGTTTCAGATGTGTACTCGGAAAACATCATCGGGACAGTTTTGAAAAACGTGCCTCTTGGCATGCCTCAGCCCCTTTACAGCTCATGCATAGTGATTTATGTGGTCTACTTCTAGTTGCTTCATTCTCTGGCTACAAGTATTTCTTAACTTTCATTGATGATTTCTCCAGACGCACTTGGGTATACTTCTTAAAACTCAAGAGTGAAGTATTTAACATGTTCTTGGCCTTTAAGGCCTTTGTTGAAAAACAATCTGGACATCAAATTCTTAAGCTAAGATATGATAATGGCAGAGAATATGTTAAAAACACATTCATCAACTTTTGCACTGAGAATGGAATTCAAATGCAACATACTATTCCATATACTCCACAACAAAATGGTGTAGTTGAAAGGATGAATCGCACCTTAAAGGAAATGGCTAATTGTATACTTCAATCTAAAGGACTTAGTCTTAATTATTGGGCAGAAGCAATTAACTGTGCAAATTACATGATAAATCACACTCCTACTAAGGTTTTAAAGAATATCACTCCAGAAGAAGCATGGAGCTCAATCAAAGCAGATGTAAGTCACTTTCGTGTTTTTGGAAGTGAAGCATGGGCCCATATTCCAGATGAGAAACATAAAGCCTTAGAACCTAAGAGTGAAAAATGTATTTTTGTTGGATATTATGAAGATGTCAAAGGATATAGACTTATTCCACTTAAGTGCAAAAATTTTATCATTAGAAGAGATGTAAAGTTTGCTGAAAATATATCGGCCTGCGGGCCTAGTTCGGCGGATGTGCCACCTCTCCCTATCTATTCTACTTTTGAAAATATTTCTTCTTCAGATGATGAAAGCGAGGATGAAAATCCTCCCCCACCTTCTCAAGATCCTCCTTCAGCTCCTCAACTTCCAGAATGGGTCCGTGCTACTCGGGATACAGCAGGTGATCTTGCTAGTGATCCTACAGATCAACGACGTACACATTCTCAGTTCGAGAGAGCCTCTTCTTTACTAGCTCAAGCTTCAGTGAATTATGATCCTAACACCTTTGCATAAGCTTCAGGCCATCCAGATTTGGAAGCAACTATGAATGAAGAATATCTTTCATTATTGGAAAATGATACATGGGATCTTGTTCCTCTACCAAAGGGATGAAAACTTGTTAGATGCAAATGGGTTTACAGAACCAAGTATGGACCAGATGGGAAAGTTGATAAACATAAAGCTCGTCTTATTGCTAAGGGTTTTTCCCAAGTTGAAGGCATTGAATACAATGAAACCTTCTCCCCTGTTGCCAAAATGAACTCTATCCGCCTTGTTCTTTCCCTTGCTGCTTATTTCAAATGGGAAGTCCATCAGATGGATGTTAAATCTGCCTTCTTGCATGGGGACTTTCATGAAGAAATCTATATGGAACAACCTATTGGCTTTATACAAACAGACTCCAGCCTTTTATGTCAGCTTAAGAAATCCCTCTATGGTCTCAAGCGAGCTCCTCGAGCTTGGTATGCCAAAATAGATAACTTTCTTTTAGAATCTGGCTTCTCTAGGTGTCATTCTGACAATACTGTCTACACCAAGAAAGTGGGCAAGTCTCTTATCATTCTTGTTCTTTATGTTGATGATCTTATCTTAACTGGTAGTGATCCAAACCTTATAAACCATGTGAAGTCTAGCCTTAAAAGGAAGTTTGAAATGACAGACTTAGGACACTTACATTATTTTCTCGGTCTTCAAGTCTTGCAATCCAAGGAAGGTATTTCCCTTTCTCAGTCCAAGTATGCCTATGATATTCTACGCCATTTTCACATGGAAGACTATAAGCCAGCCCCTTCTCCCTTTCAGTTTGGAGTCAAAATTTCAGTCACTTGTACTTCTCCTGAAGTTAATGCTACCTTATACCGTCAACTTGTAGGAAAACTTTTGTATCTAACCCATACTCGTCCTGACCTTTTCCTTTGTCATTGGCCTTGTTGATCGGTTTATGCAAAACCCACATGAAAGTCATTGGAAAGAAGCTAAAATAATACTTCGTTATGTTCGAGGAACAGTTCAGTTTGGGATTCATTACAGTGCCAAAGCAGCTCCTCTATTGGTTGGTTTCACTGATTCCGATTGGGCTGGTGACCCTGATGATCGGAAGTCTACTGCAGGTTATGTGTTCACTCTTGGTTCAGGACCTATTACATGGGCTTGCAAGAAACAAGGTGCCATTTCTCTTTCTTCAGTAGAAGCAGAGTATCGTGGTGCCGTAGAAGCTAGTAAGGAAGCCTTGTGGCTTCGTCAGATCCTGTCAAAGTTTGGCTTTCAGCACCAGCATCCGACTACACTTTGGTGTGATAATCAAAGTGCCATTCAGCTATGCAAAGATCCAGTCCAACATCAGCATAGCAAACACATTGAACTGCACATGCGCTTCATCAGAAAGCTCATTCACGACCATGTTCTTGAAGTGCAATATTGTTCAACAGATGATCAAGTTGCAGACATCTTTACAAAGGCTCTCACAGAGGCGAAGTTCACTAAACTTCGATTTATGGTTGGAGTTCAGGAAGTTGTCACTAAGGGGGGATAGGCTCTAGTGCCTCCTTCCTTCTCCTACTGCGTCATATTTGTAAATCCTTCAATCCTATCCCAAGTTGTTCTTAAGGGGGGATGTTAGGATATTCCGACACATAGGAAATACTTAAGTATAACCTGGTCTAGTATAGAGTTAGGTATAGTGTGTTTTTTTACTATGTACATTTTGTAACTTACAATTTGACGGTCACGATATGTAGTGATCCGACGGTTCATTCTCTCCTCGGTATTATCGACACTTGATCCGTGGCTTAACACCCAATTGGTCCATGATCTCTATTTAAAGAGCATGGAGGGTCATTTGTAGGGTAATCCGTCTATGAGAGAAGCATATGTAATTTTCATTCTTTTATTAATAAATTGCTTGAAGTCGCCGCATTGGCTCAGGCCGTGGACTGTTTCCCTCTTTGAGGGTTTTAACCACGTCAAAATACTGGTGTATTGATTTGTGATCTATTTGTGAGCGATGTCCTTTGGTGTTCTGTCTAAGGAACTTACCCTGTAAATCTCTACATTTAAAACATTGTAAACTATTTTTAAAACATTATAAATTGTTTTCAAAGCATTTTAAATTATTCTTAAAACATTTTAAATTGTTTTTAGAACATTTTAAAATGGTTTTAGAGCATTTTCGATGGTTCATAAAGCACTTAAACTTATTTTTAAAGAATTTAAAAATGTCTTTAAAACATTCTAAATTGTTTTTGAAACATTTTAAAAACATTTAAAATTGTTCTTAAAGCAATTTAAATTATTTTAAAAGTATTCTAAATTGTTTTTAAAGCATTGTAACCTATTTTTAACGCATTTTAAAGCATTTTAAATCACTTTAATTTGTTATTAAATCATTTTAAATTGTTTTTAAAACATTTAAAAATCATTTAGAATTGTTCTTAAAACAACTTAAATTAATTTTAAAGTGTTTTGAATTCTTTTTAAATTATTTTGAACTATTTCAAACTGTTTCTAGAGCATTTTAAAAACTTTTAAAGCACTTTAGATCTTTTTAAATTGTTTTTTGAAGCGTTTGAAAATATTTTTAAAGTATTTAAAACTGTTTTTAAAGCATTTAAAAATGTCCTTTAAACATTTTAAACTTTTTTGAAACCATTTTAAGATGTTTTAAAAGATTTTAAAAGCACTTTAAATTGTTTTATAACATTTCTAATTGTTTTTAAAGCTTTTTAAATTGTTGTTAAAGCATTTCAAATTGTTTCTAAACCATTTTAAATTGTTCCAAGCACTTTAACTTATTTTTAAAACATTTCAGACCAATTTAAATTGTGTTTAATGAATTTTAATATTGTTGTTAGAGGAATTTGAATTATTTTAAAGCATTTTAAAAACATTTTAAATTGTTTGTAAAGTATTTAAAGCTATACAAAATTATTTTTAAATCATTTAAAATTATTTTGAAACCATTTTAAGATGTTTTAAAACATTTTTAAAGTGTTTTAAAAGCATTTGAAATTGTTTTGAAAGCATTGAAAATCATTTGTAATGCATTTTAAAACATTTTATATTGTTTTTAAAGAATTTTAAATTGTTATTAAAACACTTTAAATGTTTTTAAAGCCTTTTATGATGTTTTTAGAGGATTTTAACTTATTTTTAAAGAATTTGAAATATTTTAATTGATTTTAAATTGTTTTTAAAGCACTGTAAACTATTTTTAAAGCATTTTAAATTGTTCTTAAAACATTTTAAAACAATTAATAATTGGTTTTAAAGCAATTTAATTTATTTTTAAAATGTTTTTAAAGCATTTTAAAATAATTTAAAATTGTTCTTAAAGCAATTTAAAGTATTTAAAATTGTTTTTAAAGCACTGTAACCTATTTTCATAGCATTTTAAATTGTTTTTACAACATTTTAAACAATTTAAAATTGTTCTTAAAGCAATTTAAATTATTTTTGAAGTATTTTAAATTGTTTTTAAAGCATTTAAAATTGTTTTCAAAGCATTTTAAATTGTTTTCACAACGTTTAAAATAGTTTTCAAATCATTTTAAAGCATTTTAAATTGTCTTTAAATTATTTTGAACTATTTTAAACTCTTTTTAAAGTATTTTAAATTGTTTCAAGAACATTTTAAATTGTTTTTAAAACATTTTATATTGTTTTTAAAGCATTTCAAAAACATTTGAAATCATTTTAAATATTTTTAAATTGTTTATAAAACATCTCGAATTGTTTTTAAAATGTTTAAAATTGTTTTTAAAGTATTCAAAACTATTTTTAAAGCATTTAAAAATGTCTTCAAAACATTTTAAATAATTTTGAAACTGTTATAAGATGTTTTAAAAAGATTTTAAAAGCATTTTAAATTGTTTTTAAAACATTTCTAATTGTTCCTAAAGCAATTTAATTATTTTTAAAGCATTTTAAAGTGCTTTAAAGCATTGTAAACTATTTTTAAAGCATTTTAAATTGTTTTTAAAGCGTTTTAAATTGATTTAAAATCATTTAAAATTGTACTTAAAGCAATTTAAATTGTTTTAAAACATTTTAAATTGTTTCAAGACGATTTTAAATTGTTTTTAAAGCATTTTAAAATCGTTTAAAATTATTCTTAAAACAATTTAAATTATTTTTGAAGTATTTTAAATTGTTTTTAAAACATTTTAAAGTATTTTTAAAGCATTATAAATTGTTTTCAAAGCATTTTAAATTGTTCTTAAAGTATTTTAAATTGTTTTTAAAACATTTTAAAAGGGTTTTAAAGCATTTTCAATTGTTCTTGAAGCACTTAAACTTATTTTTAAAGCATTTTAAAATGTTTTTAAAACAGTTTAACTTGTTTTTAAAACATTTTAAAATCATTTAAAATTGTTCTTAAAGCAATTTAAATTATTTTAAAAGTATTCTAAATTGTTTTTAAAGCATTGTAACCTATTTTTAACGCATTTTAAAGCATTTTAAATCACTTTAAGTTGTGATTAAATCATTTTAAATTGTTTTTAAAACATTTAAAAATCATTTAGAATGTTTTTAAACAATTTAAATTAATTTTAAAGTGTTTTGAATTCTTTTTAAATTATTTTGAACTATTTCAAACTGTTGCTAAAGCATTTTAAAAACATTTAAAGCACTTTAGATATTTTTAAATTGTTTTTTGAAGCGTTTAAAAATATTTTTAAAGTATTTAAAACTGTTTTTAAAACATTTAAAAATGTCCTTAAAATATTTTAAACTATTTTGAAACCATTTTAAGATGTTTTATAAAGATTTTAAAAGCATTTTAAATTGTTATATAACATTTCTAATTGTTTTTAAAGCATTTTAAATTGTTCTTAAAGCATTTTAAATTGTTTATAAAGCATTTTAAATTGTTCTTAAAGCATTTTTTTTAAAGCATTTTAAATTGTTCCAAGCACTTTAACTTATTTTTAAAGCATTTCAGACCAATTTAAATTGTGTTTAATGAATTTTAAAATTATTTAATATTGTTTTTAGAGCAATTTGAATTATTTTAAAGCATTTAAAATTATTTTGAAACCATTTTAAGATGTTTTAAAACCATTTTAAAGCGTTTTAAAAGCATTTTAAATTGTTTTAAAAGCACTGAAAATCATTTGTAATGCATTTTAAAACAGTTTATATTGTTTTTAAAGAATTTTAAATTGTTATTAAGACACTTTAAATGGTTTTTAAAGCATTTTATGATGTTTTTAAAGGATTTTAACTTATTTTTAAAGCATTTGAAACATTTTAATTGATTTTAAATTGTTTTTAAAGCACTGTCAACTATTTTGAAAGCATTTTCAATTGTTATTAAAGCATTTTAAATTGTTCTTAAAACATTTTAAAACAATTAATAATTGTTTTTAAAGCAATTTAATTTACTTTTTAAATTGTTTTGAAAACATTTTAAAATAATTTAAAATTGTTCTTAAAGCAATTTGAAGTATTTAAAATTGTTTTTAAAGCATTGCAATCTATTTTCAAAGCATTTTAAATTGTTTTTACAGCATTTTAAACCATTTTAAAACAATTTAAAATTGTTCTTAAAGCAATTTATATTATTTTTGAAGTATTTTAAATTGTTTTAAAGCATTTAAAATTGTTTTCAAAGCATTTTAAATTGTTTTGATAGCGTTTAAAATAGTTTTTAAATCATTTGAAAGCATTTTAAATTGTCTTTAAATTATTTTGAACTATTTTAAACTCTTTCTAAAAGATTTTAATTTGTTTCAAGAACATTTTAAATTGTTTTTAAAACATTTTATATTGTTTTTAAAGGATTTCAAAAACATTTTATATTGTTTTTAAAGCATTTCAAAAACATTTCAAAGCATTTTAAATCTTTTTAAATTGTTTATAAAACATTTTGAAAGCATTTTAAATCTTTTTAAATTGTTTATAAAACATTTCGAATTGTTTTTAAAACGTTTAAAATTGTTTTTAAAGTATTCGAAACAATTTAAAATCATTTTTAAAGCATTTAAAAATGTTTTCAAAATATTTTAAATTATTTTGAAACCGTTATAAGATGTTTTTAAAGTATTCAAAACAATTTAAAATCATTTTTAAAGCATTTAAAAATGTCTTCAAAATATTTTAAATTATTTTGAAACCGTTATAAGATGTTTTAAAAAGATTTTATAAGCATTTTAAATTGTTTTAAAACATTTCTAATTGTTCCTAAAGCAATTTAAATTATTTTTAGAGCATTTTAAAGTGTTTTAAAGCATTGTAAACTATTTTTAAATCATTTTAAACTGTTTTTAAAGCGTTTTGAATTGTTTTAAAATCATTTAAAATTGTTTTTAAAGCCATTTAAATTGTTTTTAAAACATTTTAAATTGTTTCAAGATGATTTTAAATTGTCTTTAAAGCATTTTAAAATCTTTTAAAATTATTCTTAAAACAATTTAAATTTTTTTTTGAAGTATTTTAAATTGTTTTTAAAACATTTTAAACTATTTTTAAAGCATTTTAAATTGTTTTCAAAGCATTTTAAATTGTTCTGAAAGCATTTTAAATTGTTTTTAAAACATTTTAAAAGGGTTTTAAAGCATTTTTAATTGTTTTTGGAGCACTTAAACTTATTTTTAAAGCATTTTAAAATCGTTTAAAATTGTTCTTAAAGCAATTTAAATTATTTTAAAAGTATTCTAAATTGTTTTTAAAGCATTGTAACCTATTTTTAATGCAATTTAAAGCATTTTAAATTGTTTTTAAAACATTTAAAAATCATTTAGAATTGTTCTTAAAATAATTTAAATTAATTTTAAAGTGTTTTGAATTGTTTTTTAATTATTTTGAACTATTTCAAACTGTTTCTAAAGCATTTTAAAAACATTTTAAAGCATTTTAAATTGTTTTTAAAACATTTTAAATTCTTTTTTAAGCGTTTAAAAATATTTTTAAAGTATTTAAAACTATTTTTAAAGCATTTATAAATGTCCTTAAAACATTTTAAATGTCCTTAAAGCATTTAAAATTATTTTGAAAGCATTTTAAGATGTTTTAAAACCGTTTTAAAGCCTTTTAAAAGCATTTTAAATTGATTTGAAAGCATTGAAAATCATTTGTAATGCATTTTAAAACATTTTATATTGTTTTTAAAGAGTTTTAAATTGTTATTAAAACACTTTAAATGGTTTTTAAAGCATTTTATGATGTTTTTAGAGGATTTTAACTTATTTTTAAAGCATTTGAAACATTTTAATTGATTTTAAATTGTTTTTAAAGCATTGTAAACTATTTTTAAAGCATTTTAAATTGTTCTTAAATCATTTTAATTTGTTCTTAATTTGAAACAATTAATAATTGTTTTTAAAGCAATTTAATTTACTTTTAAATTTTTTTTAAAAGCATTTTAAAATAATTTAAAATTGTTCTTAAAGCAATTTAAATTATTTTTGAAGTATTTTAAATTGTTTTTAAAGCATTTAAAATTGTTTTCAAAGCATTTAAAATTGTTTTCAAAGCATTTTAAATTGCCTTTAATTTACTTTGAACTATTTTAAACTCTTTTTAAAGCATTTTAAATTGTTTAAAGAATATTTTAAATTGTTTTTAAAACATTTTATATTGTTTTTAAAGCATTTCAAAAACATTTTAAAGCATTTTAAATCTTTTAAATTGTTTATAAAACATTTCAAATTGTTTTTAAAATGTTTAAAATTGTTTTTAAAGTATTCAAAACTATTTAAAAGCGTTTTTAAAGCATTTAAAAATGTCTTCAAAACATTTTAAATTATTTTGAAACCATTATAAGATGTTTTAAGAAGATTAAAAGTGTTTTAAATTGTTTTTAAAACATTTCTAATTGTTCCTAAAGTAATTTAAATTATTTTTAAAGCATTTTAAAGTGTTTTAAAGCATTGTAAACTATTTTTAAAGCATTTTAAATTGTTTTAAAATCATTTAAAATTGTTCTTAAACCAATTTAAATTGTTTTTAAAACATTTTAGATTTTTTCAAGACGATTTTGAATTGTTTTTAAAGCATTTAAAAATTGTTTAAAATTATTCTTAAAACAATTTAAATTATTTTTGAATTATTTTAAATTGTTTTTAAAACATTGTAAATTATTTTTAATGCATTGTAAATTGTTTTTAAAGCATTTTAAATTGTTCGTAAAGCATTTTAAATTGTTTTTAAAACATTTTCAAATGGTTTTAAAGCATTTTCGATTGTTCATAAAGCACTTAAACTTATTTTTAAAGCATTTTAAAATGTTTTTAAAACATTTCAAATTGTTTTTAAAGCATTTGTAATCATTTAAAATTGTTCTTAAAGCAATTTAAATTATTTTAAAAGTATTCTAAACTGTTTTTAAAGCATTGTAACCTATTTTTAATGCATTTTAAACCATTTTAAATCACTTTAAGTTGTTATTAAATCATTTTAAATTGTTTTTAAAAAAATTGAAAATCATTTAGAATTGTTCTTAAAACAATTTAAATTAATTTTAAAGTGTTCTGAATTCTTTTTAAATTATTTTGAACTTTTCAGACTATTTCTAAAGCATTTTAAAAACATTTTAAATAACTTTAGATCTTTTTAAATTGTTTTTAAATCATTTTAAATTATTTTTTGAAGAATTTAAAAATATTTTTAAAATATTTAAAACTATTTTTAAAGCATTTAAAATTTTCCTTAAAACATTTTAAACTATTTTGAAACCATTTTAAAATGTTTTAAAAAGATTTTAAAAGCATTTTAAATTGTTTTATAACCTTTCTAATTATTTTTAAAACATTTTAAATTGTTCTTAAAGCATTTTAAATTGTTTATAAAACATTTTAAATGGTTCTTAAAGCATTTTATTTTTTGTAAAACACTTTAAATTGTTCCAAGCACTTCAACTTATTTTTAAAGCACTTCATACCCATTTAAATTGTGTGTAATGAATTTTAAAATTATTTAATATTGTTCTTAGAGCAATTTGAATTATTTTAAAGCATTTTGAATTGTTTGTAAAGTGTTTAAAGCTATTTAAAATTATTTTTAAAGCATTTAAAATTATTTTGAAAGCATTTAAAGATGTTTTAAAACCATTTTAAAGTGTTTTAAAAGCATTTTGAATTGTTTCGAAAGCATTGAAAATCATTTGTAATGCATTTTAAAACATTTTATATTGTCTTTAAAGAATTTTAAATTGTTATTAAAACATTTTAAATGGTTTTTAAAGCATTTTATGATGTTTTTAGAGGATTTAAACTTATTTTTAAAGCATTTGAAACATTTTAATTGATTTTAAATTGTTTTTAAAGTACTGTAAAATATTTTTAAATCATTTTAAATTGTTCTTAAAGCATTTTAAATTGTTTTTAAAGCATTTTAAAAGAATCACTAATTGTTTTTAAAGCATTTTAATTTACTTTTTAAATTGTTTTTAAAGAATTTTAAAATAATTTAAAATTTTTCTTAAAGCGATTTAAAGTATTTATTTTTTTTTTAAAGAACTGTAACCTATTTTCAAAGCATTTTAGATTGTTTTTACAACATTTTAAACCATTTTAAAACAATTTAAAAATGTTCTTAAAGCAATTTAAATTATTTTTAAAGTATTTGAAATTGTTTTTAAAGCATTTACAATTGTTTTCAAAGCATTTTAAATGGTTTTGACAACGTTTAAAATAGTTTTTAAATCATTGTAAAGCATTTTAAATTTTCTTTAAATTATTTTGAACTATTTTAAACTCTTTTTAAAGCATTTTAAATTGTTTCAAGAACATTTTAAATTGTTTTTAAAACGTTTTATATTGTTTTTAAAGCATTCCAAAAAAAATTTATATTGTTTTTAAAGCATTTCAAAAACATTTTAAAGCATTTTAAATCTTTTAAATTGTTTATAAAACATTTCGAATTGTTTTTTAAACGTTTAAAATTGTTTTTAAAGCATTCAAATCTATTTAAAATCATTTTTGAAGCATTTAAAAATGTCTTCAAAACATTTTAAATTATTTTGAAACCATTATAATATGTTTTAAAAAGATTTTAAAAGCATTTTAAATTGTTTTTAAAATATTTCTAATTGTTCCTAAAGCAGTTTAAATTATTTTTAAAGCATTTTAAAGTGTTTTAAAGCATTGTAAACTATTTTTAAAGCATTTTAAATTGTTTTTAAAGCGTTTTAAATTGTTTTAAAATCATTTAAATTTGTTCTTAAACCAAATTAAATTGTTTTTAAAACATTTTAAATTGTTTCAAGACTGTTTTAAAAGGTTTTAAAAGCATTTTAAAATCGTTTAAAATTATTCTTAAAACAATTTAAATTATTTTGAAGTATTTTAAATTGTTTTTAAAACATTGTAAACTATTTTCAAAGCATTATAAATTGTTTTTAAAGTGTTTTAAATTGTTCTTGAAGCATTTTAAATTGTTTTTAAAACAATTTAAAAGGGTCTTAACTTGTTTTTAAGGCATTTTAAAATCATTTAAAATTGTTCTTAAAGCAATTTAAATTATTTTAAAAGTATTCTAAATTGTTTTTAAAGCATTGTAACCTATTTTTAACGCATTTTAAAGCATTTTAAATGACTTTAAGTTGTTATTAAAGTGTTTTAAATTGCTTTTAAAACATTTAAAAATCATTTAGAATTGTTCTTAAAACAATTTAAATTAATTTTAAAGTGTTTTCAATTGTTTTTAAATTATTTTGAAGTATTTCAAACTGTTTCTAAAGCATTTTAAAAACATTTTAAAGCACTTTAGATCTTTTTAAATTATTTTTAAAACATTTTAATTTTTCTTTTAAAGCATTTAAAAATATTTTTGAAGTATTTAAAACTGTTTTTAAAGCATTTAAAAATGTCCTTAAAACATTTTAAACTGTTTTGAAACCATTTTAAGATGTTTTAAAAAGATTTTAAAAGCATTTTAAATTATTCTTAAAGCATTTTAAATTGTTTATAAAGCATTTTAAATTTCTCTTAAAGCATTTTTTTTTAAAGCATTTTAAATTTTTCCAAGCACTTTCACTTATTTTTAAAGCATTTTAAAACTATTTATTATTGTTCTTAGAGCAATTTGAATTATTTTAAAGCATTTTTAAAAACATTTTAAATTGTTTGTAAAGTATTTAAAGCTATTTAAAATTATTTTTAAAGCATTTAAAATTATTTTGAAACCATTTTAAGATGTTTTAAAACCATTTTAAAGCGTTGTAAAATCATTTTAAATTGTTTTGAAAGCACTAAAAATCATTTGTAATGCATTTTAAAACATTTTATCTTGTTTTTAAAGAATTTTGAACTGTTATTAAAACACTTTAAATGGTTTTTAAAGCATTTTATGATGTTTTTAGAGGATTTTAACATAGTTTTAAAGCATTTGAAACATTTTAATTAATTTTTAACTGTTTTTAAATCACTGTAAACTATTTTTAAAGCATTTTAAATTGTTCTTAAAGCATTTTAAATTGTTTTTAAAACATTTTAAAACAATTAATAATTGTTTTTAAATCAGTTTAATTTACTTTTTAAATTGTTTTTAAAGCATTTTAAAATAATTTAAAATTGTTCTTAAAAATATTTAAAGTATTTTAAATTGTTTTTAAAGCATTTAAAATTATTTTCAAAGCATTTTAAATTGTTTTGACAGCGTTTAAAATAGTTTTGAAATCATTTTAAAGCATTTTAAATTGTCTTTAAATCATTTTGAACTATTTTCAACTCTTTTTAAAGCATTTTAAATTGGTTCAAGAACATTTTAAATTGTTTTAAAACATTTTATATTGTTTTTAAAGCATTTCAAAAAATTTTAAAGCATTTTAAATGTTTTTTTAATTGTTTATAAAACATTTCGAATTGTTTTTAAAACATTTAAAATTGTTTTTAAAGTATTGAAAACTATTTAAAATCGTTTTTAAAGCATTTAAAAATGTCTTCAAAACATTTTAAATTATTTTGAAACCATTATAAGATGTTTTTAAAAGATTTTAAAAGCTAAATTGTTTTTAAAACATTTCTAATTATTCTTAAAGAAATTTAAATTATTTTTAAAGCATTTTAAAGTGTTTTAAAGCATTGTAAACTATTTTTAATGCGTTTTAAATTGTTTTTAAAGCATTTTAAATTGTTTTTCAATCATTTTAAATTGTTCTTAAAACAATTTAAATTGTTTTTAAATCATTTTAAATTGTTTCAAGATGATTTTAAATTTTTTTTAAAGCATTTTAAAATCGTTTAAAATTATTCTTAAAACAATTTAAATTGTTTTTGAAGAATTTTTAATAGTTTTTAAAACATTGTAAACTATTTTAAAAGCATTATAAATTGTTTTTAAAGCATTTTAAATTGTTCGTAAAGCATTTTAAATTGTTTTTAAGACATTTTAAAAGGGTTTTAAAGCATTTTCAATTGTTGTTGAAGCACTTAAACTTATTTTTAAAGCATTTTAAAATGTTTTTAAAACATTTTAAATTATTTTTAAGCATTTTAAAATCATTTAAAATTGTTCTTAAAGCAATTTAAATTATTTTAAAAGTATTCTAAATTGTTTTTAAAACATTGTAACCTATTTTTAACGCATTTTAAAGCATTTTGAATCACTTTAAGTTATTATAACATTTTAAATTGTTTTTAAAACATTTAAAAATCATTTAGAATTGTTCTTAAAACAATTTAAATTAATTTTAAAGTGTTTTGAATTGTTTTTAAATTATTTTGAACTATTTCAAACTGTTTCTAAAGCATCTTAAAAACATTTTAAAGCACTTTAGATCTTTTTAAATTGTTTTTAAAACATTTTAAATTGTATTTTGAAACATTTAAAAATATTTTTAAAGTATTTAAAACTATTTTTAAAGCATTTAAAAATGTCTTTAAAACATTTTAAATTATTTTGAAACCATTTTAGGATGTTTTAAAAATATTTTAAAAACATTTTAAATTGTTCCAAGCACTTTAACTTATTTTTAAAGAATTTTAAAACATTTTAGACCGATTAAATTGTGTTTAATGAATTTTAAAATTCTTTAATATTGTTCTTAGAGCAATTTGAATTATTTTAAAGCATTTTAAAAACATTTTAAATTGTTTGTAAAGTATTTAAAGCTATTTAAAATAATTTTTAAAGCATTTAAAATTATTTTGAAACCATTTTAAGATGTTTTTAAACCATTTTAAAGTGTTTTAAAAGCATTTTAAATTGTTTTGAAAGAATTAAAAATCATTTGTAATGCATTTTAAAACATTTTATATTGTTTTTAAAGAATTTTAAATTGTTATTAAAACACTTTAAATGGTTCTTAAAGCATTTTATGATGTTTTTAGAGGATTTTAACTTAGTTTTAAAGCATTTGAAACATTTTAATTGATTTTAAATTGTTTTTAAAGCACTGTAAACAATTTTTAAAGCATTTTAGATTGTTCTTAAAGCATTTTACATTGTTTTTAAAACATTTTAAAACAATTAATATTTGCTTTTAAAGCAATTTAATTTACTTTTCAAATTGTTTTTAAAGCATTTTAAAATAATTTAAAATTGTTCTTAAAGCAATTTAAAGCATTTAAAATTGTTCTTAAAGCAATTTAAATTATTTTTGAAGTATTTCAAATTGTTTTTAAAGCATTTAAAATTATTTTCAAAGCATTTTAAATTGTTTTGACAACGTTTAAAATAGTTTTTAAAGCATTTAAAATTGTTTTTAAACCATTTTAAATTATTCTGAACTGTTTTTAGAGCATTTTGAATTGTATCAAAAACATTTTAAATTGTTTTGAAGACATTTTATATTGTTTTTAAATCATTTCAAAAACATTTTAAAGCATTTTAAATCTTTTTAAATTGTTTATAAAAACATTTCAAATTGTTTTTAAAACGTTTAAAATTGTTCTTAAAGTATTCAAAACTACTTAAAATCGTTTTTAAAGCATTTAAAAATGTCTTCAAAACATTTTAAATTATTTTGAAACCATTATAAGATGTTTCTAAAAATATTTAAAAGCCATTGTTCTTAAAGCAATTTAAATTATGTTTTTTAAAACTATTTTAAAATTTTAAATTGTTTCAAAGAAAACATTTAAAATTGTTCTTAAAGCAATTTAAATTGTTTTTAAAACCTTTTAAATTGTTTCAAGACAATTTTAAATTGTTTTTAAAGCATTTTAAAATCGTTTAAAATTATTCTTAAAACAATTTAAATTACTTTTGAAGTATTTTAAATTGCTTTTAAAACATTGTAAACTATTTTTAAAGCATTATAAATTGTTTTTATAGCATTTTAAATTGTTCTTAAATCATTTCAAATTGTTTTTAAAAGGGTTTTAAAGCATTTTCAATTGTTCTTGAAGCACTTAAACTTATTTTTAAATCATTTTAAAATGTTTTTAAAACATTTTAACTTATTTTTAAAACATTTTAACTTGTTTTTAAAGCATTTTAAAATCATTTAAAATTGTTCTTAAAGCAATTTAAATTAGTTTAAAAAATATTCTAAATTGTTTTTAAAGCATTGTAACCTATTTTTAAACCATTTTAAATCACTTTAAGTTGTTATTAAAGCATTTTATATTGTTTTCAAAACATTTAAAAATCATTTAGAATTGTTCTTAAAACAATTTAAGTTAATTTTGAAGCATTTAAAAATGTCCTTAAAACCTTTAAAACTATTTTGAAACCATTTTAAGATGTTTTAAAAAGATTTTAAAAGCATTCTAAATTGTTTTATAACATTTGCAATTGTTTTTAAAGCATTTTAAATTGCTCTTAAAGCATTTTAATTTGTTTATAAAGCATTTTAAATTGTTCTTAAAGCATTTTATTTTTTTTAAAGCATTTTAAATTGTTCCAAGCACTTTAACTTATTTTTAAAGCATTTAAAATTATTTTGAAACCATTTTAAGATGTTTTAAGACCATTTAAAGTGTTTTAAAAGAATTTTAAATTGTTTTGAAAACATTGAAAATCATTTGTAATGCATTTTAAAACATTTTATATTATTTTTAAAGAATTTTAAATTGTTATTAAAACACTTTATATGGTTTTTAAAGCATTTTATGATGTTTTTAGAGGATTTTAACTTATTTTTAAAGCATTTGAAACATTTTAATTGATTTTAAATTGTTCTTAAAGCATTTAAAATTGTTCTGAAAGCATTTAAAATTGTTCTTAAAGCAATTTAAAGTATTTAATTTTTTTTTTAAAGCACTGTAACCTATTTTCAAAGCATTTGAAATTGTTTTTACAACATTTTAAACCCTTTTAAAACAATTTAAAATTGTTCTTAAAGCAATTTAAATTATTTTTGAAGTATTTTAAATTGTTTTTAAAGCATTTAAAATTGTTTTCAAAGCATTTTAAATTGTTTTGACAGCGTTTAAAATAGTTTTTAAATCATTTTAAATTGTCTTTAAATTATTTTAAACTATTTTAAACTCTTTTTAAAGCATTTTAAATTGTTTCAAGAACATTTTATATTGTTTTTAAAGCATTTTGAAAACATTTTAAAGAATTTTAAATCTTTTTAAATTGTTTATAAAACATTTCAAATTGTTTTTAAAACGTTTCAAATTGTTTTTAAAGTATTCAAAACTATTTAAAATCGTTTCTAAAGAATTTAACAACGTCTTTGAAACATTTTAAATTATTTTGAAACCATTATAAGATGGTTGAAAAAGATTTTAAAAGCATTTTAAATTGTTTTTAAAACATTTCTAATTGTTCTTAAAGCAATTTGAATTATTTTTAAAGGATTTTAAAGTGTTTTAAAGCATTGTAAACTATTTTTAAAGCATTTTAAATTGTTTTTAAAGCGTTTTAAAATGTGTTAAATCATTTAAAATTGTTCTTAAAGCAATTTAAATTGTTTTTGAAACATTTTAAATTGTTTCAAGACAATTTTAAAATGGGTTTAAAATAAAAGCATTTTCAATTGTTTTTGTAAACTATTTTTAAAGCATTATAAATTGTTTTTAAAGCATTTTAAATTGTTCTTAAAGCATTTTAAATTGTTTTTAAAGCAATTTAAAAGGGATAAAGCATTTTCAATTGTTCTTGATGCACTTAAACTTATTTTTAAAGTATTTAAAAATGTTTTTAAAACATTTTAACTTGTTTTTAAAGCATTTTAAAATCATTTAAAATTGTTCTTAAAGCAATTTAAATTATTTTAAAAGTATTCTAAATTGTTTTTAAAGCATTCTAAATTGTTTTTAAAGCATTGTAACCTATTTTTAACGCATTTTAAAGCATTTTGAATCACTTTAAGTTGTTATTAAATCATTTTAAATTGTTTTTAAAACATTTGAAAATCATTTAGAATTGTTCTTAAAACAATTTAAATTAATTTTAAAGTTTTTTGAATTGTTTTTAAATTATTTTGAACTATTTCAAATTGTTTCTAAAGCATTTTAAAAACATTTTAAAGCACTTTAAAGCTTTTTAAATTGTTTTTAAAACATTTTAAATTGTTTTTTTGAAGCATTTAAAAATATTTTTAAAGTATTTAAAACTGTTTTTAAAGCATTTAAAAATGTCCTTAAAACATTTTAAACTATTTTGAAACCATTTTAATATGTTTTAAAAAGATTTTAAATTGTTTTATAACATTTCTAATTGTTTTCAAAGAATTTTAAATTGTTCTTAAAGCATTTTAAATTGTTTATAAAGCATTTTAAATTGTTCTTAAAGAATTATATATTTTTTTAATCATTTTAAATTGTTCCAAGCACTTTAACTTATTTTTAAAGCATTTTAAAACATTTTAGACCAAATTAAGTTGTGTTTAATGAATTCTAAAATTATTTTATATTGTTCTTAGAGCAATTTGAATTATTTTAAAGCATTTTAAAAACATTTTAAATTGTTTGTAAAGTATTTAAAGCTATTTAAAGCATTTAAAATTTAAAGCATTTAGAAAGCATTGTTTTGAAAGCATTGAAAATCATTTGTAATGCATTTTAAAGTATTTTATATTGTTTTTAAAGAATTTTAAATTGTTATTAAAACACTTTAAATGGTTTTTAAAGCATTTTATGATGTTTTTAGAGGTTTTTAACTTATTTTTAAAGCATTTGAAACATTTGAATCCATTTTAAATTGTTTTTAAAGCACTGTAAACTATTTTTAAAGCATTTTAAATTGTTCTTAAAGCATTTTAAATGGTTCTTAAAACATTTTAAATCGTTTTTAAAGCATTTAAAAAACATTTTAAAGCATTTTAAATCTTTTTAAATTGTTTATAAAACATTTCGAATTGTTTTTAAAACATCTAAAATTGTTTTTAAAGTATTTAAAACTATTTTTAAAGCATTTAAAAATGTCTTTAAAACATTTTAAATTATTTTGAAACCATTTTAAGATGTTTTAAAAAGATTTTAAAAGCATTTTAAATTGTTTTTAAAACATTTCTAATTGTTCTTAAAGTAATTTAAATTATTTTTAATGCATTTTAAAGTGTTATAAAGCATTTTAAATCGTTCTTAAAGAAATTTAAATTGTTTTTAAAACATTTTAAAATTGTTTCTAGACGATTTTAAATTGTTTTTAAAGCGTTTTAGAATTGTTTAAAATTATTCTTAAAACAATTTAAATTATTTTTGAAGTATTTTAAATTGTTTTTAAAACATTGTAAACTATTTTTAAAGCATTATAAATTATTTTTAAAGCATTTTAAATTGTTCTTAAAGCATTTTAAATTGTTTTTAGAACATTTTAAAATGGTTTTAGAGCATTTTCGATGGTTCATAAAGCACTTAAACTTATTTTTAAGGAATTTAAAAACATTTTAAATTGTTTTTGAAGCATTTTAAAAACACTTAAAATTGTTCTTAAAGCAATTTAAATTTTTTTTTAAGTATTCTAAATTGTTTTTAAAGCATTGTAACCTATTTTTAACGAATTTTAAAGCATTTTAAATCACTTTAAATTGTTATTAAAACATTTTAAATTGTTTTTAAAACATTTAAAAATCATTTAGAATTGTTCTTAAAACAATTTAAATTAATTTTAAAGTGTTTTGAATTGTTTTTAAATTATTTTGAACTATTTCAAACTATTTCTAAAGCATTTTAAAAACATTTCAAAGCACTTTAAATCTTTTTAAATTGTTTTTAAAGAATTTTAAATTGTTTTTTGAAGCGTTTAAGAATATTTTTAAGGTATTTAAAACTGTTTTTAAAGCATTTAAAAATGTCCTTAAAAAATTTCAAACTATTTTGGAACCATTTTAAGATGTTTTAAAAAGATTTTAAAGGCATTTTAAATTGTTTTATAACATTTCTAATTGTTTTTCCCGAATGCGGGTGATTGTTAGTCACAAAGGTTTATTGGAGGCACGCGAGATGGGCAGGTGGCAGCCCATCTGCGTGAAGCACATGACCCTTGGAAAGGACGACAGGCTTCGCACATTTGCATTTAAGGCAACATTTACTCTGCCCACCATCTGTTTGGTCATAGGAACAATGGTGCTCCATCTCATTTTCATTTTTATGGTTCTCTGGTATGCTCTCGGCTCAGTCCATGTCGCGGTCTTGGGCTTCTCTCCTAGCGATCAACTGGCTGTAGGCTCCCTTGCAGCCCTGGTGAATGACGATAATTCCTCCCGTTTGGTCCTGCTCTACAGAGGTTTTCACGCTTTAATCTGCTTCAGCCTCCCTTCAGCTCCTCCTCCTAAAGCCTTCTGCTTCTCACAGGCTGAGTTTCCTGCTCTCTCATTGATTTCGTCACTCGATAGATCTTCTGCTTGCCCTCCTCCCTTTAATTGCTTCCATCCGGTAAGCATGCCGAAAGAAAGGATGCGAATGATTAGCTGGCGCGGAGGTTCTCATGGTCGAGCCTCCGCCCAACATATCTCGTCCTCTCTGGATCCCCCTGAAGAAGCGTTGGCCTACCCAGCTACAAGAAGCGACAAGGTCATGGTCGAGGACAAGATAGAGGAGAATCCTGTCAGCACCATGTGCATCCCACTGCCCTCTATCTTATTCCCTGCTCGCTAGCGAATGCCTCGTTCATCGTTTCTATTACCATCAAAATATGTGAGCACAACTCGGGTTCGGGTGTCGTTCATCAGGGGCCTATGGAGGAGCAGAAGGTGGCAAGTCAAAATGCCACCCCGCACCAAGGTTCTGGAAGCTTGCCCACCATGCATCTTGAGGGAAATATCGGCCCAAGCACAAGAGGCGAGCCTTCCAACTCTGCAATCCGCTCCTCTGGCTCCATGGACTCCGGTCATTTTGGGTGCAGGGTCATAGAGGAACAACCAATCACTTCAGATGAAGATTGACAGTCAGCGCCTCTGGTTCCAAGGTTTTGTCTCCGAAGTTAAAGCTCATGCCTGTCTCAGGCTTTTGTTCATGTCTCAGGTCAGGGTCTTTTTTGCCTATATCTATGTAAAAATCGATCCTCGAAACATCAGTGCTTCACTCAGTTCGATAACACTGTTTGGGTCAGATTTTGTGTTATTCTGGTATGTTCAATGTCCCTGGATATTATGCTCACTGTTGTAAGTCATTTTGATGGTTCTACAGTCAGGATGTCAAATTTTGCTATATGCCAACCTCATGGCAAGAAATCTCAAGGCCTGCCTCGTTCTAACTTTTTTTGTATAAATAATAGGAGTAGACTAACTGAGAAAACAAAAACATTTCTAATTGTTTTTAAAGCATTTTAAATTGTTCTTAAAGCATTTTAAATTGTTTATAAAGCATTTTAAATTGTTCTTAAAGCATTTTATTTTTTTAAAGCATTTTAAATTGTTCCAAGCACTTTAACTTATTTTTAAAGCATTTTAAAACATTTTAGACCAATTTAGATTGTGTTTAATGAATTTTAAAATTATTTAATATTGTTCTTAGAACAATTTGAATTATTTTAAATCATTTTAAAAACATTTTAAATTGTTTGTAAAGTATTTAAAGCTATTTAAAATTATTTTTAAATCATTTAAAATTATTTTGAAACCATTTTAAGATATCTTAAAACCATTTTAAAGAATTTTAAATTGTTTTTAAAGCGTTTTAAATTGTTTTTAAAATGTTTTAAAATCATTTAAAATTGTTCTTAAAGCAATTTAAATTGTTTTTAAAACATTTTAAATTGTTTCAATTGTTTCAAGACGATTTTAAATTGTTTTTAAAGCATTTGTAATCGTTTAAAATTATTCTTAAAACAATTTAAATTATTTTTGAAGTATTTTAAATTGTTTTTAAAACAGTGTAAACTATTTTTAACGCATTATAAATTGTTTTTAAAGCATTTCAAATTTTTTCAAAAGCATTTTAAATTGTTTTTAAAACAATTTAAAAGGGTTTTAAAGCATTTTCAATTGTTCATAAAGCACTTAAACTTATTTTTAAAGAATTTAAAAATGTCTTTAAAACATTTTAAATTGTTTTTAAAGCATTTTAAAATCATTTAAAATTGTTCCTAAGGCAATTTAAATTATTTTTAAAGTATTCTAAATTGTTTTTAAAGCATTGTAACCTATTTTTAACACATTTTAGAATCGATTTAAGTTATTATTAAAGCATTTTAAATTGTTTTTAAAACATTTTAATATCATTTATAATTTTTTATTTTTTATTTTTATTTTTATTTTTATTTTTATTTTTTATTTTTTATTTTATTTATTTATTTATTTTTATTTGTTTATTTATTTTAATTTCTACTTTTTAATTTTTATTTTTTTTATTATTTTTTTTAGAGCAAAATAATCTGTAATTTATATTCATAATGAAACAAATTACATGTTGTAGATGCTTAGAGCATGTGCAGATAGTTGTCCATAAGAAGGACAATTACAATAAAAAAGGAAAAATAAAATAAAAAATAACAAAAACAACAAGCCTATACTTTTCTGCCCTTCTTCTCCACCCTATGCCAACCCTCAGAGTCAGGAGGGGGTACAATGATGGCCTGCAAGTTCTCCTGTGTGTTCACTGGAAGTTCTTTGTCGGATTCTGATCCTTCAGGTCCATGAGTTCTTTTTATGCCACTAACTTCCAGCTATGGTTCTTGATGCTGGTGAATATTGTTTGGCCCCATTTGAGGGTCTGGGGCATTGGCATCCTATGTACAATTCTGTTCCATATGTATATCAGGTTCCTCTTGGTTCTCTGTATGTTCTGTCTGTCTATCCTCTTCTTCCATCAGATCTGTATGCTGCCATCCATTGGGCTTTTTTTGTTGTTTCTTGTTTCCTTTGGGGTTCTTTCTGGCCAGTGGGCAAGTATATTGGAGGTGTCCTGTTTGCATGCATCTACGACATCTGAATGCAATTTTCTCATAGTCTAGGGGTTGAGTCCTCAGAGTGTTGTTATAGTTCAATGTAATATGATCAGGCAGCCCCTGACTCAGGTCCACTTCAACGCAAATTCTGGTGAATGAGAAGATTCCTCTGCTAACTCTGTCTTCATCAATTTTTAGGAATTTCCCCAAGGAATTTCCAATGGCAGATAATACTATATGATGCCAGAAGTGTAATGGGAGGTTATGAAGCCTCACCCAAACATGCATTGTTGAAATTTTCACAGTGTTTGCATCAAAATCAGTGAACCAGGGGGTAATAAAAAGGCCAGCATTGCCCAAAAACCAAGGCCCCTCATTGATGATACTATCCCGTTCTTCTTCTATGTGGAAACTAACAATAAAAAATCCTTTTGAACATAGGTGTATATCACATTCTGGTGTCCATCAGGAGTAAATCCATTGATGTAGAGCATCGGATTTTGGCTAGAATCCATTAAATCTACATATGACAACATTTTTAGAGAGTTCAGTGTGAAGATCAGTTACCTCTGGCATAGTAACTTGGAGCATTGGGGATTCCAGTTTTTGTTCCACTATATAGGGACCTGGTTGCTCTGGTGCTGACACTGATTTGTGCTGCATTTTTTCTTTCCCCTTGACTGCATCTCGAAAGGAGCCTGGAGTCTTTGAGCTGGATCTGTTGCATCCTCCGCGCAGTCTCAGATTAAGAAAAATGGTTGTATCATGACAGATCCCATATTCCTGTAGGGTGAGATGGTCCTGTAGACTACGACCTGTACAAATCAGGTTCTGGTGTTTTGTGGGTATTCCAAGTTGGTTATGTATTTCCTTTTTTAACTCTTGTATGTTTAACCCCATGCTGAGTCTCATGCAATGGTGGCTGCCCCCTGTTAATTTGATGAAGATTTGGATCCAATCTTCACCCAAGCAGTATGATTCAGCCACATTGTGGCAAAGCTCTAGTGGTTTGGTTGTTTTCTGTAAAAAACCCATTGCTCCCCTGTTATTTTTATTTTGTCCACCCCATGGGGCTTCCAAATCGGGTTTATAAGGGTCATTTTTGGAGTACTCTGTCACTGCTCCCAGATTTAATGGGTCCTATATAGTCAGCCCCCTTACATTTATACTAGGCTTTCGCTGTCCCGTTGTTAACAAGGATGTCGCGCATCCCTCGTCACATTTCCACTCGCACTCTGGCTTGAGGGAGGTAGTTCTTGTGCTAGGCCAAGTCTCAGACCATACCGGCTGTAGTGTGTCGATTTTGTTTCTAGATGGGCCGAAAAACCAAGCAGCCGCCTCTCAGATCCACATCTGTGGGTTAATTCATGTTTCACGCCCATGTAATGCTTTCTGGAAGATATTGATCCAGCCGAGAAGCACAGGATCTTGCTGGTAAGAATATGGTAGAAAAACACAAATTTCGAAAACGAAAATTGCAAAAATAACTCTGTTGAGCGTAGTTCTTTGTTCAGCAAAAGGGGAACATCTACCAGCCATCACATATTCTCTACCAATCTGTAGTGATCCATGGGGAGGGTCTCTGCAAACAAGAGGGAGAAAGATGCCATTGTGTTGCAGAGCTCCGGTGAATTTCCCTCTCGTCCCTCTATTAAAAATCATTTAGAATTGTTCTTAAAACAATTTAAATTAATTTTAAACTGTTTTGAATTGTTTTAAAATTATTTTGAACTATTTCAAACTGTATCTAAAGCATTTTAAAAACATTTTAAAGCACTTTAAATCTTTTTAAATTGTTTTTTAAAGCGTTTAAAATTGTTTTTAAAGTATTTAAAACTATTTTTAAAGCATTTAAAAATGTCCTTAAAACATTTTAAACTATTTTGAAACCATTTTAAGATGTTTTAAAAAGATTTTAAAAGCACTTTAAATTGTTTTTAAAACATTTCTAATTGTCTTTAAAGCATTTTAAAGTATTTTAAATTGTTTTTAAAACATTTTAAATTGTTTATAAAGCATTTTAAATTGTTATTAAAGCGTTTTAAATTTTTTTTAAAGCATTTTAAATTGTTCTAAGCACTTTAACTTATTTTTAAGGAATTTTAAAACATTGTATACCATTTTAAATTGTGTTTAATGAATTTTAAAATTATTTAATATTGTTCTTAGAGCAATTTGAATTATTTTTAAAGCATTTTAAAAACATTTTAAATTGTTTGTAAAGTATTTAAAGCTATTTAAAATTAATTTTAAAGCATTTAAAGATGTTTTAAAACCATTTTAAAGTGTTTTAAAAGCATTTTAAATTGTTTTGAAAGCATTGAAAATCATTTGTAATGCATTTTAAAACATTTTATTTTGTTTTTAAAGAATTTTAATTTGTTATTAACACTTTAAATGGTTTTTAAAACATTTTATGATGTTTTTAGAGGATTTTAAAGCATTTTAAAATCGTTATGAAGTATTTTAAAACATTTTTAATTGTTTTTAAAGCATTTTAAAATGATTTAAAATTGTTTTTAAAGCATTTTAAATTGTTCTTAAGGCACTTTAACTTATTTTTAAAGCATTTAAAACATTTTAATTGATTTTAAATTGTTCTTAAGGCACTTTAACTCATTTTTAAAGCACTTAAAACATTTTAATTGATTTTAAATCATTTTTAAAGCATTGTAAACTATTTTTGAAGCATTTTAAATTGTTTTTAAAGCATTTTAAATTGTTCTTAAAGCAATTTAAATTATTTTTGAAGTATTTTAAATTGTTTTTAAAACATTTAAATTTGTTTTCAAAGCATTTTAAATTGTTTTGAGAACATTTAAAATAGTTTTTAAATCAATTTAAAGCATTTTAAATTGTCTTTAAATTATTTTGAACTATTTTAAACTCTTTTTAAAGCATTTTAAATTGTTTCGAGAACATTTTAAATTGTTTTTAAAACATTTTATATTGTTTTTAAAGCATTTCAAAAACATTTTATATTGTTTTTAAAGCATTTTAAATCTTTTTAAATTGTTTATAAAACATTTTGAATTGTTTTTAAAATGTTTAAAATTGTTTTTGAAGTATTCAAATCTATTTAAAATCGTTTTTAAAGCATTTAAAAATGTCTTCAAAACATTTTAAATTATTTTGAAACCATTATAGGATGTTTTAAAAAGATTTTAAAAGCGTTTTAAATTGTTTTTAAAACATTTCTAATTGTTCTTAAAGCAATTTAAATTATTTTTAAAGAATTTTAAAGTGTTTTAAAGCATTGTCAACTATTTTTAAAGCATTTTAAATTGTTTTTAAAGCGTTTTAAATTGTTTCTAACATGTTTTAAAATCATTTAAGATTGTTCTTAAAGCAGTTTAAATTGTTTTTAAAACATTTTAAATTGTTTCAAGACCATTTCAAATTGTTCTTAAAGCATTTTAAATTGTTTTTAAATCATTTTAAAAGGGTTTTAAAGCTTTTTCAATTGTTCTTGAAGCACTTAAACTTATTTTTAAAGCATTTAAAAATGTTTTTAAAACATTTTAACTTGTTTTTAAAGCATTTTAAGATCATTTAGAATTGTTCTTAAAGCAATTTAAATTATTTTTAAAGTATTATAAATTGTTTTTAAAGCATTGTAACCTATTTTTAACGCATTTTAAATCACTTTAAGTTGTTATTAAAGCATTTTAAATTGTTTTTAAAACATTTTAAAATCATTTAGAATTATTCTTAAAACAATTTAAATTAATTTTAAAGTGCTTTGAATTGTTTTTAAATTATTTTGAACTATTTCAAACTGTTTCTAAAGCATTTTAAAAACATTTTAAAGCGCTTTAAATATTTTTAAATTGTTTTTAAAACATTTTAAATTGTTTTTTAAAGCATTTAAGAATATTTTTAAAGTATTTCAAAGCTATTTTTAAAGCATTTAAAAATGTCCTTAAAAAATTTTAAACTATTTTGAAACCATTTTAAGATGTTTTAAAAAGATTTTAAAAGCATTTTAAACTGTGTTTACAACATTTCTAATTGTTTTTAAATCATTTTAAATTGTTCTTAAAGCATTTCAAATTGTTTATAAAGAATTTTAAATTATTCTTAAGGCATTTTAATTTTTTTTTAAGCGTTTTAAATTGTTCTACGCATTTTAACTTATTTTTAAGGCATTTTAAAACATTTTAGACCATTTTAAATTGTGTTTAATGAATTTTAAAATTATTTAATATTGTTCTTAGAGCAATTTGAATTATTTTTAAAGCATTTTAAAAACATTTTAAATTGTTTGTAAAGTATTTAAAGCTATTTAAAATTATTTTTAAACCATTTTAAGATGTTTTAAAACCATTTTAAAGCATTTTAAATTGTTTTGAAAGCATTGAAAATCATTTGTAATGCATTTTAAAACATTTTATATTGTTTTCAAATAATTTTAAATTGTTATTAAAACACTTTAAATGGTTTTTAAAGCATTTTAAAACATTTTATGATGTTTTTAGAGGATTTTAAAGCATTTTAAAATCGTTATCAAGTATTTTAAAACACTTTTAATTGTTTTTAAAACGTTTTAAAATGATTTAAAATTGTTTTTAAAGCATTTTAAATTGTTCTTAAGGCACTTTAACTTATTTTTAAAGCATTTAAAGCATTTTAATTGATTTTAAATTGTTTTTAAAGCACTGTAAACTATTTTTAAAGTATTTTAAATTGTTCTTAAAGCATTTTAAATTGTTTTTAAAACAATTAATAATTGTTTTTAAAGCAATTAATTTACTTTTTAAATTGTTTTTAAAGCATTTTAAAATAATTTAAAATTGTTCTTAAAGCAATTTAAAGTATTTTAAATTGTTTTTAAAGCACTGTAACCTATTTTCAAAGCATTTTTTTTTTCTCAATTGGTCTACTCCTATTATTTATGCAAAAAGTTACAGCGAGGCAGGCCTCGAGATTTCTTGCCATGAGGTTGGCATGTAAAAAACACTTGACATTCTGACTATAGAAACTTCAAAATGACTTACAACAGTGAGCATAATATCCGACGGCACTGATTCATACCAGAAAGACACAAAATCTGACCAAAAAAGAGTTATCGAACTGGGTGAAGCATTTTTGTTTCCAGGATCAATTTTTACATAGAGATAGGAAAAAAGACCCTGACCTAAGACATGAACAAAAGCATGAGACGAACATGAGCTTTAACTTTGGAGACAAAACCTTGGAACCAAAGGTGCTAACTGTCAATCTTCATCTGAAGTGGTTGGCGGTTCCTCTATGACTCTGCACCCAAAGTGGCCGGAGTCTATGGAGTCAGAGGAGCGGTTTGTAGAGCTGGAAGGCTCGCCTCTTGTGCTTGGGCCGACATTGGTCTCAAGGTGCGTGGTGGGCCAGCTTCCAGTGTCTTGGCGCGGGGTGGCAGTTTGACTTGCCACCTTCTGCTCCTCCATAGCCCCCTGATGAACAACACCCGAACCCGTGTTGTGCTCACATCTTTTGATGGTGACAAAGATGATAAAAGAGGCATTCGCTAGCGAACATGGAATACGATAGCGGGCAGTGGGATGCACATTGTGCTGACAGGCTTCTCCTCTATCCGGTCCACGACCTCGACCTCTGCTGCTTCTTGTTGCTGGGTAGGTTGGCACTTTTATAGGGGGATCCAAGGAGGACGAGATATGTTGGGCGGTGGCTCGACCACCTGAACCTCCGCGCCGGCTAATCATACACGCCTTTCTTTCGGCATGCTTGCGGATTGAAGCAATTAAAGGGAGGAGGGCAAGCAGAAGATCTGTCACGGGACGAAATCGACGAGGGGGCAGGAAACTGAGCCTGAGGAAAGCAGAAGGCTTTAGGAGGAGGAGCTGAAGGGAGGCCGAAGCAGTCTAAAGCGTGAAAAACTCTGCAGAGCAGGACCAAACCGGAGGAAATTTTGTCATTTACCAGAGCCGCAAGGGAGCTTACAAGCAGTCGCTCGCTAGGAGAGAAGCCCAAGACCGCGACCTGGACTGAGCCGAGAGCATACCAGAGAACCGTGACTATGAAAAAGAGGCGGAGCGCCATCGTTCCTATAACCAAACAGAGGGTGGGCAGAGTAAATGCTGCCTTAAATGCAATTTTGCGAAGCCTGTCATCCTTGCCAAGGGTCATGTGCTTCACGCAGGTGGGCTGCCACCTGCCCATCTCGTGTGCCACCAACAAACCTTTGTGACTAACAATCGCCCGCATCGGGAAAAGCATTTTAAATTGTTATTGAAGCATTTTAAATTGTTTTTACAACATTTTAAACCATTTTAAAATAATTTAAAATTGCTCTTAAAGCAATTTAACTTATTTTTGAAGTATTTAAATTGTTTTTAAAGCATTTAAAATTGTTTTCAAAACATTTTAAATTGTTTTGACAACATTTAAAATAGTTTTTAAAACCATTTTAAAGCATTTTAAATTATTTTGAACTCTTTTTAAAGCATTTTAAATTGTTTCAAGAACATTTTAAATTGTTTTAAGAACATTTTATATTGTTTTTAAAGCATTTCAAAAACTTTTTAAAGCATTTTAAATCTTTTTAAATTATTTATAAAACATTTCGAATTGTTTTTAAAACATTTAAAATTGTTTTTAAAGTATTCAAAACTATTTAAAATCGTTTTTAAAGCATTTAAAAATTTCTTCAAAACGTTTTAAATTATTTTGAAACCATTATAAGATGTTTTAAAAAGATTTTAAAAGCATTTTAAATTGTTTTTAAAACATTTCTAATTGTTCTTAAAGCAATTTAAATTATTTTTAAAGCATTTTAAAGTGTTTTAAAGCATTGTAAACTATTTTTAAATCATTTTAAATTATTTTTAAAGCGTTTAAAATTGTTTTTAAAATGTTTTAAAATCATTTAAAATTGTTCTTAAAGCAATTTAAATTGTTTTTAAAACATTTTAAATTGTTTCAAGACCATTTTAAATTGTTTTTAAATCATTTTAAAATCGTTTAAAATTATTCTTAAAACAATTTAAATTATTTTTGAAGTATTTTAAATTGTTTTTAAAACATTGTAAACTATTTTTAAAGCATCATAAATTGTTTTTAAAGCATTTTAAATTGTTCTTGAAGCATTTTAAATTGTTTTTAAAACATCTTATATCATTTAAAATTGTTTTTAAAACATTTTAAAAGGGTTTTAAAGCATTTTCAATTATTCTTAAAGCACTTAAACTTCTTTTTAAAGCATTTTAAAATCATTTAAAATTTTTCTTAAAGCAATTTAAATTATTTTTAAGGTATTCTAAATTGTTTTTAAAGCACTGTAACCTATTTTTAACGCATTTTAAATCACTTTAATTTGTTATTAAAGCATTTTAAATTGTTTTTAAAACATTTTAAAATCATTTAGAATTGTTCTTAAAACAATTTAAATTAACCCAGATGCAGGTGATACGAATATGCATTAATGGTTTATCTGAAGAATGGCGATGAGCGGACGAGCCACTTGTCTGATGGCGCACCACCCCATATCACCCTGAGACGCCCTCATTACTATCTGCAGGAAGCATTCAATACAAGTTCTATTCGGAAAAAATCTAGTCATTGTTGGGTTATGGAGATACCTCACTTCATTTCTTCACCGTCTCCCCTGCTCTACAACATTTGTCCACCTTAGGCCTTTGAGGCTTGCTTTCTCACTGTAACAGGCCGAGACTGTTGGGTTGTTTACTGCGCAGATTTTGATAATAACTTTCATCATTTGCATTCAGCTCTTTGCTTTTTAATCTCTGCCTAGATTAGCCTTGTTCCGCCTCTCATCCCCTCTGCTACTACTCCCTCGGTCTTCGTCCCTCTGGTCTCTGCTCCTTCAATTGTTCTTGAAGCACTTAAACTTATTTTTAAAGAATTTTAAAAAGTTCTTAAAACATTCTAACTTGTTTTTAAAGCATTTTAAGATCATTTAAAATTGTTCTTAAAGAAATTTAAATTATTTTTAAAGTATTATAAATTGTTTTTAAAGCATTGTAACCTATTTTTAACGCATTTTAAATCACTTTAAGTTGTTATTAAAGAATTTTAAATTGTTTTTAAAACATTTTAAAATCATTTAGAATTGTTCTTAAAACAATTTAAATTAATTTTAAAGTATTTTGAATTGTTTTTAAATTATTTTGAACTATTTCAAACTGTTTCTAAAGCATTTTAAAAACATTTTAAAGCAATTTAAATCCATTTAAATTGTTTTAAAAACATTTTAAATTGTTTTTTGAAGTGTTTAAAAATATTTTAAAAGTATTTCAAAACTGTTTTTAAAGCATTTAAACATGTCCTTAAAACATTTTAAACTATTTTGAAACCATTTTAAGATGTTTTAAAAAGATTTTAAAAGCATTTTAAACTGTTTTTACGACATTTCTAATTGTTTTTAAAGCATTTTAAATTGTTCTTAAAGCATTTTAAATTGTTTATAAAGCATTTTAAATTTTTCTTAAGGCATTTTAAATTTTTTTAAAACATTTTAAATTGTTCTAAGCACTTTAACTTATTTTTAAGGCATTTTAAAACATTTTAGACCATTTTAAATAGTGTTTAATGAATTTTAAAATTATTTAATATTGTTCTTAGAGCAATTTGAATTATTTTTAAAGCATTTTAAAAACATTTTAAATTGTTTGTAAAGTATTTAAAGCTATTTAAAATTATTTTTAAAGCATTTAATTTTTTTTAAAACCACTTTAAGATGTTTTAAAACCATTTTAAATTGTTTTGAAAGCATTGAAAATCATTTGTAATGCATTTTAAAACATTTTATATTGTTGTTAAAGAATTTTAAATTGTTATTAAACACTTTAAATGGTTTTTAAAGCATTTTAAAACATTTTATGATGTTTTTAGAGGATTTTAAAGAATTTTAAAATCATTATGAAGTATTTTAAAACATTTTTAATTGTTTTTAAAGCGTTTTAAAATGATTTAAAATTGTTTTTAAATCATTTTTAAATTGTTCTTAAGGCACTTTAACTTACTTTTAAAGCATTTAAAACATTTTAATTGATTTTAGATTGTTTTTATAGCTCTGTAAACTATCATTAAAGCATTTTAAATTGTTCTTAAAGCATTTTAAATTGTTTTTAAAACTATTAATAATTGTTTTTAAAGCAATTTAATTTACTTTTTAAATTGTTTTTAAAGCATTTTAAAATAATTTAAAATTGCTCTTAAAGCAATTTAAAATATTTTAAATTGTTTTTAAAGCACTGTAACCTATTTTCAAAGCATTTTAAATTGTTATTGAAGAATTTTAAATTGTTTTTACAACATTTTAAACCATTTTAAAATAATTTAAAATTGTTCTTAAAGCAATTTAAATTATTTTTGAAGTATTTTCAATTGTTTTTAAAGCATTTAAAATTGTTTTCAAAGCGTTTTAAATTGTTTTGACAGCACTAGATGCACTGCCGCTGCCTCCTCTCCTTCGGCTGTCGTCTGGCCCCTGCTTGGCCCTGTCGCTGATGGAGATACGTGTCTTAGTCAGGAAATGCATGCCTCTTCCATCATTTCTATCACGCAGGTCTTCAAATATCTACCGGGAGCTCCCTTCTCTCTAATTTTTCCCGCTCTGGACTTTAAAGCAGCTTGTTCTCGGCCCTCTGTTGCAGTATCTAGTTGTAGCTGCCCCAATCAGACTGCAGAGGCATTGGCTAAGGACGCACTTGCTGAATATACTCTCATTTTTCCCCAGGCGGCGGTTTTTGGGAAGAATTTCTTGGCCCGGGAAGGCTGTTTATTTCTATTAGCACCTTCTCTGCCCCCCCAGAACTGCCAATACTCTATATTTGACCTCCAGAAAACTTTAACCTTCCTGGATCAACCTGGATGGAGCGCCTGGAAGCTCTCTTGGGCGGATCGCATTGACAAGATCATTGAACTGGGGACTCTCTCCTCTTCTCCTCACAAACCCCTGCGGCAAGTGCAGGAAAAGAGGGCCCTTCAAAGTTCCAGCCTCCTTTCGCCCCAGATCTGCAGAGGAAGGCAGAACTCTGACCTCTCTGCCTCGTTCCAGATCCTGGTCAAGCTCATCTCTGGCAAAACTCTGCTTCAATGGGTGAGAGCGTCGGATCAAGTGCAAGACCTCAAGCGAACATTGGAACTCAAGTTGAGGATTCCCTCTACAACTCAATGACTTCTCCATGAATGTAAACAACTCGAGAATCTTTACCCCCTGTCTTTTTACAGCATTAAGAGAAATGCCTCCATTGCTCTTACCCTTCGTTTGAGAGGGGGAGCTGTTGGACAGTCATCCTCAGCTGAGGCATTTTCATACAAGGAGACTGTCCATGCCCACTTGCCTAAGAGAACAGCTCCACCAGTTCAGGCTCCCAAGCCTCTTCTAGTGGATAAACTGGAGGAAACCCCCTCCATTGAAATAAAGCATCCAATGTTGGACGAGCAAACCCAACAGTTTGCAAATCATGGCATTATTTTCAGGTTTAATGGGCAATGGCCACGCACAACAGATCTCTACCAATGGATTCACTCTAACTGGACCAACAATTGCAAGGTTATGTTATGCTCAAAGGGCTTCTTCATTGTAGTGTTTGCTTTCGGTGAGGACTATCAAAAAGCCTTAACTGACAGCCCATGGTTCTGGGGTGCAGCTGGGGTATTCCTTACCCCTTGGTTACCAGATTTCGATCCCTCTATAGCAGTCATCACTAAACTTCCCATATGGGTCAGACTTCCAAACCTCCCGGCGCATCTATGGCACTTTGTTGTATTCCAAGGGATTGGCAATTGTTTAGGCTGCTTTTTAGACACAGACATCTCTAGAGGGGAAAAGGGCTTAGATTTGTCCAGTAGATTTGTCTGTCCCACTAGTCTCACAGAAAAGGAATCATGAATCCTCCACCTCAGATTTAGACAAGGAGACCTCTCTGTCAGGTCAACTCAGTTTGCAAATCATGCTAGCTCAGCAAAACCCTCTTGATTGGGTCAAAGTTGGTAAAAAGAAAGGGAAAAAATGTCGAATAGTTGGTTCTACTCATGTTGGGTAGAATCCTCTGTTTTGTTCCTGCTCCTCTATTCCTCTTATTTCTTCTTGTTCAACTCTGCTCTCTTCTCTTTTTTCTTAGGAGTCGAGGTGGACAACCTATCCTTTCCGGCTGCCTGTGTTCTTGCTTCTCTTGTTTGTAATCTCTCCTTGTACCATACATTCTCTTAATAGAATTAGTTTTGACTGAGAAAAAAAAATTGAAGTATTTTAAATTGTTTTTAAAGCACTATAACCTATTTTCAAAGCATTTTAAATTGTTATTGAAGAATTTTAAATTGTTTTTACAACATTTTAAACCATTTTAAAATAATTTAAAATTGTTCTTAAAGCAATTTAAATTATTTTTTAAGTATTTTAAATTGTTTTTAAAGCATTTAAAATTGTTTTCAAAGCATTTTAAATTGTTTTGATAGCATTTAAAATAGTTTTTAAATCATTTTAAATTATTTTTAACTATTTTAAACTCTTTTTAAAGCATTTTAAATTGTTTCAAGAACGTTTTAAATTGTTTTAACAACATTTTATATTGTTTTTAAATCATTTCAAAAACATTTTATATTGTTTTTAAAGCATTTAAAAAACATTTTAAAGCATTTTAAATCTTTTTAAATTGTTTATATTACATTTAAAATTATTTTTAAAGTATTCAAAACTATTTAAAATCGTTTTTAAAGCATTTAAAAATGTCTTCAAAACATTTTAAATTATTTTGAAACCATTATAATATGTTTTAAAAAGATTTTAAAAGCGTTTTAAATTGTTTTTAAAACATTTCTAATTGTTCTTAAAGCAATTTTAATTATTTTTAAAGCATTTTAAAGTGTTTTAAAGCATTGTCAACTGTTTTTAAATCATTTTAAATTGTTTTTAAAGCGTTTTAAATTGTTTTTAAAATGTTTTAAAATCATTTAAAATTTTTCTTAAAGCAATTTAAATTTTTTTTAAAACATTTTAAATTGTTTCAAGACCATTTTAAATTGTTCTTAAAGCATTTTAAATTGTTTTTAAATCATTTTAAAAGGGTTTTAAAGCTTTTTCAATTGCTCTTGAGGCACTTAAATTTATTTTTAAAGAATTTTAAAATGTCTTTAAAACATTTTAACTTGTTTTTGAAGCATTTTAAAATCATTTAAAATTGTTCTTAAAGCAATTTAAATTATTTTTAAAGTATTCTAAATTGTTTTTAAAGAATTTTAAATTGTTATTAAAACACTTTAAATGGTTTTTAAAGTATTCTAAATTGTTTTTAAAGAATTTTAAATTGTTATTAAAACACTTTAAATTATTTTTAAAGTATTCTAAATTATTTTTAAAGTATTTTAAATTGTTTTAAAACATTTTAAAATCATTTAGAATTGTTCTTAAAACAATTTAAATTAATTTTAAAGTGTTTTGAATTGTTTTTAAATTATTTTCAACTATTTCAAACAGTTTCTAAAGCATTTTAAATCTTTTTAAATTGTTTTTAAAACATTTTAAATTGTTTTTTAAAGCGTTTAAAAATATTTTAAAAGTATTTAAAACTGTTTTTAAAGCATTTAAAAATGTCCTTAAAACATCTTAAACTATTTTGAAACCATTTTAAGATGTTTTAAAAAGATTTTAAAAGCATTTTAAATTGTTTTTATAACATTTCTAATTGTTTTTAAACCATTTTAAATTGTTCTTAAAGCATTTTATTTTTTTTAAAGCATTTTAAATTGTTCTAAGCACTTTAACTTATTTTTAAGGCATTTTAAAACATTTTAGACCATTTTAAATTGTGTTTAATGAATTTTAAAATTATTTAATATTGTTCTTAGAGCAATTTGAATTATTTTTAAAGCATTTTAAAAACATTTTAAATTTTTTGTAAAGTATTTAAAGCTATTTAAAATTATTTTTAAACCATTTTAACATGTTCTAAAACCATTTTAAACCATTTTAAATTGTTTTGAAAGCATTGAAAATAATTTGTAATGCATTTTAAAACATTTTATATTGTTTTTAAAGAATTTTAAATTGTTATTAAAACACTTTAAATGGTTTTTAAAGCATTTTAAAACATTTTATGATGTTTTTAGAGGATTTTAAAGCATTTTAAAACGTTATCAAGTATTTTAAAACATTCTTAATTGTTTTTAAAGCATTTTAAAATGTTTTAAATTGTTTTTAAAGCATTTTAAATTGTTCTTAAGGCACTTTAACTTATTTTTAAAGCATTCTAAAACATTTTAATTGATTTTAAATTGTTTTTAAAGCACTGTAAACTATTTTCAAAGCATTTTAAATTGTTCTTAAAGAATTTTAATTTTTTCTTAAAGCATTTTAAATTGTTTTTAAAGCAATTTAATTTACTTTTTAAATTGTTTTTAAAGCATTTTAAAGTAATTTAAAATTGTTCTTAAAGCAATTTAAAGTATTTAGAATTGTTTTTAAAGCACTGTAACTTATTTTCAAAGCATTTTAAAGCACTTTAAATCTTTTTAAATTGTTTTTAAAGCATTTTAAATTGTTTTTTGAAGCGTTTAAGAATATTTTTAAGGTATTTAAAACTGTTTTTAAAGCATTTAAAAATGTCCTTAAAAAATTTTAAACTATTTTGAAACCATTTTAAGATGTTTTAAAAAGATTTTAAAGGCATTTTAAATTGTTTTATAACATTTCCAATTGTTTTTCCCGGATGCGGGTGATTGTTAGTCACAAAGGTTTGTTGGAGGCACACGAGATGGGCAGGTGGCAGCCCACCTGCGTGAAGCACATGACCCTTGGCAAGGACGACAGGCTTCGCACATTTGCATTTAAGGCAACATTTACTATGCCCACCCTCTGTTTGGTCATAGGAACGATGGCGCTCCATCTCATTTTCATTTTTACGATTCTCTGGTATGCTCTCGGCTCAGTCCAACTCGTGGTCTTGGGCTTCTCTCCTAGCGAGCGACTGGCTGTAGGCTCCCTTGCAGCCCTGGTGAATGACGAGAATTCCTCCCGTTTGGTCCTGCTCTACAGAGGTTTTCACGCTTTAATCTGCTTCAGCCTCCCTTCAGCTCCTCCTCCTAAAGCCTTCTGCTTCTCACAGGCTCAGTTTCCTGCTCTCTTGTTGATTTCGTCACTCGGTAGATCTTCTGCTTGCCCTCCTCCCTTTAATTGCTTCCATCCGGTAAGCATGCCGAAAGAAAGGATGCGAATGATTAGCTGGCGCGGAGGTTCTCATGGTCGAGCCTCCGCCCAGCATATCTCGTCCTCTCTAGATCCCCCTGAAGAAACGTTGGCCTTCCCAGCTACAAGAAGCGACAAGGTCATGGTCGAGGACGAGATAGAGGAGAAGCCTGTCAGCACCATGTGCATCTCACTGCCCGCTATCTTATTCCATGTTCACTAGTGAATGCCTCATTCATCGTTTCTATTACCATCGAAAGATTTGAGCACAACTCGGGTTCGGGTGCCGTTCATCAGGGGCCTATGGAGGAGCAGAAGGTGGCAAGTCAAACTGCCACCCCGAACCAAGGTTCTGGAAGCTTGCCCACCACGCATCTTGAGGGCAATGTCGGCCCAAGCACAAGAGGCGAGCCTTCCAGCTCTGCAATCTGCTCCTATGACTCCATGGACTCCGATCATTTTGGGTGTAGGGTCATAGAGGAACAACCAATCACTTCAGATGAAGATTGACAGTCAGCGCCTCTGGTTCCAAGGTTTTGTCTCCGAAGTTAAAGCTCATGCCTGTCTCAAGCTTTTGCTCATGTCTCAGGTCAGGGTCTTTTTTGGCTATATCTATGTAAAAATTGATCCTCGAAACATCGTGCTTCACTCAGTTCGATAACACTGTTTGGGTCAGCTTTTGTGTCTGTCTGGTATGTTAAATTTCCCTGGATATTATACTCACTGTTGTAAGTCATTTTGATGGTTCTACAGTCAGGATGTCAAATTTTGCTATATGCCAACCTCATGGCAAGAAATCTCGAGGCCTGCCTCGCTGTAACGTTTTTGTATAAATAATAGGAGTAGACTAACTAAGAAAAAAAAAAAAACATTTCTAATTGTTTTTAAAGCATTTTAAATTGTTCTTAAAGCATTTTATTTTTTTAATGCATTTTAAATTGTTCCAAGCACTTTAACTTATTTTTAAAGCATTTTAAAACATTTTAGGCCAATTTAGATTGTGTTTAATGAATTTTAAAATTATTTAATATTGTTCTTAGAACAATTTGAATTATTTTAAATCATTTTAAAAACATTTTAAATTGTTTGTAAAGTATTTAAAGCTATTTAAAATTATTTTTAAAGCATTTAAAATTATTTTGAAGCCATTTTAAGATATCTTAAAACCATTTTAAAGCGTTTTAAAAGCATTTTAAATTGTTTTTAAAGCGTTTTAAATTGTTTTTAAAATGTTTTAAAATCATTTAAAATTGTTCTTAAAGCAATTTAAATTGTTTTTAAAACATTTTAAATTGTTTCAATTGTTTCAAGACCATTTTAAATTGTTTTTAAAGCATTTTAAAATTGTTTAAAATTATTCTTAAAAAAATTTAAATTATTTTTGAAGTATTTTAAATTGTTTTTAAAACATTGCAAACTATTTTTAACGCATTATAATTGTTTTTAAAGCATTTCAAATTTTTTTAAAGCATTTTAAATTGTTTTTAAAACCATTTAAAAGGGTCTTAAAGCATTTTCAATTGTTCTTGAAGCACTTAAACTTATTTTTAAAGCATTTTAAAATGTTTTTAAAACATTTTAACTTGTTTTTAAAGCATTTTAAAATCATTTAAAATTGTTCCTGAGGCAATTTAAATTATTTTTAAAGTATTCTAAATTGTTTTTAAAGCATTGTAACCTATTTTTAACACATTTTAGAATCAATTTAAGTTATTATTAAAGCATTTTAAATTGTTTTTAAAACATTTTAAAATCATTTATAATTTTTTATTTTTATTTTTATTTTTGTTTTTTATTTTTATTTATTTATTTATTTTTATTTGTTTATTTATTTTAATTTTATTTTTTTTTATTATTTTTTTTCAGAGGAAAATAATCTATAATTTATATTCATAATGAAATAAACTACATGTTGTAGATGCTTAGAGCATGTGCAGATAGTTGTCCATAAGGAGGACAATTACAATAAAAAAGAAAAAATAAAATAAAAAATAACAAAAACAGCAAGCCTATACTTTTCTGCCCTTCTTCTTCTCCACCCTACGCCAACCCTGAGAGTCAGGAGGGGGTACAATGATGGCTTGCAGGTTCTCCTGTGTGTTCACTGGAAGTTCTTCGTCGGATTCTGATCCTTCAGATCCATGAGTTATTTTTATGCCACTAGCTTCCAGCTGTGGTTCTTGATGCTGGTGAATATTGTTTGGCCCCATTTGAGGGTCTGGGGCCCTATGTACAATTCTGTTCCATATGCATATCAGGTTCCTCTTGGTTCTCTGTATGTTCTGTCTGTCTATCCTCTTCTTCCATCAGATCCGTATGCTGCCATCCTTTGGGCTTTTTTTGCTGTTTCTTGTTTCCTTTGGGGTTCTTTCTGGCCAGTGGGCAAGTATATTGGAGGTGTCCTGTTGGCATGCATCTACGACATCTGAATGCAGTGTTCTCATAGTCTAGGGCTTGAGTCCTCAGAGTGTTGTTATAGTTCAATGTAATATGATCAGGCAGCCCCTGACTCAGGTCCACTTCAATGCAAATTCTGGTGAATGAGAAGATTCCTCTGCTAACTCTGTCTTCATCAATTTTTAGGAATTTCCCCAAGGAATTTCCAATGGCAGATAATACTATATGATGCCAGAAGTGTAATGGGAGGTTATGAAGCCTCGCCCAAACATGCATTGTTGAAATTTTCACAGTGTTTGCATCAAAATCAGTGAACCAGGGGGTAATAAAAAGGCCAGCATTTCCCCAAAACCAAGGACCCTCATTGATGATACTATCCCGTTCTTCTTCTATGTGGAAACTAACAATAAAAAATCCTTTTGAACATAGGTGTATATCACATTCTGGTGTCCATCAGGAGTAAATCCATTGATGTAGAGCATCAGATTTTGGCTAGAACCCATTAAATCTACATATGACAACATTTTTAGAGAGTTCAGTGTGAAGATCAGTTACCTCTGGCATAGTAACTTGGAGCATTGGGGATTCCAGTTTTTGTTCCACTATACAGGGACCTGGTTGCTCTGGTGCTGACACTGATTTGTGCTGCATTTTTTCTTTTCCCTTGACTGCATCTCGAAAGGAGCCTAGAGTTTTTGAGCTGGATCTGTTGCATCCTCCGCGCAGTCTCAGATTAAGAAAAATGGTTGTATCATGACAGATCCCATATTCTTGTAGGGTGAGATGGTCCTGTAGACTACGAACTGTGCAAATCAGGTTCTAGTGTTTTGTGGGTATTCCAAGTTGGTTTTGTATTTCCTTTTTTATCTTATATGCTTAACCCCATGCTGAGTCTCATACAGTGGTGGCTGCCCCCCTGTTAATTTGATGAAGATTTGGATCCAATCTTCACCCAAGCAGTATGATTCAACCACATTGTGGCAAAGCTCTAGTGGTTTGGTTGTTTTTTGTAAAAAACCCATTGCTCCCCAGTTATTTTTATTTTGTCCACCCCATGGGGCTTCCAAATCGGGTTTATAAGGGTCATTTTTGGAGTACTCTGTCACTGCTCCCAGATTTAATGGGTCCTATATAGTCAGCCCCCTTACATTTATACTAGGCTTTTGCTGTCCCATTGTTAACCAGGATGTCGTGCATCCCTCGTCACATTTCCACTCACACTCCGGCTTGAGGGAGGTAGTTCTTGTGCTAGGCCAAGTCTCAGACCATACAGGCTGTAGTGTGTCGATTTTGTTTCTAGGTGGGCCAAAAAACCAAGCAGCCACCTCTCAGATCCACATCTGTGGGTTAATTCATGTTTCACGCCCAAGTAATGGGTTTTGGTAGATATTGATCTGGCCGAGAAGCACAGGATCTTGCTAGTAAGAATATGGTAGAAAAAGACAAATTTCGAAAACGAAAATTGCAAAAATAACTCTCCCAGGCGTAGTTCTTTGTTCAGCAAAAGGGGAACATCTACCGGCCATCACATATTCTCTACCAATCTGTAGTGATCCATGGGGAGGGTCTCTGCAAATAGGAGGGAGAAAGATGCCATTGTGTTGCAGAGCTCCGGTGAATTTCCCGCTCGTCCCTCTATTAAAAATCATTTAGAATTGTTCTTAAAACAATTTAAATTAATTTTAAACTGTTTTGAATTGTATTAAAATTATTTTGAACTATTTCAAACTGTATCTAAAGCATTTTAAAAACATTTTAAAGCACTTTAAATCTTTTTAAATTGTTTTTTAAAGCGTTTAAAAATGTTTTTAAAGTATTTAAAACTGTTTTTAAAGCATATAAAAATGTCCTTAAAACATTTTAAACTATTTTGAAACCATTTTAAGATATTTTAAAAAAAATTTAAAAGAATTTTAAATTGTTTTTATAACATTTCTAATTGTCTTTAAAGCATTTTAAATTGTTTTTAAAACATTTTAAATTGTTTATAAAGAATTTTAAATTGTTATTAAAGCATTTTAATTTTTTTTTAAAGCATTTTAAATTGTTCTAAGCACTTTAACTAATTTTTAAGGCATTTTAAAACATTGTAGACCATTTTAAATTGTGTTTAATGAATTTTAAAATTATTTAATATTGTTCTTAGAGCAATTTGAATTATTTTTAAAGCATTTTAAAAACATTTTAAATTGTTTGTAAAGTATTTAAAGCTATTTAAAATTAATTTTAAAGCATTTAAAGATGTTTTAAAACCATTTTAAAGTGTTTTAAAAGCATTTTAAATTGTTTTGAAAGCATTGAAAATCATTTGTAATGCATTTTAAAACATGTTATATTGTTTTTAAAGAATTATAAATTGTTATTAACACTTTAAATGGTTTTTAAAAGCTTTTACGATGTTTTTAGAGGATTTTAAAGCATTTTAAAATCGTTATGAAGTATTTTAAAACATTTTTAATTGTTTTTAAAGCGTTTTAAAATGATTTAAAATTGTTTTTAAAGCATTTTAAATTGTTCTTAAGGCACTTTAACTTATTTTTAAAGCATTTAAAGCATTTTAATTGATTTTAAATTGTTCTTAATGCACTTTAACTCATTTTTAAAGCATTTAAAACATTTTAATTGATTTTAAATCATTTTTAAAGCATTGTAAACTATTTTTGAAGCATTTTAAATTGTTTTTAAAGCATTTTAAATTGTTCTTAAAGCAATTTAAATTATTTTTGAAGTATTTTAAATTGTTTTTAAAACATTTAAATTTGTTTTCAAAGCATTTTAAATTGTTTTGACAACATTTAAAATAGTTTTTAATTCAATTTAAAGCATTTTAAATTGTCTTTAAATTATTTTGAACAATTTTAAACTCTTTTTAAAGCATTTTAAATTGTTTCAAGAACATTTTAAATTGTTTTTAAAACAATTTATATTGTTTTTAAAGAATCTCAAAAACATTTTATATTGTTTTTAAAGCATTTTAAATCTTTTTAAATTGTTTATAAAACATTTCGAATTGTTTTTAAAACGTTATAATTGTTTTTGAAGTATTCAAATCTATTTAAAATCGTTTTTAAAGCATTTAAAAATGTCTTCAAAACATTTTAAATTATTTTGAAACCATTATAATATGTTTTAAAAAGATTTTAAAAGCGTTTTAAATTGTTTTTAAAACATTTCTAATTGTTCTTAAAGCAATTTAAATTATTTTTAAAACATTTTAAAGTGTTTTAAAGCATTGTAAACTATTTTTAAAGCATTTTAAATTGTTTTTAAAGCGTTTTAAATTGTGTCTAAAATGTTTTAAAATCATTTAAGATTGTTCTTAAAGCAATTTAAATTGTTTTTAAAACATTTTAAATTGTTTCAAGACCATTTTAAATTGTTCTTAAAGCATTTTAAATTGTTTTTAAATCATTTTAAAAGGGTTTTAAAGCTTTTTCAACTGCTCTTGAGGCACTTAAACTTATTTTTAAAGCATTTTAATTTTTTTTTAAAACATTTTAACTTGTTTTTAAAGCATTTTAAAATCATTTAAAATTGTTCTTAAAGAAATTTAAATTATTTTTAAAGTATTCTAAATTGTTTTTAAAGCATTGTAACCTATTTTTAATGCATTTTAAAATCACTTTAAGTTGTTATTAAAGCATTTTAAATTGTTTTTAAAACATTTTAAAATCATTTAGAATTGTTCTTAAAACAATTTAAATTACTTTTAAAGTGTTTTGAATTGTTTTTAAATTATTTTCAACTATTTCAAACTGTTTCTAAAGCATTTTAAATCTTTTTAAATTGTTTTTAAAACATTTTAAATTGTTTTTTAAAGCGTTTAAAAATATTTTAAAAGTATTTAAAATTGTTTTTAAAGCATTGAAAGATGTCCTTAAAACATTTTAAACTTTTTGGGAACCATTTTAAGATGTTTTAAAAAGATTTTAAAAGCACTTTAAATTGTTTTTAAAACATTTCTAATTGTTTTTAAACCATTTTGAAAGCATTTAAAATTGTTTTTAAACCATTTTATTTTTTTTAAAGCATTTTAAATTGTTAAAGGCATTTTAAAACATTTTAGACCATTTTAAATTGTGTTTAATGAATTTTAAAATTATTTAAAATTGTTCTTAGAGCAATTCGAATTATTTTTAAAGCATTTTAAAAACATTCTCAATTTTTTGTAAAGTATTTAAAGCTATTTAAAATTATTTTTAAACCATTTTAACATGTTCTAAAACCATTTTAAAGCATTTTAAAATCACTTTAAATTGTTTTGAAAGCATTGAAAATCATTTGTAATGCATTTTAAAACATTTTATATTGTTTTTAAAGAATTTTAAATTGTTATTAAAACACTTTAAATGGGTTTTAAAGCATTTTAAAACATTTTATGATGTTTTTAGAGGATTTTAAAGCATTTTAAAATCGTTATCAAGTATTTTAAAACATTTTTAATTGTTTTTAAAGCATTTTAAAATGTTTTAAAATTGTTTTTAAAGCATTTTAAATTGTTCTTAAGGCACTTTAACTTATTTTTAAAGCATTTGAAACATTTTAATTGATTTTAAATTGTTTTTAAAGCACTGTAAACTATTTGCAAAGCATTTTAAATTGTTCTTAAAGCATTTTAATTTTTTCTTAAAGCATTTTAAATTGTTTTTAAAGCAATTTAATTTACTTTTTAAATTGTTTTTAAAGCATTTTAAAGTAATTTAAAATTGTTCTTAAAGAAATTTAAAGTATTTAGAATTGTTTTTAAAGCACTGTAACCTATTTTCAAAGCATTTTAAATTGTATGAAGCATTTTAAATTGATTTTACAACATTTTAAACCATGTTAAAATAATTTAAAATTGTTCTTCAAGCAATTTAAATTATTTTTGAAGTATTTTAAATTATTTTTAAAGCATTTAAAATTATTTTCAAATCATTTTAAATTGTTTTGAGAAAACAGTGTTTATAATAGTTTTTAAATCATTTTAAGGCATTTTAAATTGTCTTTAAATTATTTTGAACTATTTTAAACTCTTTTTAAAGCATTTTAAATTGTTTCAAGAGCATTTTAAATTGTTTCAAGAACATCTTAATTTTTTTTTAAAACATTTTATATTCTTTTTAAAGCATTTCAAAAACATTTTATATTGTTTTTAAAGCATTTGAAAAACATTTTAAAGCATTTTAAATGTTTTTAATTTTTTTATAAAACATTTCGAATTGTTTTTAAAACGTTTAAAATTGTTTTTAAAGTATTCAAATCTATTTAAAATTGTTTCTAAAGCATTTAAAAATGTCTTCAAAACATTTTAAATTATTTTGAAACCATTATAAGATGTTTTAAAAAGATTTTAAAAGCGCTTTAAATTGTTTTTAAAACATTTCTAATTGTTCTTAAAGCAATTTAAATTATTTTTAAAGCATTTTAAAGAGTTTTAAAGCATTGCAAACTGTTTTTAAATTGTTTTTAAAGCGTTTTAAATTGTTTTAAAAATGTTTTAAAATCATTTAAAATTGTTCTTAAAGCAATTTAAATTGTTCTTAAAACATTTTAAATTGTTTCAAGACCATTTTAAATTGTTTTTAAAGCATTTTAAAATCATTTAAGCTTATTCTTAAAAGAATTTAAATTATTTTTGAAGTATTTTAAATTGTTTTTAAAACATTGTAAACTATTTTTAAAGCATTGTAAATTATTTTTAAAGCATTTTAAATTGTTCTTAAAGCATTTTAAATTGTTTTCAAAACATTTTGAATCATTTGAATTTGTCTTTAAAACATTTTAGAAGGGTTTTAAAGCATTTTCAATTGTTTTTGAAACACTTAAACTTATTTTTATAGCATTTTAAAATGTTTTTAAAACATTTTAACTTGTTTTTAAAGAATTTTAAAATGTTTTTAAAACATTTTAACTTGTTTTTAAAGCATTTTAACTTGTTTTCGAAGCATTTTAAAATCAATTAAAATTTTTCTTAAAGCAATTTAAATTATTTTTAAAGTATTCTAATTTTTTTTAAAGCATTGTAACCTATTTTTAACACATTTTAAATCACTTTAAGTTGTTATTAAAGCATTTTAAATTGTTTCTAAAACATTCTAAAATCATTTAGAATTGTTCTTAAAACAATTTAAATTAACCCGGATGCAGGTGACACAAATATGCATTAATGGTTTATCTGAAGAGTGGCGGTGGGGGGACGGGCCACTAGTTTGATGGCGCCCCTCCCCATATCACCCTGAGACGCCCTCATTACTATCTGCAAGCAGCATTCAATACAGGTTCTATTCAGCAAAAAGCTAGTCAGTGTTGGGTTATGGAGATATCTCACTTCAGTTCTTCACCGTCTCCCATACTTTGCGTCATCTGTCTGCCTCAGGCCTTTGAGCCCTGCTTTTGCACTGTAACAGGTCGACACTGCTGGATTGTTTGCTGTGCAGATTTTGATAACGACTTTCATCATTCGCATTCAGCTCTTTTCTTTTTAATCTCTGCCTAGATTAGCCTTGTTCCGCCTCTCATCCCCTCTGCTACTGCTCCCTCGGTCTTCGTCCCTCTGGTCTCTGCTCCTTCAATTGTTCTTGAAGCACTTAAACTTATTTTTAAAGCATTTTAAAATGTTTTTAAAACATTTTAACTTGTTTTTAAAGCATTTTAAGATCATTTAGAAATGTTCTTAAAGCAATTTAAATTATTTTTAAAGTATTATAAATTGTTTTTAAAGCATTGTAGCCTATTTTTAATGCATTTTAAGTCACTTTAAGTTGTTATTAAAGCATTTTAAATTGTTTTTAAAACATTTTAAAATCATTTAGAATTGTTCTTAAAACAATTTAAATTAATTATAAAGTGTTTTGAATTGTTTTTAAATTATTTTGAACTATTTCAAATTGTTTGTAAAGCATTTTAAAAACATGTTAAAGCACTTTAAATCTTTCTAAATTGCTCTTAAAACATTTTAAATTGTTTTTTAAAGCATTTAAAAATATTTTTAAAGTATTTAAAACTATTTTTAAAGCATTTAAAAATGTCCTTAAAACATTTTAAACTATTTTGAAACCATTTTAAGATGTTTTAAAAAGATTTTAAAAGCATTTTAAATTGTGTTTAAAACATTTCTAATTGTTTTTAAATCATTTTAAATTGTTCTTAAAGCCTTTCAATTTGTTTATAAAGAATTTTAAATTATTCTTAAGGCATTTTAATTTTTTTTTAAGCGTTTTAAATTGTTCTACGCATTTTAACTTATTTTTAAGGCATTTTAAAACATTTTAGACCATTTTAAATTGTGTTTAATGAATTTTAAAATTATTTAATATTGTTCTTAGAGCAATTTGAATTATTTTTAAAGCATTTTAAAAACATTTTAAATTGTCTGTAAAGTATTTAAAGCTATTTAAAATTATTTTTAAACCATTTTAAGATGTTTTAAAACCATTTTAAAAGCATTTTAAATTGTTTTGAAAGCATTGAAAATCATTTGTAATGCATTTTAAAACATTTTTTTATTGTTTTTAAATAATTTTAAATTGTTATTAAAACACTTTAAATGGTTTTTAAAGCATTTTAAAACATTTTATGATGTTTTTAGAGGATTTTAAAGCATTTTAAAATCGTTATCGAGTATTTTAAAACATTTTTAATTGTTTTAAAAGCGTTTTAAAATGATTTAAAATTGTTTTTAAAGCATTTTAAATTGTTCTTAAGGCACTTTAACTTATTTTTAAAGCATTTAAAGCATTTTAATTGATTTTAAATTGTTTTTAAAGCACTGTAAACTATTTTTAAAGTATTTTAAATTGTTCTTAAAGCATTTTAAATTGTTTTTAAAACAATTAATAATTGTTTTTAAAACAATTAATAATTGTTTTTAAAGCAATTAATTTACTTTTTAAATTGTTTTTAAAGCATTTTAAAATAATTTAAAATTGTTCTTAAAGCAATTTAAAGTATTTTAAATTGTTTTTAAAGCACTGTAACCTATTTTCAAAGCATTTTAATTTTTTTTTCTCAATTGGTCTACTCCTATTATTTATACAAAAAGTTACAGCGAGGCAGGCCTCGAGATTTCTTGCGATGAGTGTGGCATGTGAAAAACACTTGACATTCTGACTATAGAAACTTCAAAATGACTTACAACAGTGAGCATAATATCTGGGGGCACTGATTCATACCAGACAGACACAAAATCTGACCAAAAAAGAGTTATCGAACTGGGTGAAGCATTGTTGTTTCCAGGATCAATTTTTACATAGAGATAGGCAAAAAGACCCTAACCTGAGACATGAACAAAAGCCTGAGACGAACATGAGCTTTAACTTTGGAGACAAAACCTTGGAACCAGAGGCGCTAAGTGTCAATCCTCATCTGAAGTGGTTGGTTGTTCCTCTATGACCCTGCACCCAAAGTGGCCGGAGTCCATGGAGTCAGAGGAGCGGTTTGTAGAGCTGGAAGGCTCGCCTCTTGTGCTTGGGCCGACATTGGCCTCAAGGTGCATGGTGGGCTAGCTTCCAGTGTCTTGGCGTGGGGTGGCAGTTTGACTTGCCACCTTCTGCTCCTCCGTAGGCCCCTGATGAACAACACCCGAACCCGTGTTGTGCTCACATCTTTCGATGGTGACAAAGATGATAAAGGAGGCATTCGCTAGCGAACAGGGAATACGATAGCGGGTAGTGGGATGCACATTGTGCTGAGAGGCTTCTCCTCTATCCCGTCCACGACCTTGACCTCTGCTGCTTCTTGTTGCTGGGTAGGTTGGCACTTTTACAGCGGGATCCTAGGAGGACGAGATATGCTGGGCGGTGGCTCGACCACGTGAACCTCCACGCCGACTAATCATACACACCTTTCTTTCGGCATGCTTGCAGGATTGAAGCAATTAAAGGGAGGAGGGCAAGTAGAAGATCTGTCGCGGGACGAAATCGACGAGGGGGCAGGAAACTGAGCCTGAGGAAAGCAGAAGGCTTTAGGAGGAGGAGCTGAAGGGAGGCCGAAGCAGTCTAAAGCGTGAAAAACTCTGCAGAGCAGGACCAAACCGGAGGAAATTTTGTCATTTACCAGAGCCACAAGGGAGCTTACAAGCAGTCGCTCGCTAGGAGAGAAGCCCAAGACCGCGACCTGGACTAAGCCGAGAGCATACCAGAGAACCGTGACAATGAAAAAGAGGCGGAGCGCCATCGTTCCTATAACCAAACAGAGGGTGGGCAGAGTAAATGCTGCCTTAAATGCAATTTTGCGAAGCCTGTCGTCCTTGCCAAGGGTCATGTGCTTCACGCAGGTGAGCTGCCACCTGCCCATCTCATGCGCCACCAACAAACCTTTGTGACTAACAATCACCCGCATCCGGGAAAAGCATTTTAAATTGTTCTTACAACATTTTAAACCATTTTAAAATAATTTAAAATTGCTCTTAAAGCAATTTAACGTATTTTTGAAGTATTTAAATTGTTTTTAAAGCATATAAAATTGTTTTCAAAGCATTTTAAATTGTTTTGACAGCATTTAAAATAGTTTTTAAAACCATTTTAAAGCATTTTAAATTATTTTGAACTCTTTTTAAAGCATTTTAAATTGTTTCAAGAACATTTTAAATTGTTTTAAGAACATTTTATATTGTTTTTAAAGCATTTCAAAAACTTTTTAAATCATTTTAAATCTTTTTAAATTATTTATAAAACATTTCGAATTGTTTTTAAAACGTTTAAAATTGTTTTTAAAGTATTCAAAACTATTTTTAAAGCATTTAAAAATTTCTTCAAAACGTTTTAAATTATTTTGAAACCATTATAAGATGTTTTAAAAATATTTTAAAAGCATTTTAAATTGTTTTTAAAACATTTCTAATTGTTCTTAAATCAATTTAAATTATTTTTAATGCATTTTAAAGTGTTTTAACGAATTGTAAACTATTTTTAAATCATTTTAAATTATTTTTAAAGCGTTTAAAATTGTTTTTAAAATGTTTTAAAATCATTTAAAATTGTTCTTAAAGCAATTTAAATTGTTTTTAAAACATTTTAAATTGTTTCAAGACCATTTTAAATTGTTTTTAAATCATTTTAAAATCGTTTAAAATTATTCTTAAAACAATTTAAATTATTTTTGAAGTATTTTAAATTGTTTTTAAAACATTGTAAACTATTTTTAAAGCATCATAAATTGTTTTTAAAGCATTTTAAATTGTTCTTGAAGCATTTTAAATTGTTTTAAAAACATTTTATATCATTTAAAATTGTTTTTAAAACATTTTAAAAGGGTTTTAAAGCATTTTCAATTATTCTTAAAGCACTTAAACTTCTTTTTAAAGCATTTTAAAATCATTTAAAATTTTTCTTAAAGCAATTTAAATTATTTTTAAGGTATTCTAAATTGTTTTTAAAGCATTGTAACCTATTTTTATCGCATTTTAAATCACTTTAATTTGTTATTAAAGCATTTTAAATTGTTTTTAAAACATTTTAAAATCATTTAGAATTGTTCTTAAAACAATTTAAATTAACCCAGATGCAGGTGACATGAATATGCATTAATGGTTTATCTAAAGAATGGCGGTGAGGGGACGGGCCACTTGCCTGATGGCGCCCCACCCCATATCACCCTGAGACACCCTCATTACTATCTGTAGGCAGCATTCAATACAAGTTCTATTTGCAAAAATCTAGTCAGTGTTGGGTTATGGAGATACCTCACTTCAGTTCTTCACCGTCTCCCCTGCTCTGCAGCATTTGTCCACCTTAGGCCTTTGAGGCTTGCTTTCTCACTGTAACAGGCCGACGCTGCTGGGTTGTTTGCTGTGCAGATTTTGATAATAGCTTTCATCATTTGCATTCAGCTCCTTACTTTTTAATCTCTACCTAGATTAGCCTTGTTCCGCCTCTCATCCCCTCTGCTACTACTCCCTCGGTCTTCGTCCCTCTGGTCTCTGCTCCTTCAATTGTTCTTGAAGCACTTAAACTTATTTTTAAAGCATTTTAAAAAGTTCTTAAAACATTTTAACTTGTTTTTAAAGCATTTTAAGATCATTTAAACTTGTTCTTAAAGAAATTTAAATTATTTTTAAAGTATTATAAATTGTTTTTAAAGCATTGTAACCTATTTTTAACACATTTTAAATCACTTTAAGTTGTTATTAAAGCATTTTAAATTGTTTTTAAAAATTTTTAAAATCATTTAGAATTGTTCTTAAAACAAGTTAAATTAATTTTAAAGTGTTTTGAATTGTTTTTAAATTATTTTGAACTATTTCAAACTGTTTCTAAAGCATTTTAAAAACATTTTAAAGCAATTCAAATCCTTTTAAATTGTTTTAAAAACATTTTAAATTGTTTTTTGAAGTGTTTAAAAATATTTTAAAAGTATTTCAAAACTGTTTTTAAAACATTTAAACATGTCCTTAAAACATTTTAAACTATTTTGAAACCATTTTAAGATGTTTTAAAAAGATTTTAAAAGCATTTTAAACTGTTTTTACGACATTTCTAATTGTTTTTAAAGCATTTTAAATTGTTTATAAAGCATTTTAAATTGTTCTTAAGGCATTTTAATTTTTTTTAAAACATTTTAAATTGTTCTAAGCACTTTAACTTATTTTTAAGGCATTTTAAAACATTTTAGACCATTTTAAATTGTGTTTAATGAATTTTAAAATTATTTAATATTGTTCTTAGAGCAATTTGAATTATTTTTAAAGCATTTTAAAAACATTTTAAATTGTTTTTAAAGTATTTAAAGCTATTTAAAATTATTTTTAAAGCATTTAAATTTTTTTAAACCACTTTAAGATGTTTTAAAACCATTTTAAATTGTTTTGAAAGCATTGAAAATCATTTGTAATGCATTTTAAAACATTTTATATTGTTTTTAAAGAATTTTAAATTGTTATTAAACACTTTAAATGGTTTTTAAAGCATTTTAAAACATTTTATGATGTTTTTAGAGGATTTTAAAGAATTTTAAAATCATTATGAAGTATTTTAAAACATTTTTAATTGTTTTTAAAGCATTTTAAATTGTTCTTAAGGCACTTTAACTTACTTTTAAAGCATTTAAAACATTTTAATTGATTTTAGATTGTTTTTATAGCACTATAAACTATCATTAAAGAATTTTAAATTGTTCTTAAAGCATTTTAAATTGTTTTTAAAACAATTAATAATTGTTTTTAAAGCAATTTAATTTACTTTTTAAATTTTTTTTAAAGCATTTTAAAAAAATTAAAATTGCTCTTAAAGCAATTTAAAGTATTTTAAATTGTTTTTAAAGAACTGTAACCTATTTTCAAAGCATTTTAAATTGTTATTGAAGAATTTTAAATTGTTTTTACAACATTTTAAACCAATTTAAAATAATTTAAAATTGTTCTTAAAGCAATTTAAATTATTTTTGAAGTATTTTAAATTATTTTTAAAGCATTTAAAATTGTTTTCAAAGCATTTTAAATTGTTTTGACAGCACTAGATGCACTGCCGCTGCCTCCTCTCCTTCGGATGCCGTCTGGCCCCTGCTTGGCCCTGTTGCTAATGGAGATACGTGTCTTAGTCAGGAAATGGATGCCTCTTCCATCATTTCTATCACGCAGGTCTTCAAATATCTACCGGGAGCTCCCTTCTCTCTAATTTTTCCCGCTCTGGACTTTGAAGCAGCTTGTTCTCAGCCCTCTGTTGCGGTATCTAGTTGCAGCTGCCCCAATCAGACTGCAGAGGCATTGGCTAAGGACGCACTTGCTGAATATACTCTCATTTTTCCCCAGGCGGCGGTTTTTGGGAAGAATTTCTTGGCCCGGGAAGGCTGTTTATTTCTATTAGCACCTTCTCTGCCCCCCCAGAACTGCCAATACTCTATATTTGACCTCCAGAAAACTTTAACCTTCCTGGATCAACCTGGATGGAGCGTCTGGAAGCTCTCTTGGGCGGATCGCATTGACAAGATCAATGAACTGGGGACTCTCTCCTCTTCTCCTCACAAACCCCTGCGGCAAGTGCAGGAAAAGAGGGCCCTTCAAAGTTCTAGCCTCCTTTCACCCCAGATCTGCAGAGGAAGGCAGAACTCTGACCTCTCTGCCTCATTCCAGATCCTGGTCAAGCTCATCTCAGGTAAAACTCTGCTTCAATGGGTGAGAGCGTCGGATCAAGTGCAAGACCTCAAGCGAACACTGGAACTCAAGTTGGGGATTCCCTCTACAGCTCAATGACTTCTCCACAAATGTAAACAACTCGAGAATCTTTACCCCCTATCTTTTTACAACATTAAGAGAAATGCCTCCATTGCTCTTACCCTTCGTTTGAGAGGGGGAGCTGTTGGACAGTCATCCTCAGCTGAGGCATTTTCATACAAGGACACTGTCCATGCCCAATTTCCTAAGAGAATAGCTCCACCAGTTCAGGCTCCCAAGCGTTTTCTGGTGGATAAACTAGAGGAAACCCCCTCCATTGGAATAAAGCATCCAACGTTGGACGAGAAAACCCAACAGTTTGCAAATCATGGCATTATTTGCAGGTTTAATGGGCAATGGCCACGCACAACCAATATCTACCAATGGATTCACTCTAACTGGACCAACAATTGCAAGGTTCTGCTATGCTCAAAGGGCTTCTTCACTGTAGTGTTTGCTTTCGGTGAGGACTATCAAAAAGCCTTAACTAACGACCCATGGTTCTGGGGTGCAGCTGGTTTATTCCTCACCCCTTGGTTCCCAGATTTCGATCCCTCTATAGCAGTCATCACTAAACTTCCCATCTGGGTCAGACTTCGAAACCTCCCGGCGCATCTATGGCACTTTGTTGTATTCCAAGGGATTGGCAATTCTTTAGGCTGCTTTTTAGACACAGACATCTCTAGAGGGGAAAGGGCTTAGATTTGTCCAGTAGATTTGTCTGTCCCACCAGTCTCACAGAAAAGGAATCATGAATCCTCCACCTCAGATTCAGACAAGGAGACCTCTCTGTCAGGTCAACTCAGTTTGCAAATCATGCCAGCTCAGCAAAACCCTCTTGATTGGGTCAAAGTTGGTAAAAATAAAGGGAAAAAATGTCGAATAGTTGATTCTACTCATGTTGGGTACAATCCTTTGTTTTGTTCCTGCTCCTCTGTTCCTCTTATTTCTTCTTGTTCAACTCTGCTCTCTTCTCTTTTTTCTTAGGAGTCGAGGTGGACAGCCTATCCTTTTCGGCTGCCTGTGTTCTTGCTTCTCTTGTTTGTAATCTCTCCTTGTACCATACATTCTCTTAATAGAATTAGTTTTGACTGAGAAAAAAAAAATTGAAGTATTTTAAATTGTTTTTAAAGCACTATAACCTATTTTCAAAGCATTTTAAATTGTTATTGAAGAATTTTAAATTGTTTTTACAACATTTTAAACCATTTTAAAATAATTTAAAATTGTTCTTAAAGCAATTTAAATTATTTTTAAGTATTTTAAATTGTTTTTAAAGCATTTAAAATTGTTTTCAAAGCATTTTAAACTGTTTTGACAGCATTTAAAATAGTTTTTAAATCCTTTTAAATCATTTTAAATTATTTTAAACTATTTTAAACTCTTTTTAAAGCATTTTAAAGCATTTTAAATTGTTTCAAGAACATTTTAAATTGTTTTAAGAACCTTTTATATTGTTTTTAAAGCATTTCAAAAACATTTTATATTGTTTTTAAAGCATTTAAAAAACATTTTAAAGCATTTTAAATCTTTTTAAATTGTTTATATTACATTTCAAATTATTTTTAAAGTATTCAAAACTATTTAAAATCGTTTTTAAAGCATTTAAAAATATCTTCAAAACATTTTAAATTATTTTGAAACAATTATAATATGTTTTAAAAAGATTTTAAAAGTGTTTTAAATTGTTTTTAAAACATTTCTAATTGTTCTTAAAGCAATTTAAATTATTTTTAAAGTGTTTTAAAGCATTGTCAACTATTTTTAAATCATTTTAAATTGTTTTTAAAGCGTTTTAAAGTGTTTTTAAAATGTTTTAAAATCATTTAAAATTTTTCTTAAAGAAATTTAAATTGTTTTCAAAACATTTTAAATTGTTTCAAGACCATTTTAAATTGTTCTTAAAGCATTTCAAATTGTTTTTAAATCATTTTAAAAGGGTTTTAAAGCTTTTTCAATTGCTCTTGAGGCACTTAAACTTATTTTTAAAGCATTTTAAAATGTTTTTAAAGCATTTTAAAATCATTTAAAATTGTTCTTAAAGCAATTTAAATTATTTTTAAAGTATTCTAAATTGTTTTTAAAGCATTGTAACCTATTTTTAACGCATTTTAAAATCACTTTAAGCTGTTATTAAAGCATTTTAAATTGTTTTTAAAACATTTTAAAATCATTTAGAATTGTTCTTAAAACAATTTAAATTAATTTTAAAGTGTTTTGAATTGTTTTTAAATTATTTTCAACTATTTCAAACTGTTTCTAAAGCATTTTAAATCTTTTTAAATTGTTTTTAAAACATTTTAAATTGTTTTTTAAAGCATTTAAAAATATTTTAAAAGTATTTAAAACTATTTTTAAAGCATTTAAAAATATTTTAAAAGTATTTAAAACTATTTTTAAAGCATTTAAAAATGTCCTTAAAACACTTTAAACTATTTTGAAACCATTTTAAGATGTTTTAAAAAGATTTTAAAAGCATTTTAAATTGTTTTTATAAGATTTCTAATTGTTTTTAAACCATCTTAAGGTATTTTAAATTGTTATTAAAGCATTTTATTTTTTTTAAAGCATTTTAAATTGTTCTAAGCACTTTAACTTATTTTTAAGGCATTTTAAAACATTTTAGACCATTTTAAATTGTGTTTAATGAATTTTAAAATTATTTAATATTGTTCTTAGAGCAATTTGAATTATTTTTAAAGCATTTCAAAAACATTTTAAATTTTTTTGTAAAGTATTTAAAGCTATTTAAAATTATTTTTAAACCATTTTAACATGTTATAAAACCATTTTAAAACATTTTATATTGTTTTTAAAGAATTTTAAATTGTTATTAAAACACTTTAAATGGTTTTTAAAGCATTTTAAAACATTTTATGATGTTTTTAGAGGATTTTAAAGCATTTTAAAATCGTTATCAAGTATTTTAAAACATTTTTAATTGTTTTTAAAGCATTTTAAAATGTTTTAAAATTGTTTTTAAAGCATTTTAAATTGTTCTTAAGGCACTTTAACTTATTTTTAAAGCATTTAAAACATTTTAATTGATTTTAAATTGTTTTTAAAGCACTGTAAACTATTTTCAAAGCATTTTAAATTGTTCTTAAAGCATTTTAATTTTTTTCTTAAAGCATTTTGAATTGTTTTTAAAGAAATTTAATTTAATTTTTAAATTGTTTTTAAAGCATTTTAAAGTAATTTAAAATTGTTCTTAAAGCAATTTAAAGTATTTAGAATTGTTTTTAAAGCACTGTAACCTATTTTCAAAGCATTTTAAAGCACTTTAAATCTTTTTAAATTGTTTTTAAAGCATTTTAAATTGTTTTTTGAAGCGTTTAAGAATATTTTTAAGGTATTTAAAACTGTTTTTAAAGCATTTAAAAATGTCCTTAAATTTTTTTAAACTATTTTGAAACCATTTTAAGATGTTTTAAAAAGATTTTAAAGGCATTTTAAATTGCTTTATAACATTTCTAATTGTTTTTCCCGGATGCGGGTGATTGTTAGTCACAAAGGTTTGTTGGAGGCATGCGAGATGGGCAGGTGGCAGCCCACCTACGTGAAGCACATGATCCTTGGCAAGGACGACATGCTTCACACATTTGCATTTAAGGCAACATTTACTCTGCCCACCCTCTGTTTGGTCATAGGAACGATGGCTCTCCATCTCATTTTCATTTTTACGGTTCTCTGGTATGCTCTCGGCTCAGTCCAAGTCGCGGTCTTGGGCTTCTCTCCTAGCGAGCGACTGGCTGTAGGCTCCCTTGCAGCCCTGGTGAATGACGAGAATTCCTCCCGTTTGGTCCTGCTCTGCAGAGGTTTTCACGCTTTAATCTGCTTCAGCCTCCCTTCAGCTCCTCCTCCTAAAGCCTTCTACTTCTCACAGGCTCAGTTTCCTGCTCTCTTGTTGATTTCGTCACTCAGTAGATCTTCTGCTTGCCCTCCTCCCTTTAATTGCTTCCATCCGGTAAGCATGCCGAAAGAAAGGATGCGAATGATTAGCTGGCGCGAAGGTTCTCATGGTCGAGCCTCCGCCCAGCATATCTCGTCCTCTCTGGATCCCCCTGAAGAAACGTTGGCCTACCCAACTACAAGAAGCGACAAGGTCATGGTCGAGGACGGGATAGAGGAGAATCCTGTCAGCACCATGTGCATCCCACTGCCCGCTATCTTATTCCCTATTCTCTAGTGAATGCCTCATTCATCGTTTCTATTACCATCGAAAGATGTGAGCACAACTCGGGTTCGGGTTCCGTTCATCAGGGGCCTATGGAGGAGCAGAAGGTGGCAAGTCAAACTGCCACCCCGCACCAAGGTTCTGGAAGCTTTCCCACCACGCATCTTGAGGGCAATGTCGGCCCAAGCACAAGAGGCGAGCCTTCCAGCTCTGCAATCTGCTCCTCTGACTCCATGGACTCCGGTCATTTTGGGTGCAGGGTCATAGAGGAACAACCAATCACTTCAGATGAAGATTGACAGTCAGCGCCTCTGGTTCCAAGGTTTTGTCTCCGAAGTTAAAGCTCATGCCTGTCTCAGGCTTTTGTTCATGTCTCAGGTCAAGGTCTTTTTTGCCTATATCTATGTAAAAATCGATCCTCGAAACATCAGTGCTTCACTCAGTTCGATAACACTGTTTGGGTCAGATTTTGTGTCTATCTGGTATGTTCAATGTCCCTGGATATTATGCTCACTGTTGTAAGTCATTTTGATGGTTCTATAGTCAGGATGTCAAATTTTGCTATATGCGAACCTCATGGCAAGAAATCTCGAGGCCTGCCCTGCTGTAACTTTTTTGTATAAATAATAGGAGTAGACTAACTAAGAAAAAAAAAAAAACATTTCTAATTGTTTTTAAAGCATTTTAAATTGTTCTTAAAGCATTTTAAATTGTTTATAAAGCATTTTAAATTGTTCTTAAAGCATTTTAATTTTTTTAAAGCATTTTAAATTGTTCCAAGCACTTTAACTTATTTTTAAAGCATTTTAAAACATTTTAGACCAATTTAGATTGTGTTTAATGAATTTTAAAATTATTTAATATTGTTCTTAGAACAATTTGAATTATTTTAAATCATTTTAAAAACATTTTAAATTGTTTGTAAAGTATTTAAAGCTATTTAAAATTATTTTTAAAGCATTTAAAATTATTTTGAAACCATTTTAAGATATCTTAAAACCATTTTAAAGCGTTTTAAAAGCATTTTAAATTGTTTTTAAAGCGTTTTAAATTGTTTTTAAAATGTTTTGAAATCATTTAAAATTGTTCTTAAAGCAATTTAAATTGTTTTTGAAACATTTTAAATTGTTTCAATTGTTTCAAGACCATTTTAAATTGTTTTTAAAGCATTTTAAATTGTTTTTAAAACAATTTAAAAGGGTTTTAAAGCATTTTCAATTGTTCTTGAAGCACTTAAACTTATTTTTAAAGCTTTTTAAAATGTTTTTAAAACATTTTAACTTGTTTTTAAAGCATTTTAAAATCATTTAAAATTGTTCCTAAGGCAATTTAAATTATTTTTAAAGTATTCTAAATTGTTTTTAAAGCATTGTAACCTATTTTTAACACATTTTAGAATCAATTTAAGTTATTATTAAAGCATTTTAAATTGTTTTTAAAACATTTTAAAATCATTTATAATTTTTTATTTTTTATTTTTATTTTTATTTTTTATTTTTTTTTATTTTTTTTATTTTTTTATTTTTATTTATTTTAATTTTAATTTTTTTTATTAATTTTTTTTTCAGAGGAAAATAATCTGTAATTTATATTCATAATGAAACAAATTACATGTTGTAGACGCTTAGAGCATGTGCAGATAGTTGTCCATAATGAGGACAATTCCAATAAAAAAGGAAAAATAAAATAAAAAATAACAAAAACTACAAGCCTATACTTTTCTACCCTTCTTCTTCCCCACCCTACGCCAACCCTGAGAGTCAGGAGGGGGTACAATGATGGCCTGCAGGTTCTCCTGTGTGTTCACTGGAAGTTCTTTGTCGGATTCTGATCCTTCAGATCCATGAGTTATTTTTATGCCACTAACTTCTAGTTGTGGTTCTTGATGCTGGTGAATATTGTTTGGCCCCATTTGAGGGTCTGGGGCCCTATGTACAATTTTGTTCCATATGCATATCAGGTTCCTCTTGGTTCTCTGTATGTTCTGTCTGTCTATCCTCTTCTTCCATCAGATCCGTATGCTGCCATCCTTTGGGCTTTTTTTGCTGTTTCTTGTTTCCTTTGGGGTTCTTTCTGGCGAGTGGGCAAGTATATTGGAGGTGTCATGTTTGCATGCATCTACGACATCTGAATGCAGTGTTCTCATAGTCTAGGGGTTGAGTCCTCAGAGTGTTGTTATAGTTCAATGTAATATGATCAGGCAACCCTTGACTCAGGTCCACTTCAACGCAAATTATGGTGAATGAGAAGATTCCTTTGCTACCTCTATCTTCATCAATTTTTAGGAATTTCCAATGGCAGCTAATACTATATGATGCCAGAAGTGTAATGGGAGGTTATGAAGCCTCACCCAAACATGCATTGTTGAAATTTTCACAGTGTTTGCATCAAAATCAGTGAACCGGGGGGTAATAAAAAGGCCAGCATTGCCCCAAAACCAAGGCCCCTCATTGATGATACTATCCCGTTCTTCTTCTATGTGGAAACTAACAATAAAAAATCCTTTTGAACATAGGTGTATATCACATTCTGGTGTCCAGTAGGAGTAAATCCATTGATGTAGAGCATCAGATTTTGGCTAGAACCCATTAAATCTACATATGACAACATTTTTAGAGAGTTCAGTGTGAAGATCAGTTACCTCTGGCATAGTAACTTGGAGCATTGGGGATTCCAGTTTTTGTTCCACTGTACAGGGACTTGGTTGCTCTGGTGCTGACACTGATTTGTGCTACATTTTTTCTTTTCCCTTGATTGCATCTCGAAAGGAGCCTGGAGTTTTTGAGTTGGATCTGTTGCATCCTCCGCGCAGTCTCAGATTAAGAAAAATGGTTGTATCATGACATATCCCATATTCTTATAGGGTGAGATGGTCCTGTAGACTACGACCTGTACAAATCAGGTTCTAGTGTTTTGTGGGTATTCCAAGTTGGTTTTGTATTTCCTTTTTTAACTCTTGTATGCTTAACCCCATGCTGAGTCTCATACAGTGGTGGCTGCCCCCTGTTAATTTGATGAAGATTTGGATCCAATCTTCACCCAAGAAGTATGATTCAACCACATTGTGGCAAAGCTCCAGTGGTTTGGTTGTTTTTTGTAAAAAACCCATTGCTCCCCAGTTATTTTTATTCTGTCCACCCCATGGGGCTTCCAAATCGGGTTTATAAGGGTCATTTTTGGAGTACTCTGTCACTGCTCCCAGATTTAATGGATCCTATATAGTCAGCCCCCTTACATTTATACTAGGCTTTCGTTGTCCTGTTGTTAACCAGGATGTCGCACATCCCTCGTCACATTTCCACTCGCACTCCGGCTTGAGGGAGGTAGTTCTTGTGCTAGGCCAAGTCTCAGACCATACAGGTTGTAGTGTGTCGATTTTGTTTCTAGGTGGGCCGAAAAACCAAGCAGCCGCCTCTCAGATTCACATCTGTGGGTTAATTCATGTTTCACGCCCAAGTAATGAGTTCTGGTAGATATTGATCCAGTCGAGAAGCACAGGATCTTGCTGGTAAGAATATGGCAGAAAAACACAAATTTCAAAAACGAAAATTGCAAAAATAACTCTGTCGGGCGTAGTTCTTTGTTCAGCAAAAGGGGAACATCTACCGGCCATCACATATTCTCTACCAATCTGTAGTGATCCATGGGGAGGGTCTCTGCAAACAGGAGGGAGAAATATGCCATTGTGTTGCAGAGCTCCGGTGAATTTCCCGCTCGTCCCTCTATTAAAAATCATTTAGAATTGTTCTTAAAACAATTTAAATTAATTTTAAACTGTTTTGAATTGTTTTAAAATTATTTTGAACTATTTCAAATTGTATCTAAAGCATTTTAAAAACATTTTAAAGCACTTTAAATCTTTTTAAATTGTTTTTTAAAGCATTTAAAAATGTTTTTAAAGTATTTAAAAATGTTTTTAAAGCATTTAAAAATGTCCTTAAAACATTTTAAACTTTTTGGGAACCATTTTAAGATGTTTTAAAAAGATTTTAAAAGCACTTTAAATTGTTTTTAAAACATTTCTAATTGTTTTTAAAGTATTTCAAATTGTTTTTAAACCATTTTGAAAGCATTTAAAATTGTTTTTAAACCATTTTAAATTATTATTAAAGCATTTTAATTTTTTTTAAAGCATTTTAAATTGTTCTAAGCACTTTAACTTATTTTTAAGGCATTTTAAAACATTGTAGACCATTTTAAATTGTGTTTAATGAATTTTAAAATTATGTAATATTGTTCTTAGAGCAATTTGAATTATTTTTAAAGCATTTTAAAAACATTTTAAATTGTTTGTAAAGTATTTAAAGATATTTAAAATTATTTTTAAACCATTTTAAGATGTTTTAAAACCATTTTAAAGTGTTTTAAAAGCATTTTAAATTGTTTTGAAAGCATTGAAAATCATTTGTAATGCATTTTAAAACATTTTATATTGTTTTTAAAGAATTTTAAATTGTTATTAACACTTTAAATGGTTTTTAAAACATTTTATGATGTTTTTAGAGGCTTTTAAAGCATTTTAAAATCGTTATGAAGTATTTTAAAACATTTTTAATTGTTTTTAAAGCGTTTTAAAATGATTTAAAATTGTTTTTAAAGCATTTTAAATTGTTCTTAAGGCACTTTAACTTGTTTTTAAAGCATTTAAAACATTCTAATTGATTTTAAATTGTTCTTAAGGCACTTTAACTCATTTTTAAAGCATTTAAAACATTTTAATTGATTTTAAATCATTTTTAAAGCATTGTAAACTATTTTTGAAGCATTTTAATTTTTTTTTAAAGCATTTTAAATTGTTCTTAAAGCAATTTAAATTATTTTTGAAGTATTTTAAATTATTTTTAAAACATTTAAAATTGTTTTCAAAGCATTTTAAATTGTTTTGACAACATTTAAAATAGTTTTTAAATCAATTTAAAGAATTTTAAATTGTCTTTAAATTATTTTGAACTATTTTAAACTCTTTTTAAAGCATTTTAAATTGTTTCAAGAACATTTTAAATTGTTTTTAAAACATTTTATATTAAGGATTTGAGACTTCTGCGATCTGTATTCTGAGTGGTTGTATCTTCCGGAAGATACAACCACATTTTATATTGTTTTTAAAGCATTTCAAAAACATTTTATATTGTTTTTAAAGCATTTTAAATCTTTTTAAATTGTTTATAAAACATTTCGAATTGTTTTTAAAACGTTTAAAATTGTTTTTGAAGTATTCAAATCTATTTAAAATCATTTTTAAAGCATTTAAAAATGTCTTCAAGACATTTTAAATTATTTTGAAACCATTATAAGATGTTTTAAAAAGATTTTAAAAGCATTTTAAATTGTTTTTAAAACATTTCTAATTGTTCTTAAAGCAATTTAAATTATTTTTAAAGCGTTTTTTAAAGCATTGTAAATATTTTTAAAGCATTTTAAATTGTTTTTAAAGCATTTTAAATTGTTTCTAAACTGTTTTAAAATCATTTAAGATTGTTCTTAAAGCAATTTAAATTGTTTTTAAAACATTTTAAATTGTTTCAAGACCATTTTAAATTGTTCTTAAAGCATTGTAAATTGTTTTTAAATGATTTTAAAAGGGTTTTAAAGCTTTTTCAATTTCTCTTGAGGCACTTAAACTTATTTTTAAAGCATTTTAAAATGTTTTTAAAACATTTTAACTTGTTTTTGAAGCATTTTAAAAACATTTAAAATTGTTCTTAAAGCAATTTAAATTATTTTTAAAGTATTCTAAATTGTTTTTAAAGCAATGTAACCTATTTTTAACGCATTTTAAAATCACGTTAAGTTGTTATTAAAGCATTTTAAATTGTTTTTAAAACATTTTAAAATCATTTAGAGTTGTTCTTAAAACAATTTAAATTAATTTTAAAGTGTTTTGAATTGTTTTTAAATTATTTTCAACTATTTCAAACTCTTTATAAAGCATTTTAAATCTTTTTAAATTGTTTTTAAAACATTTTAAATTGTTTTTTAAAGCGTTTAAAAATATTTTAAAAGTATTTAAAATTGTTTTTAAAGCATTTAAAAATGTCCTTAAAACACTTTAAACTATTTTGAAACCATTTTAAGATGTTTTAAAAAGATTTTAAAGCATTTTAAATTGTTTTTATAACATTTCTAATTGTTTTTAAACCATTTTAAAGTATTTTAAGTTGTTCTTAAAGCATTTTATTTTTTTTAAAGCATTTTAAATTGTTCTAAGCACTTTAACTTATTTTTAAGGCATTTTAAAACATTTTAGACCATTTTAAATTCTGTTTAATGAATTTTAAAATTATTTAATATTGTTCTTAGAGCAATTCAAATTATTTTTAAAGCATTTTAAAAACATTTTAAATTTTTTGTTAAGTATTTAAAGCTATTTAAAATTATTTTTAAACCATTTTAAAGCATTTTAAATTGTTTTGAAAGCATTGAAAATCATTTGTAATGCATTTTAAAACATTTTATATTGTTTTTAAAGAATTTTAAATTGTTATTAAAACACTTTAATTTTAAAGCATTTTAAAACATTTTATGATGTTTTTAGAGGATTTTAAAGCATTTTAAAATCGTTATCAAGTATTTTAAAACATTTTTAATTGTTTTTAAAGCATTTTAAAATGTTTTAAAATAGTTTTTAAAGCATTTTAAATTGTTCTTAAGGCACTTTAACTTATTTTTAAAGCATTTGAAACATTTTAATTGATTTTAAATTGTTTTTAAAGCACTGTAAACTATTTTCAAAGCATTTTAAATTATTCTTAAAGCATTTTAATTTTTTCTTAAAGCATTTTAAATTGTTTTTAAAGCAATTTAATTTACTTTTTAAATTGTTTTTAAAGCATTTTAATTTACTTTTTAAATTGTTTTTAAAGAATTTTAAAGTAATTTAAAATTGTTCTTAAAGGAATTTAAAGTATTTAGAATTGTTTTTAAAGCACTGTAACCTATTTTCAAAGCATTTTAAATTGTTATTGAAGCATTTTAAATTGTTTTTACAACAATTTAAACCATTTTAAAATAATTTAAAATTGTTCTTCAAGAAATTTAAATTATTTTTGAAGTATTTTAAATTATTTTTAAAGCATTTAAAATTATTTTCAAATCATTTTAAATTGTTTTGAGAAAACAATGTTTAAAATAGTTTTTAAATCATTTTAAGGCATTTTAAATTGTTTCAAGAGCATTTTAAATTGTTTCAAGAACATTTTAAATTGTTTTTAAAACATTTTATATTCTTTTTAAAGCATTTCAAAAACATTTTATATTGTTTTTAAAGCATTTAAAAAACATTTTAAAGCATTTTAAATGTTTTTACATTGTTTATAAAACATTTCGAATTGTTTTTAAAACGTTTAAAATTGTTTTTAAAGCATTCAAATCTATTTAAAATTGTTTCTAAAGCATTTAAAGATGTCTTCAAAACATTTTAAATTATTTTGAAACCATTATAAGATGTTTTAAAAAGATTTTAAAAGCGTTTTAAATTGTTTTTAAAACATTTCTAATTGTTCTTAAAGCAATTTAAATTATTTTTAAAGCATTTTAAAGTGTTTTAAAGCATTGCAAACTATTTTTAAATTGATTTTAAAGTGTTTTAAATTGTTTTAAAAATGTTTTAAAATCATTTAAAATTGTTCTTAAAGCAATTTAAATTGTTCTTAAAACATTTTAAATTGTTTCAAGACCATTTTAAATTGTTTTTAAAGCATTTTAAAATCATTCAAACTTATTCTTAAAACAATTTAAATTATTTTTGAAGTATTTTAAATTGTTTTTAAAACATTGTAAACTATTTTTAAAGCATTGTAAATTATTTTTAAAGCATTTTACATTGTTCTTAAAGCATTTTAAATTGTTTTTAAAACATTTTGAATCATTTGAATTTGTCTTTAAAACATTTTAAAAGGGTTTTTAAAGCATTTTCAATTGTTTTTGAAACACTTAAACTTATTTTTATAGCATTTTAAAATGTTTTTAAAACATTTTAACTTGTTTTTAAAGCATTTTAAAATGTTTTTAAAACATTTTAACTTGTTTTTAAAGCATTTTAACTTGTTTTTAAAGCATTTTAAAATCAATTAAAATTGTTCTTAAAGCAATTTAAATTATTTTTAAGGTATTCTAAATTGTTTTAAAAGCATTGTAACCTATTTTTAACGCATTTTAAATCACTTTAAGTTGTTATTAAAGCATTTTAAATTGTTTCTAAAACATTCTAAAATCATTTAGAATTGTTCTTAAAACAATTTAAATTAACCCGGATGCGGGTGACACGAATATGCATTAATGGTTTATCTAAAGAGTGGCGGTGGGGGGACGGGCCACTAGTTTGATGGCGCCCCTCCCCATATCACCCTGAGACGCCCTCATTACTATCTGCAGGCAGCATTCAATACAGGTTCTATTCGGCAAAAAGCTAGTCAGTTTTGGGTTATGGAGATACCTCACTTCAGTTCTTCACCGTCTCCCTTTGCATCATCTGTCTGCCTCAGGCCTTTGAGCCCTGCTTTCGCACTTTAACAGGTCGGCACTGCTGGATTGTTTGTTGTGCAGATTTTGCTAACGACTTTCATCATTCGCATTCAGCTCTTTGCTTTTTAATCTCTGCCTAGATTAGCCTTGTTCCGCCTCTCATCCCCTCTGCTACTGCTCCCTCGGTCTTCGTCCCTCTGGTCTCTGCTCCTTCAATTGTTCTTCAAGCACCTAAACTTATTTTTAAAGCATTTTAAAATGTTTTTAAAACATTTTAACTTGTTTTTAAAGCATTTTAAGATCATTTAGAAATGTTCTTAAAGCAATTTAAATTATTTTTAAAGTATTATAAATTGTTTTTAAAGAATTGTAACCTATTTTTAACGCATTTTAAATCACTTTAAGTTGTTATTAAAGCATTTTAAATTGTTTTTAAAACATTTTAAAATCATTTAGAATTGTTCTTAAAACAATATAAATTTATTTTAAAGTGTTTTGAATTGTTTTTAAATTATTTTGAACTATTTCAAACTGTTTCTAAAGCATTTTAAAAACATTTTAAAGCACTTTAAATCTTTTTAAATTGTTTTTAAAACATTTTAAATTGTTTTTTAAAGCATTTAAAATATATTTTTAAAGTATTTAAAACTATTTTTAAAGCATTTAAAAATGTCCTTAAAACATTTTAAACTATTTTGAAACCATTTTAAGATGTTTTAAAAAGATTTTAAAAGCATTTTAAACTGTGTTTACAACATTTATAATTGTTTTTAAATCATTTTAAATTGTTCTTAAAGCATTTCAAATTGTTTATAAACAATTTTAAATTATTCTTAAGGAATTTTAATTTTTTTTTAAGCGTTTTAAATTGTTCTACGCATTTTAACTTATTTTTAAGGCATTTTAAAACATTTTAGACCATTTTAAATTGTGTTTAATGAATTTAGAAATTATTTAATATTGTTCTTAGAGCAATTTGAATTATTTTTAAAGCATTTTAAAAACATTTTTAATTGTTTGTAAAGTATTTAAAGCTATTTTAAATTATTTTTAAACCATTTTAAGATGTTTTAAAACCATTTTAAAGCATTTTAAAAGCATTTTAAATTGTTTTGAAAGCATTGAAAATCATTTGTAATGCATTTTAAAACATTTTATATTGTTTTTAAATAATTTTAAATTGTTATTAAAACACTTTAAATGATTTTTAAATCATTTTAAAACATTTTATGATGCTTTTAGAGGATTTTAAAGCATTTTAAAATCGTTATGAAGTATTTTAAAACATTTTTAATTGTTTTTAAAGCGTTTTAAAATGATTTAAAATTGTTTTTAAAGCATTTTAAATTGTTCTTAAGGCACTTTAACTTATTTTTAAAGCATTTTAATTGATTTTAAATTGTTTTTAAAGCACTGTAAACTATTTTTAAAGTATTTTAAATTGTTCTTAAGCATTTTAAATTGTTTTTAAAACAATTAATAATTGTTTTTAAAGCAATTAATTTACTTTTTAAATTGTTTTTAAAGCATTTTAAAATAATTTAAAATTGTTCTTAAAGCAATTTAAAGTATTTTAAATTGTTTTTAAAGCACTGTAACCTATTTTCAAAGAATTTTAAATTTTTTTTTCTCAATTGGTCTACTCCTATTATTTATACAAAAAGTTGCAGCGAGGCAGGCCTCGAGATTTCTTGCCATGAGGTTGGCATGTAAAAAACACTTGACATTCTGACTATAGAAACTTCAAAACGACTTACAACAGTGAGCATAATATCCGGGGGCACTGATTCATACCAGACAGACACAAAATCTGACCAAAAAAGAGTTATCGAACTGGGTGAAGCATTGTTGTTTCCAGGATCAATTTTTACATAGAGATAGGCAAAAAGACCCTAACCTGAGACATGAACAAAAGCTTGAGATGAACATGAGCTTTAACTTTGGAGACAAAACCTTGGAACCAGAGGCACTAACTGTCAATCTTCATATGAAGTTGTTGGCTGTTCCTCTATGACCCTGCACCCAAAGTGGCCGGAGTCCATGGAGTCAGAGGAGCGGTTTGTAGAGCTGGAAGGCTCGCCTCTTGTGCTTGGGCCGACATTGGCCTCAAGGTGCGTGGTGGGCCAGCTTCCAATGTCTTGGCGTGGGGTGGCAGTTTGACTTGCCACCTTCTGCTCCTCCGTAGGCCCCTGATGAACAACACCCGAACCCGTGTTGTGCTCACATCTTTTGATGGTGACAAAGACGATAAAAGAGGCATTCGCTAGCAAACAGGGAATACGATAGCGGGCAGTGGGATGCACATTGTGCTGACAGGCTTCTCCTCTATCCTGTCCACGACCTCGACCTCTGCTGCTTCTTGTTGCTGGGTAGGTTGGAACTTCTACAGGGGGATCCAAGGAGGACGATATATGCTGGGCGGTGGCTCGACCACGTGAACCTCCGCGCCGGCTAATCATAGCCTTTCTTTCGCCATGCTTGCGGGATTGAAGAAATTAAAGGGAGGAGGGCAAGCAGAAGATCTGTCGCGGGATGAAATCGACGAGGGGGCAGGAAACTGAGCCTAAGGAAAGCAAAAGGCTTTAGGAGGAGGAGCTGAAGGGAGGCCGAAGCAGTCTAAAGCGTGAAAAACTCTGCAGAGCAGGACCAAACCGGAGGAAATTTCGTCATTTACCAGAGCCGCAAGGGAGCTTACAAGCAGTCGCTCGCTAGGAGAGAAGCCCAATACCACGACCTGGACTGAGCCGAGAGCATACAAGAGAACCGTGACAATGAAAAAGAGGCGGAGCGCCATCGTTCATATAGCCAAACAGAGGGTGGGCAGAGTAAATGCTGCCTTAAATGCAATTTTGCGAAGCCTGTCGTCCTTGCCAAGGGTCATGTGCTTCACGCAGGTGGGCTGCCACCTGCCCATCTCATGCGCCACCAACAAACCTTTGTGACTAACAATCACCCGCATCTGGGAAAAGCATTTTAAATTGTTATTGAAGCATTTTAAATTGTTTTTACAACATTTTAAACCATTTTAAAATAATTTAAAATTGTTCTTAAAGCAATTTAACTTATTTTTGAAGTATTTAAATTGTTTTTAAAGCATTTAAAATTGTTTTCAACGCATTTTAAATTGTTTTGACAGCATTTAAAATAGTTTTTAAAACCATTTTAAAGCATTTTAAATTATTTTAAACTATTTTAAACTCTTTTTAAAGCATTTTAAATTGTTTCAAGAACATAGCATTTCAAAAACTTTTTAAAGCATTTTAAATCTTTTTAAATTATTTATAAAACATTTCGAATTGTTTTTAAAACGTTTAAAATTGTTTTTAAAGTATTCAAAACTATTTTTAAAGCATTTAAAAATGTCTTCAAAACATTTTAAATTATTTTGAAACCATTATAAGATGTTTTAAAAAGATTTAAAAGCATTTTAAATTGTTTTTAAAACATTTCTAATTGTTCTTAAAGCAATTTAAATTATTTTTAAGGCATTTTAAAGTGTTTTAAAGCATTGTAAACTATTTTTAAATCATTTTAAATCATTTTTAAAGTGTTTAAAATTGTTTTTAAAATGTTTTAAAATCATTTAAAATTGTTCTTAAAGCAATTTAAATTGTTTTTAAAACATTTTAAATTGTTTTAAGACCATTTTAAATTGTTTTTAAATCATTTTAAAATCGTTTAAAATTATTCTTAAAACAATTTAAATTATTTTTGAAGTATTATAAATTGTTTTTAAAACATTGTAAACTATTTTTAAAGCATCATAAATTGTTTTTAAAGCATTTTAAATTGTTCTTGAAGCATTTTAAATTGTTTTTAAAACATTTTATATCATTTAAAATTGTTTTTAAAACATTTTAAAAGGGTTTTAAAGCATTTTCAACTATTCTTAAAGCACTTAAACTTCTTTTTAAATCATTTTAAAATCATTTAAAATTTTTCTTAAAGCAATTTAAATTATTTTTAAGGTATTCTAAATTGTTTTTAAAGCATTGTAACCTAATTTTAACGCATTTTAAATCACTTTAATTTGTTATTAAAGCATTTTAAATTGTTTTTAAAACATTTTAAAATCATTTAGAATTGTTCTTAAAAGAATTTAAATTAACCTAGATGCAGGTGACACGAATATGCATTAATGGTTTATCTGAAGAATGGCGGTGAGGGGACGGGCCACTTGTCTCATGTGGCGCCCCACCCCATATCACCCTGAGATGCCCTCATTACTATCTGCAGGCAGCATTCAATACAAGTTCTATTCGTCAAAAATCTAGTCAGTGTTGGGTTATGGAGATACCTCACTTCAGTTCTTCTCCGTCTCCCCTGCTCTGCAGCATTTGTCCACCTTAGGCCTTTGATGCTTGCTTTCTCACTGTAACAGGCCGGCGTTGCTGGGTTGTTTGTTGTGCAGATTTTGATAATAGCTTTCATCATTTGCATTCAACTCTTTGCTTTTTAATCTCTGCCTAGATTAGCCTTGTTCTGCCTCTCATCCCCTCTGCTACTACTCCCTCGGTCTTCGTCCCTCTGGTCTCTGCTCCTTCAATTCTTCTTGAAGCACTTAAACTTATTTTTAAAGCATTTTAAAAAGTTCTTAAAACATTTTAACTTGTTTTTTTAAAGCATTTTAAGATCATTTAAAATTGTTCTTAAAGAAATTTAAATTATTTTTAAAGCATTATAAATTGTTTTTAAAGCATTGTAACCTATTTTTAACGCATTTTAAATCACTTTAAGTTGTTATTAAAGCATTTTAAATTGTTTTTAAAACATTTTAAAATCATTTAGAATTGTTCTTAAAACAATTTAAATTAATTTTAAAGTGTTTTGAATTGTTTTTAAATTATTTTGAACTATTTCAAACTGTTTCTAAAGCATTTTAAAAACATTTTAAAGCAATTTAAATCCTTTTAAATTGTTTTAAAAACATTTTAAATTATTTTTGAAGCGTTTAAAAATATTTTATTTCAAAACTGTTTTTAAAGCATTTAAACATGTCCTTAAAACATTTTAAACTATTTTGAAACCATTTTAAGATGTTTTAAAAAGATTTTAAAAGCATTTTAAACTGTTTTTACGACATTTCTAATTGTTTTTAAAGCATTTTAAATTGTTCTTAAAGCATTTTAAATTGTTTATAAAGCATTTTAAATTGTTCTTAAGGCATTTAAAATTTTTTAAATCATTTTAAATTTTTCTAATCACTTTAACTTATTTTTAAGGCATTTTAAAACATTTTAGACCATTTTAAATTGTGTTTAATGAATTTTAAAATTATTTAATATTGTTCTTAGAGCAATTTGAATTATTTTTAAAGCATTTTAAAAACATTTTAAATTGTTTGTAAAGTATTTAAAGCTATTTAAAATTATTTTTAAAGCATTTTTTTTTTTTTTAAACCACTTTAAGATGTTTTAAAACCATTTTAAATTGTTTTGAAAGCATTGAAAATCATTTGTGATGCATTTTAAAACATTTTATATTGTTGTTAAAGAATTTTAAATTGTTATTAAACACTTTAAATGGTTTTTAAAGCATTTTAAAACATTTTATGATGTTTTTAGAGGATTTTAAAGAATTTTAAAATCATTATGAAGTATTTTAAAACATTTTTAATTGTTTTTAAAGCGTTTTAAAATGATTTAAATTTTCTTTTAAAGCATTTTAAATTGTTCTTAAGGCACTTTAACTTACTTTTAAAGCATTTAAAACATTTTAATTGATTTTAGATTGTTTTTATAGCACTGTAAACTATCATTAAAGCATTTTAAATTGTTCTTAAAGCATTTTAAATTGTTCTTAAAGCATTTTAAATTGTTTTTAAAACAATTAATAATTGTTTTTAAAGCAATTTAATTTACTTTTTAAATTGTTTTTAAAGCATTTTAAAATAATTTAAAATTGCTCTTAAAGCAATTTAAAGTATTTTAAACTGTTTTTAAAGCACTATAACCTATTTTCAAAGCATTTTAAATTGTTATTGAAGAATTTTAAATTGTTTTTACAACATTTTAAACCATAATAGAGTTGGGGAGGCCAGCGGGGGTTCAATCACTGCTCCCCACCCCTCATGCGATGGTGTAGTTACCGCTGCCCTGATGATTGTATTTTTTCGAGGGAATGGTTCTTCGCCAGCGGTGGGAGCTCAGGTAAAAATGGTTGTGTTCGCCCTAACGATTATGACTCTAACACTTTTGTTGCTAATAACCTAATTAAGAATGGTAATATTAATACAGACCATCTCAATATTTTAAATAATAATTGTGACAATATTTTGAATAGTAATGGTGACATTATCAACGATAGTCATAATATTAGTTATGGCAGGAATATTATTGTTAATATTAATAACAATCTAATTAGGAATTATAGTGATAATACTCGGCATCACAATAATTTGAATTATAATTATGATATTAGTAGTTACGATAGTTAAAATAATAGTTTTTGCATCAATAATAATATTAATATTAATTCTAACATTAATTATAACAATAATAATAATATTAATGATATGAACAAAAGATTTTCTAGCTTGAAATTTAATAAGAAAAATCGGTTTGCTGTTTTTAACCCTTATTCTCCTTCTAGTAACAAGGTTATTAATCTCTCCAGTTTCTTTTTTCCCCCTGCTATTTTTAAAGTTTTGGGCAAAGGCTTAAATTTTGCCTTAGCCCCTAGAAAAATCCCTGTGGAGGATATTATCTGTGATATTGAGTTTGGGATCCGAGGTCTACCTAATAGGATCAAGGATACTATCAGGCAGGATTGTGCAGTGGCCTTGAGAAAGGCTAAGCCACCCAAGAGTAACCTCAGCAGAGATGAATCTTTAGCTCTCAGATCCTTAAACCAGAACAAGGATATCATTGTTCTTAAGGCTGACAAGGGTGGTGCTGCCGTGATTCTTAACATGGTTGATTACCGCAGCAAGATGTTGGATCATCTTCATAATAGTGGTAGCTACAAAAAGCTTTCCAAAAATCCCTGGAAGAAGGTTGCTAGAAATGTGGCTGTGGCCATTAAATCCATTGGCTCGTTGAGTTCCTTGCACCATAAGCTCATCGAAAGCAACCCTATTACTCCTAGAATCTATGGCCTCCCTAAGATCCACAAGGAAGGTGCCTTCTTAAGGCCCATCGTCAACACCATTGGAGGTCCTACCTATCTTCTTGCGAAGTTCTTGGCTTTAAAGCTTAAGCCCCTCATTGGTCGGACGGAGTCCTTCGTAAAAGACTCTGCTTCCTTTATCGACGAGCTCAAGGACACTAAGCTTGATCCTGGGGACATTCTTGTCAGTTTTTATGTTGTCTCCCTGTTCACTTGCATCCCTATTAATGAGGCCATGATTGTGATCAACTGCCTAACGGATCCTGACATGGCTAGGTTGGTTGAGATCTGTCTCACTTCCACCTTTTTCAGTTTTGAAGGGGAGTTCTTCGAGCAAACATGTGGGGTTGCAATGGGATCCCCCCTTTCCCCTGTTGTTGCTAATTTGTTTATGGAATATTTTGAGTCCAAAGCTCTGAACTCTTCCCGGCTCCTTCCTAAACTATGGAAGAGGTATGTGGATGACACCAATGTCATATGGTCTCATGGCCAGGAGGAGCTTGATCTCTTCTTTGATCATCTTAACAGGTAGTCCTCAGCCATTAAGTTCACTAAGGAGCAGGAGGTTGAGGGATGCCTTCCTTTCCTTGATATTCTCATTTCTAGGAATGATGATGGTTCCCTCACCCATCAAGTTTTTCGAAAGAAAACTCATACAGAGAAGTATCTTCATGCCAGTTCCCACCATTTCCCAGCTCAAAAGATGGGTGTTCTTAGTACCCTTGCTACTCGGGCCCTGAGGATCTCGGACAAGAAGAGCTTTGAGAAGGAAAAATCCCATCTGCTGGATGTCTTCGTGGAGAATGGTTACAGTAGATACATGGGTCATAGGGCTTTCCTTAAAGCTTCCAAGAATTCTCTGGTGAAAAGAGAGCCAAAAGATCATGTTCTTGGTGTCCATCTACCTTATGTTCAAGGGACCACTGATAGAATTGGTAGGATTCTCAGGAGGCATAGTATCCCGGTGTCCTTCAGGTCCCTGAACACCATTCGTTCATCTCTCAGATCGGTGAAGGATCCCATCGACCCTAAAGATATGAAGGGTGTTTATATGATCCCTTGTTCTTGTGGGACCCCCTATATTGGGGAGACTGGTCGTTCTATTAATCAGAGGATTAGTGAGCACGCAGCGGATCTGAAGCATAGGAGATTTAAGTCTTCCGCTTTGGCTGAACATGCTGAGAAAACCAATCATCATGTTTGTATCGAAGAAGCCAGTGTTATTGCTAAGGTTCCGCATTTCCATCATCGAAAATTCAGGGAAGCGCTTGAGATCGAAAAGAGACCAAGCAATCTCAATAGAGAGGATGGTTGGAAAGTCAGTAGGTGTTGGGTCCCAGCCCTCTCTTCCTAGTCATTTTTTCGTCCTCTTTGTTTTTTGGTGTCTTTTATCGTTATTTCCTTATTTATTTATTTTATTATTATTTTATTTATTTGTTTATTTATTTATTTATATTTTCTAATCGTTTTTATAGCAACCTATTTCTTCTGATGCCTTTCCTATTATTTGTATTGATTATTTTATTTAATGGCCTTCGTGTAACTAATTTCCTTTCTTTACTGCTTATATTTCTAATCTATCATCATTTGTTTTTCTTTATTACCTTTATTATTTAACACACAATTTTTATAATATTTTAAAATAAAATTACTTTTATACATTACTCTATACATCTAATACTTCCTTTTTATTTTTATTTTTGTTTAGTTATTAATTTTTATTTTTATTTTATTTATTATTATTATTATTATTATTATTATATTATTATTATTTATTTATTTATTATTATTTTATTTTATTATTATTTTTATTTATTTATTTATTTTTATTCTTATTCTTATTTTTATTTATTTGTTTATATTTTGTGTTTTTTTTGTATTTATTTTATTCATTTGTTTATTTATTTTATTGTTATTTTTATTCATTTAGTTATTTTTATTCACATTTAACTCTTATTCACATTTAGTTATTAATTTTATTTATTTATTATTTGAATTTTTATTATTTATTTATTATTATTTTTTATTTTATTTCTATTTTTTATTTATTTGTATTTTATTTTTATTTGTTTATTCTATTTTTATTATTTTTATTTTGTGTTTTATGTATTTATTTTATTCATTTAGTTATTTTATTGTTATTTAATTGGTTATTATCATTTTATTTTTATTCACTTAGTTATTTTTATTCACTTTTAACTCTTATTCACATTAAATTTATTCATAGAAGCGGTCCTTTACAACTAATTTCCTTTTAAAAATAATTGACCTTTAATTTTTAAACATTTTTTAATAAACTATTATCACTATTTTAAATGATTTATTGGTCTCCTAGATAACTTATCTCCTATTTTATTATAAAAAAATGTTTTGATCCCGGTCCATTAGTCAATATTAACGGTTGGTCAAACTAGCCGTTGGAGGCTCTGCTCGGTCTATATAACATGCTAAGCTGGATCTGTTTCTTCAACTTGTCCTGACGATGAACCACACTGGTTGGTTCGAAACGCGTTGACAAATGAGATTCCATGTGATTTTCGCCGAAATCTTTCTCTAATTTTAAACCATTTTAAAATAATTTAAAATTGTTCTTAAAGCAATTTAAATTATTTTTGAAGTATTTTAAATTGTTTTTAAAGCATTTAAAATTGTTTTCAAAGCATTTTAAATTGTTTTGACAACACTAGATGCACTGTCGCTGCCTCCTCTCCTTCGGCTGCCGTCTGGCCCCTGCTTGGCCCTGTCGTTGATGGAGATACGTGTCTTAGTCAGGAAATGCATGCCTCTTCCATCATTTCTATCACGCAGGTTCAAATATCTACCGGGAGCTCCCTTCTCTCTAATTTTTCCCGCTCTGGACTTTGAAGCAGCTTGTTCTCGGCCCTCTGTTGCGTTATCTAGTTGCAGCTGCCCCAATCAGACTGCAGAGGGATTGGCTAAGGACGCACTTGCTGAATATACTCTCATTTTTCCCCAGGCGGCGGTTTTTGGGAAGAATTTCTTGGCCCGGGAAGGCTGTTTATTTCTATTAGCACCTTCTCTGCCCCCCCAGAACTGCCAATACTCTATATTTGACCTCCAGAAAACTTTAAACTTCCTGGATCAACCTAGATGGAGCGTCTGGAAGCTCTCTTGGGCGGATCGCATTAACAAGATCAATGAACTGGGGACTCTCTCCTCTTCTCCTCACAAACCCCTGCGGCAAGTGCAGGAAAAGAGGGCCCTTCAAAGTTCCAGCCTCCTTTCGCCCTAGATCTGCAGAGGAAGGAAAAACTCTGACCTCTCTGCCTCGTTCCAGATCCTGGTCAAGATCATCTCTGGCAAAACTCTGCTTCAATGGGTGAGAGCGTCGGATCAAGTGCAAGACCTCAAGCGAACACTGGAACTCAAGTTGGGGATTCCCTCTACAGCTCAATGACTTCTCGACGAATGTAAACAACTCGAGAATCTTTACCCCCTATCTTTTTACAGCATTAAGAGAAATGCCTCCATTTCTCTTACCCTTCATTTGAGAGGGGGAGCTGTTGGACAGTCATCCTCAGCTGAGGCATTTTCATACAAGGACACTGTCCATGCCCAGTTGCCTAAGAGAACAACTCCACCAGTTCAGGCTCCCAAGCCTTTTCTAGTGGATAAACTGGAGGAAACCCCCTCCATTGGAATAAAGCATCCAACTTTGGACAAGAAAACCCAACAGTTTGCAAATCATGGCATTATTTTTAGGTTTAATGGGCAATGGCCACGCACAACAGATCTCTACCAATGGATTCACTCTAACTGGACCAACAATTGCAAGGTTCTGTTATGCTCAAAGGGCTTCTTCATTGTAGTGTTTGCTTTCAGTGAGGACTATCAAAAAGCCTTAACTGACGGCCCATGGTTCTGGGGTGCAGCTGCTTTATTCCTCACCCCTTGGTTCCCAGATTTCGATCCCTCTATAGCAGTCATCACTAAACTTCCAATTTGGGTCAGACTTCCAAACCTCCCGGCGCATCTATGGCACTTTGCTGTATTCCAAGGGATTGGCAATTCTTTAGGCTGCTTTTTAGACACAGACCTCTCTAGAGGGGAAAAGGGCTTAGATTTGTCTAGTAGATTTGTCTGTCCCACCAGTCTCACAGAAAAGGAATCATGAATCCTCCACCTCAGATTCAGACAAGGAGACCTCTCTGTCAGGTCAACTCAGTTTGCAAATCATGCCAGCTCAGCAAAACCCTCTTGATTGGGTCAAAGTTGGTAAAAAGAAAGGGAAAAAATGTCGAATAGTTGATTCTACTCATGTTGGGTAGAATCCTCTGTTTTGTTCCTGCTCCTCTGTTCCTCTTATTTCTTCTTGTTCAACTCTGCTCTCTTCTCTTTTTTCTTAGGAGTCGAGGTGGACAGCCTATCCTTTCCGGCTGCCTGTGTTCTTGCTTCTCTTGTTTGTAATCTCTCCTTGTACCATACATTCTCTTAATAGAATTAGTTTTGAATGAGAAAAAAAAAATTGAAGTATTTTAAATTGTTTTTAAAGCACTATAACCTATTTTCAAAGCATTTTAAATTGTTATTGAAGAATTTTAAATTGTTTTTACAACATTTTAAACCATTTTAAAATAATTTAAAATTGTTTTTAAAGCATTTAAAAATGTTTTCAAAGCATTTTAAATGATTTTGACAGCATTTAAAATAGTTTTTAAATCATTTTAAATTATTTTTAACTATTTTAAACTCTTTTTAAAGCATTTTAAATTGTTTCAAGAACATTTTAAATTGTTTTAAGAACATTTTATATTGTTTTTAAAGCATTTCAAAAACATTTTATATTGTTTTTAAAGCATTTAAAAAACATTTTAAAGCATTTTAAATCTTTTTAAATTGTTTATATTACATTTCAAATTATTTTTAAAGTATTCAAAACTATTTAAAATCATTTTTAAAGCATTTAAAAATGTCTTCAAAACATTTTAAATTATTTTGAAACCATTATAATATGTTTTAAAAAGATTTTAAAAGCGTTTTAAATTGTTTTTAAAACATTTCTAATTGTTCTTAAAACAATTTTAATTATTTTAAAAGCATTTTAGAGTGTTTTAAAGCATTGTCAACTGTTTTTAAATCATTTTAAATTGTTTTTAAAGCGTTTTAAATTGTTTTTAAAATGTTTTAAAATCATTTAAAATTTTTCTTAAAGCAATTTAAATTGCTTTTAAAACATTTTAAATTGTTTCAAGACCATTTTAAATTGTTCTTAAAGCATTTTAAATTGTTTTTAAATCATTTTAAAAGGGTTTTAAAGCTTTTTCAATTGCTCTTGAGGCACTTAAACTTATTTTTAAAGCATTTTAAAATGTTTTTAAAACATTTTAAATTGTTTTTAAAGCATTTTAAAATTATTTAAAATTGTTCTTAAAGCAATTTAAATTATTTTTAAAGTATTTTAAATTGTTTTTAAAGCATTGTAACCTATTTTTAACGCATTTTAAAATCACTTTAAGTTGTTATTAAAGCATTTTAAATTGTTTTTAAAACATTTTAAAATTATTTAGAATTGTTCTTAAAACAATTTAAATTAATTTTAAAGTGTTTTGAATTGTTTTTAAATTATTTTCAACTATTTCAAACTGTTTCTAAAGCATTTTAAATCTTTTTAAATTGTTTTTAAAACATTTTAAATTGTTTTTTAAAGTGTTTAAATTTTAAAAGTATTTAAAATTGTTTTTAAAGCATTTAAAAATGTCCTTAAAACACTTTAAACTATTTTGAAACCATTTTAAGATGTTTTAAAAAGATTTTAAAAGTATTTTAAATTGTTTTTATAACATTTCTAATTGTTTTTAAACCATTTTAAAGTATTTTAAAATGTTCTTAAAGCATTTTATTTTTTTAAAGCATTTTAAATTGTTCTAAGCACTTTAACTTATTTTTAAGGCATTTTAAAACATTTTAGACCATTTTAAATTGTGTTTAATGAATTTTAAAATTATTTAATATTGTTCTTAGAGCAATTTGAATTATTTTTAAAGCATTTTAAAAACATTTTAAATTTTTTGTAAAGTATTTAAAGCTATTTAAAATTATTTTTAAACCATTTTAACATGTTCTAAAACCATTTTAAATTGTTTTGAAAGCATTGAAAATCATTTGTAATGCATTTTAAAACATTTTATATTGTTTTTAAAGAATTTTAAATTGTTATTAAAACACTTTAAATGATTTTTAAAGCATTTTAAAACATTTTATGATGTTTTTAGAGGATTTTAAAGCATTTTAAAATCGTTATCAAGTATTCTAAAACATTTTTAATTGTTTTTAAAGCATTTTAAAATGTTTTAAAATTGTTTTGAAAGCATTATAAATTGTTCTTAAGGAAATTTAACTTATTTTTAAAGCATTTAAAACATTTTAATTGATTTTAAATTGTTTTTAAAGCACTGTAAACTATTTTCAAAGCATTTTAAATTGTTCTTAAAGCATTTTATTTTTTTCTTAAAGCATTTTAAATTGTTTTTAAAGCAATTTAATTTACTTTTTAAATTGTTTTTAAAGAATTTTAAAGTACCCGGATGCGGGTGATAGGACGGGTGGCAGTGAGGAGCCACATGCCAGCCATGTGCTGCCTCGAGCATAATCTTAGAATTCAATGCGTCTCTCGCCGCCGAGGAATTAAGAGCTCAGGGGAGAGCGAAGGGCATTCAATGCAGCGTCCGGTTAATTGGTGCGACTGCAGAGTGCAGTTATGGAGAACAGGTCTCGAGGGAATGTTGAGGATCTTAAGAAGGGTGATGGATTGGAGTAGGTTCATGCTCAGTGCTGGGATTACGAAGTTCAGGTTCCTGTTTGAAATTTTGTTATCCAGGCTACAACTCTTGCTGTTAAGGCCTGCATTCAAGGTGTTGAGGGCTGTCTCAAGCCCGGAAAATCTGTTGGTTGCTGTCTCTGTTCTGTTGAGTGTTGTCTCAGGTCTGCTAGGAGCGGCTTCAATTCTGTTGGGGGACATCTCAAGCCGGGAAGGCCTTCTATTGCTACACTGCTTCAAGCCTCCGGCACTCCTGCAAAGATGGTCAGACCCCGGCAAAGACTGCTCAGTCGACGAGGTTCTGCTCGGGGAGGGTCTTCTCATCCTCCAGTCACAGAACCCCATCACCACTGTTGTAGCTGTCACTGCCATAGAAGGGCAGAGGCCAATCCCCTCCAGGTGAGCCAATTCATGTACGCGAGCAATCCCAGCTCTGAACCGAACCCTCTTCCTGCGTTCGGCTCTGCCATCTTCACATTCGGCAGCACAAGGGACAAACCCCGCATTAATGCACACATTTCGGTTTTATTCATTGAGGAAACTCAGGATGGTGAAGGTGGTTCGCGTAGTAAGGAGAAGCTCCCAGTTGAAAGCTTGGAAGACGACGAGGAGAGACCAGCGGGGGCTCCCGAGCAAACTCCTATTCGCCCACAGGCTCAGGAGGCATCGACTTCCAAGGAGAACATTGCTGAAGATTGGGACACTTCCCCACTGCAGAAGAACGAGAGAATTATGGATGGTGCAGAATTGTCGAGGAGAAGCTGGAGGAATAACCTCCAATGGTTCAATCTATCGTCCTCCATAATTGTTCAGGTCCGGTTTCGGTTTTACGTCTATGTCTATGTCTCTCTGGTTTATGTTTATGTCTATGTCTGCTTTGGCTACGTTTGTATGGCCCGTAAGGGATGTTGCTATAAGTCTTTTGATGCCCCTGCGAGGGATGCATTTTTTTGCTCTGGTGCCCCTGCGCGGGATGATTTTGTATGGTCTGGATACACTGTCGTGTTATGTTGTACTGTGAAGGTAGTTCTGTTTGGACGCGCTGCCCCTGCGAGGGCTGGTATTGTGCTGAGAAATCCTGGCCCAAAGAGCCACAGTCGGCCTTGGGCAATCTGACTCTATGTTCGTAATGTTTTCCTGTATATAATAGAATAGAATAGATTTACCGAGAAAAAAAAAAAAACATTTTAAAGTAATTTAAAATTGTTCTTAAAGCAATTTAAAGTATTTAGAATTGTTTTTAAAGCACTGTAACCTATTTTCAAAGCATTTTAAAGCACTTAAAATCTTTTTAAATTGTTTTTAAAGCATTTTAAATTGTTTTTTGAAGCGTTTAAGAATATTTTTAAGGTATTTAAAACTGTTTTTAAAGCATTTAAAAATGTCCTTAAAAAATTTTAAACTATTTTGAAACCATTTTAAGATGTTTTAAAAAGATTTTAAAGGCATTTTAAATTGTTTTATAACATTTCTAATTGTTTTTCCCGGATGCGGGTGATTGTTAGTCACAAAGGTTTGTTGGAGGCACGCGAGATGAGCAGGTGGCAGCCCACCTGCGTGAAGCACATGACCCTTGGCAAGGACGACAGGCTTCGTACATTTACATTTAAGGCAACATTTACTTTGCCCACCCTCTGTTTGGTCATAGGAACGATGGCGCTCCATCTCATTTTCATTTTTACGGTTCTCTGGTATGCTCTCGGCTTAGTCCAAGTCGCGGTCTTGGGCTTCTCTCCTAGCGAGCGACTGGCTGTAGGCTCCCTTGCAGCCCTGGTGAATGACGAGAATTCCTCCCGTTTGGTCTTGCTTTGCAGAGGTTTTCACGCTTTAATCTGCTTCAACCTCCCTTCAGCTCCTCCTCCTAAAGCCTTCTGCTTCTCACAGGCTCATTTTCCTACTCTCTTGTTGATTTCGTCACTCGGTAGATCTTCTGCTTGCCCTCCTCCCTTTAATTGCTTCCATCCGGTAAGCATGACGAAAGAAATGATGCGAATTATTAACTGGCGCAGAGGTTCTCATGGTCGATCCTCCACCCAGCATATCTCGTCCTCTCTGGATCCCCCTGAAGAAACGTTGGCCTACCCAGCTACAAGAAGCGACAAGGTCATGGTCGAGTACGAGATAGAGGAGAAGCATGTCAGCACCATGTGCATCCCACTGCCCGCTATCTTATTCCCTGTTCGCTAGTGAATGCCTCGTTCATCGTTTCTATTACCATCAAAAGATGTGAGCACAACTCGGGTTCGGGTGCCGTTCATCAGGGGCCTATGGAGGAGCAGAAGGTGGCAAGTCAAACTGCCACCCCGCACCAAGGTTCTGGAAGCTTTCCCACCACGCATCTTGAGGTCAATGTCGGTCCAAGCACAAGAGGCGAGTCTTCCAGCTCTACAATCTGCTCCTCTGACTCCATGGACTCCGGTCATTTTGGGTGCAGGGTCATAGAGGAACAACCAATCACTTCAGATGAAGATTGACAGTCAGCGCCTATGGTTCCAAGGTTTTGTCTCCGAAGTTAAAGCTCATGCCTGTCTCAGGCTTTTGTTCATGTCTCAGGTCAGGGTCTTTTTTGCCTATATCTATGTAAAAATCGATCCTCGAAACATCAGTGCTTCACTCAGTTCGATAACACTGTTTGGGTCAGATTTTGTGTCTGTCTGGTATGTTCAATGTCCCTGGATATTATGCTCACTATTGTAAGTCATTTTGATGGTTCTACAGTCAGGATGTCAAATTTTGCTATATGCCAACCTCATGGCAAGAAATCTCGAGGCCTGCCTCACTGTAACTCTTTTGTATAAATAATAGGAGTAGACTAACTAAGAAAAAAAAAAAACATTTCTAATTGTTTTTAAAGCATTTTAAATTGTTCTTAAAGCATTTTAAATTGTTTATAAAGCATTTTAAATTGTTCTTAAAGCATTTTAAATTGTTCCAAGCACTTTAACTTATTTTTAAAGCATTTTAAAACATTTTAGACCAATTTAGATTGTTTTTAATGAATTTTAAAATTATTTAATATTGTTCTTAGAACAATTTGAATTATTTTAAATCATTTTAAAAACATTTTAAATTGTTTGCAAAGTATTTAAAGCTCTTTAAAATTATTTTTAAAGCATTTAAAATTATTTTGAAACCATTTTAAGATATCTTAAAACCATTTTAAAGCGTTTTAAAAGCATTTTAAATTGTTTTTAAAGTGTTTTAAATTGTTTTTAAAATGTTTTAAAATCATTTAAAATTGTTCTTAAAGCAATTTAAATTGTTTTTAAAACATTTTAAATTGTTTCAATTGTTTCAAGACCATTTTAAATTGTTTTTAAAGCATTTGTAATCGTTTAAAATTGTTCTTAAAGCAATTTAAATTATTTTGAAGTATTTTAATTCGTTTTGAAAACATTGTAAACTGTGTTTAAGCATTTTAAATTGTTATTAAAGCATTTCAAAATTGTTTTAGAGCATTTTCAATTGTTCATAAAGCACTTAAACTTATTTTTAAAGAATTTAAAAATGTCTTTAAAACATTTTAAATTGTTTTTGAAGCATTTTAAAAACATTTAAAATTGTTCTTAAAGCAATTTAAATTATTTTTAAAGTATTCTAAATTGTTTTTAAAGCATTGTAACCTATTTTTAACACATTTTAAAATCAATTTAAGTTATTATTAAAGCATTTTAAATTGTTTTTAAAACATTTTAAAATCATTTATAATTTTTTATTTTTTATTTTTATTTTTATTTTTTATTTTTTTTTTTTTTATTTATTTATTTTTATTTGTTTATTTATTTTAATTTATTTTTATTATTTTTTTTTTTCAGAGGAAAATAATCTGTAATTTATATTTATAATGAAACAAATTACATGTTGTAGATGCTTAGAGCATGTGCAGATAGTTGTCCATAAGGAGGACAATTACAATAAAAAAGGAAAAATAAAATAAAAAATAACAAAAACAGCAAGCCTATACTTTTCTGCCCTTCTTCTTCTCCACCCTATGCCAACCCTGAGAGTCAGGAGGGGGTACAATGATGGCCTGCAGGTTCTCCTGTGTGTTCACGGGAAGTTCTTTGTTGGATTCTGATCCTTCAGATCCATGAGTTCTTTTTATGCCACTAACTTCCAGCTGTGGTTCTTGATGCTGGTGAATATTGTTTGGCCCCATTCGAGGGTCTGGGGCCCTATGTACAATTCTTTTCCATATGCATATCAGGTTCCTCTTGGTTCTTTGTATGTTCTGTCTGTCTATACTCTTCTTCCATCAGATCCGTATGTTGCCATCCTTTGGGCTTTTTTTACTGTTTCTTGTTTCCTTTGGGGTTCTTTCTGGCCAGTGGGCAAGTATATTGGAGGTGTCCTGTTTGCATGCATCTACAACATCTGAATGCAGTGTTCTCATAGTCTAGGGGTTGAGTCCTCAGAGTGTTGTTATAGTTCAATGTAATATGATCAGGCAGCCCCTGACTCAGGTCCACTTCAACACAAAATCTGGTGAATGAGAAGATTCCTCTGCTAACTCTGTCTTCATCAATTTTTAGGAATTTCCCCAAGGAATTTCCAATGGCAGATAATACTATATGATGCCAGAAGTGTAATGGGAGGTTATGAAGCCTCACCCAAACATGCATTGTTGAAATTTTCACAGTGTTTGCATCAAAATCAGTGAACCAGGGGGTAATAAAAAGGCCAACATTGCCCCAAAACCAAGGCCCCTCATTGATGATACTATCCCGTTCTTCTTCTATGTGGAAACTAACAATAAAAAATCCTTTTGAACATAGGTGTATATCACATTCTGGTGTCCAGCAGGAGTAAATCCATTGATGTAGAGCATCGGATTTTGGCTAGAACCCATTAAAGCTACATATGACAACATTTTTAGAGAGTTTAGTGTGAAGATCAGTTACCTCTGGCATAGTAACTTGGAGCATTGGGGATTCCAGTTTTTGTTCCACTATACAGGGACTTGGTTGCTCTGGTGCTGACACTTATTTGTGCTGCATTTTTTCTTTTCCCTTGACTGCATCTCGAAAGGAGCCTGGAGTTTTTGAGCTGGATCTGTTACATCCTCCGCGCAGTCTCAGATTAAGAAAAATGGTTGTATCATGACAAATCCCATATTCCTATAGGGCGAGATGGTCCTGTAGACTACGACCTGTACAAATCAGGTTCTAGTGTTTTGTGGGTATTCCAAGTTGGTTTTTTATTTCCTTTTTTAACTCTTGTATGCTTAACCCCATGCTGAGTCTCATACAGTAGTGGCTGCCCCCTGTTAATTTGATGAAGATTTGGATCCAATCTTCACCCAAGCAGTATGATTCAACCACATTGTGGCAAAGCTCCAGTGGTTTGGTTGTTTTCTGTAAAAAACCCATTGCTCCCCTGTTATTTTTATTTTGTCCACCCCATGGGGCTTCCAAATCGGGTTTATAAGGGTCATTTTTGGAGTACTCTGTCACTGCTCCCAGATTTAATGGGTCCTATATAGTCAGCCCCCTTACATTTATACTAGGCTTTTGCTGCCCCATTGTTAACCAGGATGTCGCACATCCCTCGTCACATTTCCACTCGCACTCTGGCTTGAGGGAGGTAGTTCTTGTGCTAGGCCAAGTCTTAGACCATACAGGCTGTAGTGTGTCGATTTTGTTTCTAGGTGGGCCGAAAAACCAAGCAACTGCCTCTCAGATCCACATCTGTGGGTTAATTCGTGTTTCACGCCCAAGTAATGGGTTCTGGTAGATATTGATCCAGCCGAGAAGCACAGGATCTTGCTGGTAAGAATATGGCAGAAAAACACAAATTTCGAAAACGAAAATTGCAAAAATAACTCTGTCGGGCGTAGTTCTTTGTTCAGCAAAAGGGGAACATCTACCGGCCATCACATATTCTCTACCAATCTGTAGTGATCCATGGGGAGGGTCTCTGCAAGCAGGAGGGAGAAATATGCCATTGTGTTGCAGAGCTACGGTGAATTTCCCGCTCGTCCCTCTATTAAAAATCATTTAGAATTGTTCTAAAATAATTTAAATTATTTTTAAAGTGTTTTGAATTGTTTTAAAATTATTTTGAACTATTTCAAACTGTATCTAAAGCATTTTAAAAACATTTTAAAGCACTTTAAATCTTTTTAAATTGTTTTTTAAAGCGTTTAAAAATGTTTTTAAAGTATTTAAAATTGTTTTTAAAGCATTTAAAAATGTCCTTAAAACATTTTAAACTATTTTGAAACAATTTTAAGATGTTTTAAAAAGATTTTAAAAGAATTTTAAATTGTTTTTATAACATTTCTAATTGTCTTTAAAGCATTTTAAATTGTTTTTAAAACATTTTAAATTGTTTATAAAGCATTTTAAATTGTTATTAAAGCATTTTAATTTTTTTTAAAGCATTTTAAATTGTTCTAAGCACTTTAACTTATTTTTAAGGCATTTTAAAACATTGTAGACCATTTTAAATTGTGTTTAATGAATTTTAAAATTATTTAATATTGTTCTTAGAGCAATTTGAATTATTTTTAAATCATTTTAAAAACATTTTAAATTGTTTGTAAAGTATTTAAAGCTATTTAAAATTATTTTTAAACCATTTTAAGATGTTTTAAAACCATTTTAAAGTGTTTTAAAATCATTTTAAATTGTTTTGAAAGCATTGAAAATCATTTGTAATGCATTTTAAAACATTTTATATTGTTTTTAAAGAATTTCCAATTGTTATTAACACTTTAAATGGTTTTTAAAACATTTTATGATGTTTTTAGAGGATTTTAAAGCATTTTAAAATCGTTATGAAGTATTTTAAAACATTTTTAATTGTTTTTAAAGCGTTTTAAAATGATTTAAAATTATTTTTAAAGCATTTTAAATTTTTCTTAAGGCACTTTAACTTATTTTTAAAGCATTTAAAACATTTTAATTGATTTTAAATTGTTCTTAAGGCACTTTAACTCATTTTTAAAGCATTTTAAACATTTTAATTGATTTTAAATCATTTTTAAAGCATTGTAAACTATTTTTGAAGCATTTAAAATTGTTTTTAAAGCATTTTAAATTGTTCTTAAAGCAATTTAAATTATTTTTGAAGCATTTTAAATTGTTTTTAAAACATTTAAAATTGTTTTCAAAGCATTTTAAATTGTTTTGACAACATTTAAAATAGTTTTTAAATCAATTTAAAGCATTTTAAATTGTCTTTAAATTATTTTGAACTATTTCAAACTCTTTTTAAAGCATTTTAAATTGTTTCAAGAACATTTTAAATTGTTTTTAAAACATTTTATATTGTTTTTAAAGCATTTCAAAAACATTTTATATTGTTTTTAAAGCATTTTAAATCTTTTTAAATTGTTTATAAAACATTTCGATTTTTTTTTAAAACGTTTAAAATTGTTTTTGAAGTATTCAAATCTATTTAAATTCGTTTTTAAAGCATTTAAAAATGTCTTCAAAACATTTTAAATTATTTTGAAACCATTACAAGATGTTTTAAAAAGATTTTAAAAGCGTTTTAAATTGTTTTTAAAACATTTCTAATTGTTCTTAAAGCAATTTAAATTATTTTCAAAGCATTTTAAAGTGTTTTAAAGCATTGTAAACTATTTTTAAAGCATTTTAAATTGTTTTTAAAGCGTTTTAAATTGTTTCTAAAATGTTTTAAAATCATTTAAGATTGTTCTTAAAGCAATTTAAATTGTTTTTAAAACATTTTAAATTGTTTCAAGACCATTTTAAATTGTTCTTAAAGCATTTTAAATTGTTTTTAAATCATTTTAAAAGGGTTTTAAAGCATTTTCAATTGCTCTTGAGGCACTTAAACTTATTTTTAAAGAATTTAAAAATGTCTTTAAAACATTTTAAATTGTTTTTGAAGCATTTTAAAAACATTTAAAATTGTTCTTAAAGCAATTTAAATTATTTTTAAAGTATTCTAAATTGTTTTTAAAGCATTGTAACCTATTTTTAACGCATTTTAAAATCACTTTAAGTTGTTATTAAAGCATTTTAAATTATTTTTAAAACATTTTAAAATCATTTAGAATTGTTCTTTAAACAATTTAAATTAATTTTAAAGTGTTTTGAATTGTTTTTAAAGTGTTTTGAATTGTTTTTAAATTATTTTCAACTATTTCAAACTGTTTCTAAAGCATTTTAAATCTTTTTAAATTATTTTTAAAACATTTTAAATTGTTTTTTAAAGCATTTAAAAATATTTTAAAAGTATTTAAAACTGTTTTTAAAGCATTTAAAAATGTCCTTAAAACACTTTAAACTTTTTGGGAACCATTTTAAGATATTTTAAAAAGATTTTAAAAGCACTTTAAATTGTTTTTAAAACATTTCTAATTGTTTTTAAACCATTTTAAAGTATTTTAAATTGTTCTTAAAGCATTTTATTTTTTTTAAAGCATTTTAAATTGTTCTAAGCACTTTAACTTATTTTTAAGGCATTTTACAACATTTTAGACCATTTTAAATTGTGTTTAATGAATTTTAAAATTATTTAATATTGTTCTTAGAGCAATTCGAGTTATTTTTAAAGCATTTTAAAAATATTTTAAATTTTTTTGTAAAGTATTTAAAGCTATTTAAAATTATTTTTAAACCATTTTAACATGTTCTAAAACCATTTTAAAGCATTTTAAAAGCATTTTAAATTGTTTTGAAAGCATTGAAAATCATTTGTAATGCATTTTAAAACATTTTATATTGTTTTTAAAGAATTTTAAGTTGTTATTAAAACACTATAAATGGTTTTTAAAGCATTTTAAAACATTTTATGATGTTTTTAGAGGATTTTAAAGCATTTTAAAATCGTTATCAAGTATTTTAAAACATTTTTAATTGTTTTTAAAGCATTTTAAAATGTTTTAAAATTGTTTTTAAAGCATTTTAAATTGTTCTTAAGGCACTTTAACTTATTTTTAAAGCATTTGAAACATTTTAATTGATTTTAAATTGTTTTTAAAGCACTGTAAACTATTTTCAAAGCATTTTAAATTGTTCTTAATGCATTTTAATTTTTTCTTAAAGCATTTAAATTGTTTTTAAAGCAATTTAATTTACTTTTTAAATTGTTTTTAAAGCATTTTAATTTACTTTTTAAATTGTTTTTAAAGCATTTTAAAGTAATTTAAAATTGTTCTTAAAGCAATTTAAAGTATTTAGAATTGTTTTTAAAGCACTGTAACCTATTTTCAAAGCATTTTAAATTGTTATTGAAGCATTTTAAATTGATTTTACAACATTTTAAACCATTTTAAAATAATTTAAAATTGTTCTTCAAGCAATTTAAATTATTTTTGAATTATTTTAAATTATTTTTAAAGCATTTAAAATTATTTTCAAATCATTTTAAATTGTTTTTAGAAAACAATGTTTAAAATAGTTTTTAAATCATTTTAAAGCATTTTAAATTGTCTTTAAATTATTTTGAACTATTTTAAACTCTTTTTAAAGCATTTTAAATTGTTTCAAGAGCATTTTAAATTGTTTCAAGAACATTTTAAATTGTTTTTAAAACATTTTATATTGTTTTTAAAGCATTTCAAAAACATTTTATATTGTTTTTAAAGCATTTAAAAAACATTTTAAAGCATTTTAAATGTTTTTAAATTGTTTATAAAACATTTCGAATTGTTTTTAAAACGTTTAAAATTGTTTTTAAAGTATTCAAATCTATTTAAAATCGTTTCTAAAGCATTTAAAAATGTCTTCAAAACATTTTAAATTATTTTGAAACCATTATAAGATGTTTTAAAAAGATTTTAAAAACGTTTTAAATTGTTTTTAAAACATTTCTAATTGTTCTTAAAGCAATTTTAAATTATTTTTAAAGCATTTTAAAGTGTTTTAAAGCATTGCAAACTATTTTTAAATTGTTTTTAAAGCGTTTTAAATTGTTTTAAAATCATTTAAAATTGTTCTTAAAGCAATTTAAATTGTTCTTAAAGCATTTTAAATTGTTTGAAGACCATTTTAAATTGTTTTTAAAGCATTTTAAAATCATTTAAACTTATTCTTAAAACAATTTAAATTATTTTTGAAGTATTTTAAATTGTTTTTAAAACATTGTAAACTATTTTTAAAGCATTGTAAATTATTTTTAAACCATTTTAAATTGTTCTTAAAGCATTTTAAATTGTTTTTAAAACATTTTGAATCATTTGAATTTGTCTTTAAAACATTTTAAAAGGGTTTTAAAGCATTTTCAATTGTTTTTGAAACACTTAAACTTATTTTTATAGCATTTTAAAATGTTTTTAAAACATTTTAAAATGTTTTTAAAACATTTTAACTTGTTTTTAAAGCATTTAAAAATGTTTTTAAAACATTTTAACTTGTTTTTAAAGCATTTTAACTTGTTTTTAAAAGCATTTTAAGATCAATTAAAATTGTTCTTAAAGCAATTTAAATTATTTTTAAAGTATTCTAAATTGTTTTTAAAGCATTGTAACCTATTTTTAACGCATTTTAAATCACTTTAAGTTGTTATTAAAGCATTTTAAATTGTTTTTAAAACATTCTAAAATCATTTAGAATTGTTCTTAAAACAATTTAAATTAACCCGGATGCGGGTGACACAAATATGCATTAATGGTTTATCTGAAGAGTGGCGGTGGGGGGACGGGCCACTAGTTTGATGGCGCCCCTCCCCATATCACCCTGAGACGCCCTCATTACTATCTGCAGGCAGCATTTAATACAGGTTCTATTTGGCAAAAAGCTAGTCAGTGTTGGGTTATGGAGATACCTCACTTCAGTTCTTCACCATCTCTTTTACTTTGCGTCATCTGTCTGCCTCAGGCCTTTGAGCCCTGCTTTCGCACTGTAACAGGTCGACACTGCTGGATTGTTTGTTGTGCAGATTTTGATAATGACTTTCATCATTCGCATTCAGCTCTTTGCTTTTTAATCTCTGCCTAGATTAGCCTTGTTCCGCCTCTCATCCCCTCTGCTACTGCTCCCTCGGTCTTCGTCCCTCTAGTCTCTGCTCCTTCAATTGTTCTTGAAGCACTTAAACTTATTTTTAAAGCATTTTAAAATGGATTTAAAACATTTTAACTTGTTTTTAAAGCATTTTAAAATCATTTAGAAATGTTCTTAAAGCAATTTAAATTATTTTTAAAGTATTATAAATTGTTTTTAAAGCATTGTAACCTATTTTTAACGCATTTTAAATCACTTTAAGTTGTTATTAAAGCATTTTAAATTGTTTTTAAAACATTTTAAAATCATTTAGAATTGTTCTTAAAACAATTTAAATTAATTTTAAAGTGTTTTGAATTGTTTTTAAATTATTTTGAACTATTTCAAACTATTTCTAAAGCATTTTAAAAACATTTTAAAGCACTTTAAATCTTTTTAAATTGTTTTTAAAACATTTTAAATTGTTTTTAAAAGCATTTAAAAATATTTTTAAAGTATTTCAAAACTATTTTTAAAGCATTTAAAAATGTCCTTAAAACATTTTAAACTATTTTGAAACCATTTTAAGATGTTTTAAAAAGATTTTAAAAGCATTTTAAACCGTGTTTACAACATTTCTAATTGTTTTTAAATCATTTTAAATTATTCTTAAAGCATTTCAAATTGTTTATAAAGAATTTTATATTGTTCTTAAGGCATTTTATTTTTTTTTTAAGCGTTTTAAATTGTTCTACGCATTTTAACTTATTTTTAAGGCATTGTAAAACATTTTAGACCATTTTAAATTGTGTTTAATGAATTTTAAAATTATTTAATATTGTTCTTAGAGCAATTTGAATTATTTTTAAAGCATTTTAAAAACATTTTAAATGGTTTGTATAGTATTTAAAGCTATTTAAAATTATTTTTAAACCATTTTAAGATGTTTTAAAACCATTTTAAAGCATTTCAAATTGTGTTAAAAGCATTGAAAATCATTTGTAATGCATTTTAAAACATTTTATATTGTTTTTAAATAATTTTAAATTGTTATTAAAACACTTTAAATGGTTTTTAAAGCATTTTAAAACATTTTATGATGTTTTTAGAGGATTTTAAAGCATTTTAAAATCGTTATCAAGTATTTTAAAACATTTTTAATTGTTTTTAAAGCGTTTTAAAATGATTTAAAATTGTTTTTAAAGCATTTTAAATTATTCTTAAGGCACTTTAACTTATTTTTAAAGCATTTAAAGCATTTTAATTGATTTTAAATTGTTTTTAAAGCACTGTAAACTATTTTTAAAGTATTTTAAATTGTTCTTAAAGCATTTTAAGTTGTTTTTAAAACAATTAATAATTGTTTTTAAAGCAATTAATTTACTTTTTAAATTGTTTTTAAAGCATTTTAAAATAATTTAAAATTGTTCTTAAAGCAATTTAAAGTATTTTAAATTGTTTTTAAAGCACTGTAACCTATTTTCAAAGCATTTTAATTATTTTTTTTTCTCAATTGGTCTACTCCTATTATTTATACAAAAAGTTACAGCGAGGCAGGCCTCGAGATTTCTTGCCATGAGGTTGGGAGGTAGAAAACACTTGACATTCTGACTATAGAAACTTCAAAATGACTTACAACAGTGAGCATAATATCCGGGGGCACTGATTCATACCAGACAGACACAAAATCTGACCGAAAAAGAGTTATCAAACTGGGTGAAGCATTGTTGTTTCCAGGATCAATTTTTACATAGAGATAGGAAAAAAGACCCTGACCTGAGACATGAACAAAAGCCTGAGACAAACATGAGCTTTAACTTTGGAGACAAAACCTTGGAACCAGAGGCGCTAACTGTCAATCTTCATCTGAAGTTGTTGGTTGTTCCTCTATGACCCTGCATTCAAAGTGGCCGGAGTCCATGGAGTCAGAGGAGTGGTTTGTAGAGCTGGAAGGCTCACCTCTTGTTCTTGGGCCGACATTGGCCTCGAGGTGCGTGGTGGGCCAGCTTCCAGTGTCTTGGTGCAGGGTGGCAGTTTGACTTGCCACCTTCTCCTCCTCCGTAGGCCCCTGATGAACAACACCCGAACCCGTGTTGTGCTCACATCTTTCGATGGTGACAAAGACGATAAAAGAGGCATTCGCTAGCGAACAGGGAATATGATAGCGGGCAGTGGGATGCACATTGTGCTGACAGGCTTCTCCTCTATCCCGTCCACGACCTTGACCTCTGTTGCTTCTTGTTGCTAGGTAGGTTGGCACTTCTACAGGGGGATCCAAGGAGGACGAGGTATGCTGGGCGGTGGCTCGACCATGTGAACCTCCGCGCCGGCAAATCATACACGCCTTTCTTTCGGCATGCTTGCGGGATTGAAGCAATTAAAGGGAGGAGGGCAAGCAGAAGATCTGTCGCGGGACGAAATCGACGAGGGGGCAGGAAACTGAGCCTGAGGAAAGTAGAAGGCTTTAGGAGGAGGAGCTGAAGGGAGGCCGAAGCAGTCTAAAACGTGAAAAACTTTGCAGAGCAGGCCGAAACCGGAGGAAATTTCGTCATTTACCAGAGCCGCAAGGGAGCTTACAAGCAGTCGCTCGCTAGGAGAGAAGCCCAAGACCGTGACCTGGACTGAGCCGAGAGCATACCAGAGAACCGTGACAATGAAAAAGAGGCGGAGCGCCATCGTTCCTATAACCAAACAGAGGGTGGGCAGAGTAAATGTTGCCTTAAATGCAATTTTGCGAAGCCTGTCGTCCTTGCCAAGGGTCATGTGCTTCACGCAGGTGGGCTGCCACCTGCCCATCTCGTGCGCCACCAACAAACCTTGTGACTAACAATCACCCGCATCCGGGAAAAGCATTTTAAATTGTTATTGAAGCATTTTAAATTGTTTTTACAACATTTTAAACCATTTTAAAATAATTTAAAATTGTCCTTAAAGCAATTTAACTTATTTTTGAAGTATTTAAATTGTTTTTAAAGCATTTAAAATTGTTTTCAAAGCATTTAAATTGTTTTGACAACATTTTAAAATAGTTTTAAAAACCATTTTAAAGCATTTTAAATTATTTTGAACTATTTTAAACTCTTTTTAAAGAATTTTAAATTGTTTCAAGAACATTTTAAATTGTTTTAAGAACATTTTATATTGTTTTTAAAGCATTTCAAAAACTTTTTAAAGCATTTTAAATCTTTTTAAATTATTTATAAAACATTTCGAATTGTTTTTAAAATGTTTAAAATTGTTTTTAAAGTATTCAAAACTATTTAAAATCGTTTTTAAAGCATTTAAAAATGTCTTCAAAACGTTTTAAATTATTTTGAAACCATTATAAGATGTTTTAAAAAGATTTTAAAAGCACTTTAAATTGTTTTTAAAACATTTCTAATTGTTTTTAAAGTATTTCAAATTGTTTTTAAAGCAATTTAAAGTGTTTTAAAGCATTGTAAACTATTTTTAAATCATTTTAAATTATTTTTAAAGCGTTTAAAATTGTTTTTAAAATGTTTTAAAATCATTTAAAATTGTTCTTAAAGCAATTTAAATTGTTTTTAAAACATTTTAAATTGTTTCAAGACCATTTTAAATTGTTTTTAAATCATTTTTAATCGTTTAAAATTGTTCTTAAAGCAATTTAAATTATTTTGAAGTATTTTAATTTGTTTTGAAAACATTGTAAACTATTTTTAAAGCATCATAAATTGTTTTTAAAGCATTTTAAATTGTTCTTGAAGCATTTTAAATTGTTTTTAAAACATTTTATATCATTTAAATTTGTTTCTAAAACATTTTAAAAGGGATTTAAAGCATTTTCAATTATTCTTAAAGCACTTGAACTTCTTTTTAAAGCATTTTAAAATCATTTAAAATTTTTCTTAAAGCAATTTATATTATTTTTAAGGTATTCTAAATTGTTTTTAAAGCTTTGTAACCTATTTTTAACGCATTTTAAATCACTTTAATTTGTTATTAAAGCATTTTAAATTGTTTTTAAAACATTTTAAAATCATTTAGAATTGTTCTTAAAACAATTTAAATTAACCCAGATGCAGGTGACACGAATATGCATTAATGGTTTATCTGAAGAATGGCGGTGAGGGGACGGGCCACTTGTCTGATGGCGCCCCACCCCATATCACCTTGAGACGCCCTCATTACTATCTGCAGGCAGCATTCAATACAAGTTCTATTCGGCAAAAATCTAGTCAGTGTTGGGTTATGGAGATACCTCACTTCAGTTCTTCACCATCTCCCCTATTCTGTAGCATTTGTCCACCTTAGGCCTTTGAGGCTTGCTTTCTCACTGTAACAGGCCGGAGCTGCTGGGTTCTTTGCTATGCAGATTTTGATAATAGCTTTCATCATTTGCATTCAGCTCTTTGCTTTTTAATCTCTGCCTAGATTAGCCTTGTTCCGCTTCTCATCCCCTCTGCTACTACTCCCTCGATCTTCGTCCCTCTGGCCTCTACTCCTTCAATTGTTCTTGAAGCACTTAAACTTATTTTTAAAGCATTTTAAAAAGTTCTTAAAACATTTTAACTTGTTTTTAAAGCATTTTAAGATCATTTAAAATTGTTCTTCAAGAAATTTAAATTATTTTTAAAGTATTATAAATTGTTTTTAAAGCATTGTAACCTATTTTTAACGCATTTTAAATCACTTTAAGTTGTTATTAAAGCATTTTAAATTGTTTTTAAAACATTTTAAAATCATTTAGAGTTGTTCTTAAAACAATTTAAATTAATTTTAAAGTGTTTTGAATTGTTTTTAAATTATTTTGAACTATTTCAAACTGTTTCTAAAGCATTTTAAAAACATTTTAAAACAATTTAAATCCTTTTCAATTGTTTTAAAAACATTTTAAATTATTTTTTGAAGCGTTTAAAAATATTTTAAAAGTATTTTAAAACTGTTTTTAAAGCATTTAAACATGTCCTTAAAACATTTTAAACTATTTTGAAACCATTTTAAGATGTTTTAAAAAGATTTTAAAAGCATTTTAAACTGTTTTTACGACATTTCTAATTGTTTTTAAAGCATTTTAAATTGTTCTAATCACTTTAACTTATTTTTAAGGCATTTTAAAACATTTTAAACCATTTTAAATTGTGTTTAATGAATTTTAAAATTAATTAATATTGTTCTTAGAGCAATTTGAATTATTTTTAAAGCATTTTAAAAACATTTTAAATTGTTTGTAAAGTATTTAAAGCTATTTAAAATTATTTTTAAAGCATTTATTTTTTTTTTAAACCACTTTAAGATGTTTTAAAACCATTTTAAATTGTTTTGAAAGCATTGAAAATCATTTGTAATGCATTTTAAAACATTTTATATTGTTTTTAAAGAATTTTAAATTGGTATTAAACACTTTAAATGGTTTTTAAAGCATTTTAAAACATTTTATGATGTTTTTAGAGGATTTTAAAGAATTTTAAAATCATTATGAAGTATTTTAAAACATTTTTAATTGTTTTTAAAGCGTTTTAAAATGATTTAAAATTGTTTTTAAAGAATTTTAAATTGTTCTTAAGGCACTTTAACTTACTTTTAAAGCATTTAAAACATTTTAATTGATTTTAGATTGTTTTTATAGCACTGTAAACTATCATTAAAACATTTTAAATTGTTCTTAAAGCATTTTAAATTGTTCTTAAAACAATTAATAATTGTTTTTAAAGCAATTTAATTTACTTTTAAATTGTTTTTAAAGCATTTTAAAATAATTTAAAATTGCTCTTAAAGCAATTTAAAGTATTTTAAATTGTTTTTAAAGCACTGTAACCTATTTTCGAAGCATTTTAAATTGTTATTAAAGAATTTTAAATTGTTTTTACAACATTTTAAACATTTTAAAATAATTTAAAATTTTTCTTAAAGCAATTTAAATTATTTTTGAAGTATTTTAAATTGTTTTTAAAGCATTTAAAATTGTTTTCAAAGCATTTTAAATTGTTTTGACAGCACTAGATGCACTGCCGCTGCCTCCTCTCCTTCGGCTGCCGTCTGGCCCCTGCTTGGCCCTGTCGCTGATGGAGATACGTGTCTTAGTCAGGAAATGCATGCCTCTTCCATCATTTCTATCACGCAGGTCTTCAAATATCTACTGGGAGCTCCCTTCTCTCTAATTTTTCCCGCTCTGGACTTTGAAGCAGCTTGTTCTCGGCCCTCTATTGCAGTATCTAGTTGCAGCTTCCCCAATCAGACTGCAGAGGCATTGGCTAAGGACGCATTTGCTGAATATACTCTCATTTTTCCCTAGGCGGCAGTTTTTGGGAAGAATTTCTTGGCCCGGGAAGGCTGTTTATTTCTATTAGCACCTTCTCTGCCCCCCCAGAACTACCAATACTCTATATTTGACCTCCAGAAAACTTTAACCTTTCTGGATCAACTGGATGGAGCATCTGGAAGCTCTCTTGGGCGGATCACATTGGCAAGATCAATGAACTGGAGACTCTCTCCTCTTCTCCTCACAAACCCCTGCGGCAAGTGCAGGAAAAGAGGGCCCTTCAAAGTTCCAGCCTCCTTTCGACCCAGATCTGCAAATGAAGGCAGAACTCTGACCTCTCTGCCTCGTTCCAAATCCTGGTCAAGCTCATCTCTGGCAAAAATCTGCTTCAATGGGTGAGAGCGTCGGATCAAGTGCAAGACCTCAAGTGAACACTGGAACTCAAGTTGGGGATTCCCTCTACAGCTCAATGACTTCTCCACGAATGTAAACAACTCGAGAATCTTTACCCCCTGTCTTTTTACAACATTAAGAGAAATGCCTCCATTTCTCTTACCCTTCGTTTGAGAGGGGGAGCTGTTGGACAGTCATCCTCAGCTGAGGCATTTTCATACAAGGACATTGTCCATGCCCAGTTGCCTAAGAGAATAGCTCCACCAGTTCAGGCTCCCAAGCCTTTTCTGGTGGATAAACTGGAGGAAACCCCCTCCATTGGAATAAAGCATCCAACGTTGGACGAGAAAACCCAATAGTTTGCAAATCATGGCATTATTTGCAAGTTTAATGGGCAATGGCCACGCACAACAGATATCTACCAATGGATTCACTCTAACTGGACCAACAATTGCAAGGTTCTGCTATGCTCAAAGGGCTTCTTCATTGTAGTGTTTTCTTTCGGTGAGGACTATCAAAAAGCCTTAACTGACGGCCCATGGTTCTGGGGTGTAGCTGGTTTATTCCTCACCCCTTGGTTCCCAGATTTCGATCCCTCTATAACAGTCATCACTAAACTTCCCATCTGGGTCAGATTTCCAAACCTCCCGACGCATCTATGGCACTTTGCTGTATTCCAAGGGATTGGCAATTATTTAGGCCGCTTTTTAGACACAGACATCTCTAGAGGGGAAAAGGGCTTAGATTTGTCCAGTAGATTTGTTTGTCCCACCAGTCTCAGAGAAAAGGAATCATGAATCCTCCACCTCAGATTAAGACAAGCAGACCTCTCTGTCAGGTCAACTCAGTTTGCAAATCATGCCAGCTCAGCAAAACCCTCTTGATTGGGTCAAAGTTGGTAAAAAGAAAGGGAAAAAATGTCGAATAGTTGATTCTACTCATGTTGGGTAGAATCCTTTGTTTTGTTCCTGCTCCTCTGTTCCTCTTATTTCTTCTTGTTCAACTCTGCTCTCTTCTCTTTTTTCTTAGGAGTCGAGGTGGACAGCCTATCCTTTCCGGCTGCCTGTGTTCTTGCTTCTCTTGTTTGTAATCTCTCCTTGTACGATACATTCTCTTAATAGAATTAGTTTTGACTGAGAAAAAAAAAATTGAAGTATTTTAAATTGTTTTTAAAGCACTATAACCTATTTTCAAAGCATTTTAAATTGTTATTGAAGGATTTTAAATTGTTTTTGCAACATTTTAAACCATTTTAAAATCATTTAAAATTGTTCTTAAAGCAATTTAAATTATTTTTAAGTATTTTAAATTGTTTTTAAAGCATTTAAAATTGTTTTCAAAGCATTTTAAACTGTTTTGACAGCATTTAAAATAGTTTTTAAATCATTTTAAATTATTTTAAACTATTTTAAAATCTTTTTAAAGCATTTTAAATTGTTTCAAGAACATTTCAAATTGTTTTAAGAACATTTTATATTGTTTTTAAAGCATTTCAAAAACATTTTATATTGTTTTTAAAGGATTTAAAAAACATTTTAAAGCATTTTAAATCTTTTTAAATTGTTTATATTACATTTCAAATTATTTTTAAAGTATTCAAAACTATTTAAAATCATTTTTAAAGCATTTAAAAATGTCTTCAAAACATTTTAAATTATTTTGAAACCATTATAATATGTTTTAAAAAGATTTTAAAAGCGTTTTAAATTGTTTTTAGAACATTTATAATTGTTCTTAAAGCAATTTAAATTATTTTTAAAACATTTTAAAGTGTTTTAAAGCATTGTCAACTATTTTTAAATCATTTTAAATTGTTTTTAAAGCGTTTTAGATTGTTTTTTAAAATGTTTTAAAATCATTTAAAATTTTTCTTAAAGAAATTTAAATTGTTTTTAAAACATTTTAAATTGTTTCAAGACCATTTTAAATTGTTCTTAAAGCATTTTAAATTGTTTTTAAATCATTTTAAAAGGGTTTTAAAGCTTTTTCAATTGCTCTTGAGGCACTTAAACTTATTTTTAAAGCATTTTGAAATCATTTAAAAATGTTCTTAAAGCAATTTAAATTAGTTTTAAAGTATTCTAAATTGTTTTTAAAGCATTGTAACCAATTTTTAACGCATTTTAAAATCACTTTAAGTGGTTTTTTTCCAGTGGAAAAATCTGTAACCTTTTATTAAAAAATGAAAAGTTACAATTGCAGATGCATGATGCATTCCATAAGCTGCCCAATGGGCTCCAGTGCCATGGCACCCGACGCAACGTTACATGACTAACGTGCAAAAAATGATGAGAAGAAAATAGAGGAAGAGGGAGGGAAAGTAATGAAAGCAAGAAAAACTGAATATACTGCTTCAAGTTTTTCTTCCTTTTTTCTTTTCGACCTTGCGCCACTCTCCTTGGGTGGGCTCGATCGAGGCTATGACTAACTGTGTTTCAGCTTTCTGCGGGCCTGTTTCCTTGTCTGAATCTGATGTGTCTGATTGGTGGTGCCGCTTTATCCCTCCCATGTTCTGGTCATCGTTTGTCTTCTCTGCCTGATTTGGATGAAACTGTGGGGCCTTGTTGTCTGATATGTTTTCCTTCTGATTCCCTGTTTCAGCTTCCTCTATGATGGTATCATCCTCTTCTGCTTCTGATTCTTCGTCTTCTGATATCGGAGGGGCTTTCTTTTCCGGAACTCTCTTCTTTATGACCTCATCTATATTCTGCCATCCTTTGGACTTCCTTTGTTGTGTCTTGCTCTTGTTGGGGCTTTTGCATGCATTGTACAGGTGGCCTGTTTGTTGACATCCCCTGCATCTGAATGCTGTATTCTCATAGTCCAAGGATTGTTTCCACTGTGAGTTGTTGAAGTTCAGAATGATGCTTTCAGGTAATCCTTGGCTGAGATCTACCTCAACACATATTCTAGCAAAAGTGAAGATTCCCTTTATATGTCTCTCTGTATCAATCTTTAATATTTTCCCAAGGGCATTCCCAATAACTATTAAGGCCTTGGAGTGCCAAAAATGTATCGGGAGATTATGCAGCCTGACCCATACTGGCATCCTTGATACCACCATAGTGTTGGCATCAAACTCCGGGAACCATGGGGTAACAAAAAGTCCAGCACTACCCCAGAACCATGGCCCTTGATTGAGGATTTTTTCCTTTTCTTCTTCTAAGTGGAAAATTACTATGAAGAAGCCCTTAGAGCATAGATGTATTTGGCAGTTTTTTGTCCAGACCGTGTGGATCCATTGGTATAGTGCATCAGTTCTAGGCCAAAAGCCGTTAAATCTACAAATAACAACATTTTTTTGTAGATCTGAGAATATGTAATTTACCTCTGGTAGATCCAGGGAGATAGAGGGACTCTCTGGCGATTGATCCACGATATACTGCCCTGGAGGTTCATTAGCAGCTGTAGGTTCTTTCCCCTTTAGAGGTTCTTTCCCTTTGGCTGCATCGCGATAGGTACCTGTAGGTTTTGAGGAAGCTCCCTTGGATCCACCTCGCAGCCGCAGATTGAGGATGATGGTTGAGTCCTTTGCAACCCTATAGTGCTGGAGTGTGTGTTGATCCTGTAAGTAAAGCCCTGAAAATAATAGATTTTGTAATGCAACTGGAATTCCCAGTTTGTCCTGGATCTCTTTTTTAACCTCCAATACACTCATCCGTTCCCAGATCTGCATACAAACGTGTCTGCCTTCTGTTGATCTGATAAAGATTTGCTTCGAATCCGCTGAGTCTGCCTTGACCAAATCCAATTTAACGGATTTGATTTCTGGATCTGACGGGTTTCCACCTATCTTCTGCCTGGATCTGGGCAGATCGGATAGGTCCACCCCGTATCTGCAATTTTTGGCCCGATCTGATGAGCAGCTTCCCAGATCAGGGCTCCTGTTGGGGCGATCTCCCATTTGCACGACGCGGTCTGCGAACCCTCTGTTGAAACGATGTGAATATCCTCTGATCTGCCGCCTGGGTTCTTGGGCAGTTAGATCCGACCTAGATCTGCAAAGATTAAGGCTTAGATCGGGTAGATCCGTCCTAGATCTGCTGAGTTTAGGCCAGACGGTTTTGTGATGGGTCGGATCTGCATCCCTCAGACCCCCGTCCTTGCATGCAACAGTCGCGAGGAGAGGGACAATGTTAGCGTGAGCAATAAAGCCAAACCCTGACCATTGTCCGCCTCCGAGGTGGATTCTGAGCCCGAAAACCGTTTTTGTGTGCAGATTTCTGATCTCATGCCGCTTGGCGAGCTTCTCTTCCAGATCCGCCTCTGATACATTTGGCCCATCAAGCAGATGATGGTTTGGGCGTGGATTATCTGCTGTGTCAGGGGCTTCAGATGTTTTCCAGGCGTTAGGTCGCATAGTCAGTCCCGTGCCGGCAGATCGATGACCATCAGAGCGCACGCTCTTGAGGCCGGTCCAGTGGAGGGTGATGGCTGTGGCCAGCCCTGCAGCGCCACCGCCAACGTCCGCAGTGACTGTGGTTTCGTTTCCTGCGCAGGAGAAACCCTCGGCGATGGCCATTTCCTACTTTTTCCTTCGAACCGTGAGAATCACCCGCACTTAATATTCCCTTAACAACAAAAGCGATTGTGAGGTTTTTTACTAATAATATTCAAGGAATGATTGTTGGGACCAAATCACTTTAAGTTGTTATTAAAGCATTTTAAATTGTTTTAAAAACATTTTAAAATCATTTAGAATTGTTCTTAAAACAATTTAAATTAATTTTAAAGTGTTTTGAATTGTTTTTAAATTATTTTCAACTATTTCAAACTGTTTCTAAAGCATTTTAAATCTTTTTAAATTGTTTTTAAAACATTTTAAATTGTTTTTTAAAGCGTTTAAAAATATTTTAAAAGTATTTAAAACTGTTTTTAAAGCATTTAAAGATGTCCTTAAAACATTTTAAACTTTTTGGGAACCATTTTAAGATGTTTTAAAAAGATTTTAAAAGCACTTTAAATTGTTTTTAAAACATTTCTAATTGTTTTTAAACCATTTTGAAAGCATTTAAAATTGTTCTTAAAGCATTTTATTTTTTTTAAAGCATTTTAAATTGTTCTAAGCACTTTAACTTATTTTTAAGGCATTTTAAAACATTTTAGACCATTTTAAATTGTGTTTAATGAATTTTAAAATTATTTAATATTGTTCTTAGAGCAATTTGAATTATTTTTAAAGCATTTTAAAAACATTTTAAATTTTTTGTAAAGTATTTAAAGCTATTTAAAATTATTTTTAAACCATTTTAACATGTTCTAAAACCATTTTAAACCATTTTAAAAGCATTTTAAATTGTTTTGAAAGCATTGAAAATCATTTGTAATGCATTTTAAAACATTTTATATTGTTTTTAAAGAATTTTAAATTGTTATTAAAACACTTTAAATGGTTTTTAAAGCATTTCAAAACATTTTATGATGTTTTTAGAGGATTTTAAAGCATCTTAAAATCGTTATCAAGTATTTTAAAACATTTTTAATTGTTTTTAAAGCATTTTAAAATGTTTTAAAATTGTTTTTAAAGCATTTTAAATTGTTCTTAAGGCACTTTAACTTATGTTTAAAGCATTTAAAACATTTTAATTGATTTTAAATTGTTTTTAAAGCACTGTAAACTATTTTCAAAGCATTTTAAATTGTTCTTAAAGCATTTTAATTTTTTCTTTAAGCATTTTAAATTGTTTTTAAAGCAATTTAATTTACTTTTTAAATTGTTTTTAAAGCATTTTAAAGTAATTTAAAATTGTTCTTAAAGCAATTTAAAGTATTTAGAATTGTTTTTAAAGCATTTTAAATTGTTTTTTGAAGCGTTTAAGAATATTTTTAAGGTATTTAAAACTGTTTTTAAAGCATTTAAAAATGTCCTTAAAAAATTTTAAACTATTTTGAAACCATTTTAAGATGTTTTAAAAAGATTTTAAAGGCATTTTAAATTGTTTTATAACATTTCTAATTGTTTTTCCCGGATGCGGGTGATTGTTAGTCATAAAGGTTTGTTGGAGGCACGCGAGATGGGCAGGTGGCAGCCCACCTGCGTGAAGCACATGACCCTTGGCAAGGACGACAGGCTTCGCACCTTTGCATTTAAGGCAACATTTACTCTGCCCACCCTCTGTTTGGTCATAGGAACGATGGTGCTCCATCTCATTTTCATTTTTACGGTTCTCTGGTATGCTCTCGGCTCAGTCCAAGTCGCAGTCTTGGGCTTCTCTCCTAGCGAGCGACTGGCTGTAGGCTCCCTTGCAGCCCTAGTGAATGAAGAGAATTCCTCCCGTTTGGTCTTGCTCTGCAGAGGTTTTCACGCTTTAATCTGCTTCAGCCTCCCTTCAGCTCCTCCTCCTAAAGCCTTCTGCTTCTCACAGGCTCAGTTTCCTGCTCTCTTATTGATTTCGTCACTCGGTAGATCTTCTGCTTGCCCTCCTCCCTTTAATTACTTCCATCCTGTAAGCATGCTGAAAGAAAGGATGCAAATGATTAGCTAGCGCAGAGGTTCTCATGGTCGAGCCTCCGCCCAGCATATCTCGTCCTCTCTGGATCCCCCTGAAGAAACGTTGGCCTACCTAGCTACAGGAAGAAACAAGGTCATGGTCGAGGACGGGATAGAGGAGAAGCCTGTCAGCACCATGTGTATCCCAGTTCCCGCTATCTTATTCCTTGTTCACTAGTGAATGCCTCGTTCATCGTTTCTATTACCATCGAAAGATGTGAGCACAACTCGGGTTCGGGTGCCGTTCATCAGGGGCCTATGGAGGAGCAGAAGGTGGCAAGTCAAATTGCCACCCCGCACCAAGGTTCTGGAAGCTTGCCCACCACGCATCTTGAGGGCAATGTCGGCCCAAGCACAAGAGGTGAGCCTTCCAGCTCTGCAATCTGCTCCTCTAACTCCATGGACTCCGGTCATTTTGGGTGTAGGGTCATATAGGAACAACCAATCACTTCAGATGAAGATTGACAGTTAGCGCCTCTAGTTCCAAGGTTTTGTCTCCGAAGTTAAAGCTCATGCCTGTCTCAGGCTTTTGTTCATGTCTCAGGTCAGGGTATTTTTTGCCTATATCTATGTAAAAATCGATCCTCGAAACATCAGTGCTTCACTCAGTTTGATAACACTGTTTGGGTCAGATTTTGTGTCTGTCTGGTATGTTCAATGTCCCTGGATATTATGCTCACTGTTGTAAGTCATTTTGATGGTTCTACAGTCAGGATGTCAAATTTTTCTATATGCCAACCTCATGGCAAGAAATCTCGAGGCCTGCCTCGCTGTAACTTTTTTGTATAAATAATAGGAGTAGACTAACAAAGAAAAAAAAAAAAACATTTCTAATTGTTTTTAAAGCATTTTAAATTGTTCTTAAAGCATTTTAAATTGTTTATAAATCATTTTAAATTGTTCTTAAAGCATTTTATTTTTTTAAAGCATTTTAAATTGTTCTTAAAGCATTTTAGTTTTTTTAAAGCATTTTAAATTGTTCCAAGCACTTTAACTTATTTTTAAAGCATTTTAAAACATTTTAGACCAATTTAGATTGTGTTTAATGAATTTTAAAATTATTTAATATTGTTCTTAGAAGAATTTGAATTATTTTAAATCATTTTAAAAACATTTTAAATTGTTTGTAAAGTATTTAAAGCTAATTAAAATTATTTTTAAAGCATTTAAAATTATTTTGAAACCATTTTAAGATATCTTAAAACCATTTTAAAGCGTTTTAAAAGCATTTTAAATTGTTTTTAAAGCGTTTTAAATTGTTTTTAAAATGTTTTAAAATCATTTAAAATTGTTCTTAAAGCAATTTAAGTTGTTTTTAAAACATTTTAAATTGTTTAAATTGTTTCAAGACCATTTTAAATTGTTTTTAAAGCATTTTAAAATCGTTTAAAATTATTCTTAAAAAAATTTAAATTATTTTGAAGTATTTTAAATTGTTTTTAAAACATTGTAAACTATTTTTAATGCATTATAAATTGTTTTTAAAGCATTTCAAATTTTTTTTAAAGCATTTTAAATTGTTTTTAAAACAATTTAAAAGGGTTTTAGAGCATTTTCGATGGTTCATAAAGCACTTAAACTTATTTTTTAAGAATTTAAAAATGTCTTTAAAACATTTTAAATTGTTTTTGAAGCATTTTAAAAACATTTAAAATTGTTCCTAAGACAATTTAAATTATTTTTAAAGTATTCTAAATTGTTTTTAAAGCATTGTAACCTATTTTTAACACATTTTAGAATCAATTTAAGTTATTATTAAAGCATTTTAAATTGTTTTTAAAACATTTTAAAATCATTTATAATTTTTTATTTTTTATTTTTTATTTTTATTTTTATTTATTTATTTATTTATTTTTATTTGTTTATTTATTTTAATTTTAATTTGTTTATTTTTATTTTTTTTTTATTTTTTTTCAGAGGAAAATAATCTGTAATTTTTATTCATAATGAAACAAATTACATGTTGTAGATGCTTAGAGCATGTGCAGATAGTTGTCCATAAGGAGGACAATTACAATAAAAAAGGAAAAATAAAATAAAAAATAACAAAAACAGCAAGCCTATACTTTTCTGCCCTTCTTCTTCTCCACCCTACGCCAACCCTGAGAGTCAGAAGGGGGTACAATGATGGCCTGCAGGTTCTCCTATGTGTTCACTAGAAGTTCTTTGTTGGATTCTGATCCTTCAGATCCATGAGTTATTTTTATGCCACTAACTTCCAGCTGTGGTTCTTGATGCTGGTGAATATTGTTTGGCCCCATTTGAGGGTCTGGGGCCCTATGTACAATTCTGTTCCATATGCATATCATGTTCCTCTTGGTTCTCTGTATGTTCTGTCTGTCTATCCTCTTCTTCCATCAGATCCATATGCTGCCATCCTTTGGGCTTTTTTTGTTGTTTCTTGTTTCCTTTGGGGTTCTTTCTGGCCAGTGGGCAAGTATATTGGAGGTGTCATGTTTGCATGCATCTACGACATCTGAATGCAATGTTCTCATAGTCTAGGGGTTGAGTCCTGAGAGTGTTGTTATAGTTCAATGTAATATGATCAGGCAGCCCCTGACTCAGGTCCACTTCAACGCAAATTCTGGTGAATGAGAAGATTCCTCTGCTAACTCTGTCTTCATCAATTTTTAGGAATTTCCCCAAGGAATTTCCAATGGCAAATAATACTATATGATGCCATAAGTGTAATGGGAGGTTATGAAGCCTCACCCAAACATGCATTGTTGAAATTTTCACAGTGTTTGCATCAAAATCAGTGAACCAGGGGGTAATAAAAAGGCCAGCATTGCCCCAAAACCAAGGCCCCTCATTGATGATACTATCCCGTTCTTCTTCTATGTGGAAACTAACAATAAAAAATCCTTTTGAACATAGGTGTATATCACATTCTGGTGTCTAGCAGGAGTAAATCCATTGATGTAGAGCATCGGATTTTGGCTAGAACCCATTAAATCTACATATGAAAACATTTTTGGAGAGTTTAGTGTGAAGATCAGTTACCTCTGGCATAGTAACTTGGAGCATTGGGGATTCCAGCTTTTGTTCCACTATACAGGGACCTGGTTGCTCTGGTGTTGACATTGATTTGTGCTGCATTTTTTCTTTTCCCTTGACTACATCTCGAAAGGAGCCTGGAGTTTTTGAGCTGGATCTGTTGCATCCTCCACGCAGTCTCATATTAAGAAAAATGGTTGTATCATGACAGATCCCATATTCTTGTAGGGTGAGATGGTCCTGTAGACTACGACCTGTACAAATCAGGTTCTAGTGTTTTGTGGGTATTCCAAGTTGGTTTTGTATTTCCTTTTTTAACTCTTGTATGCTTAACCCCATGCTGAGTCTCATACAGTGGTGGCTGCCCCCTGTTAATTTGATGAAGATTTGGATCCAATCTTCACCCAAGTAGTATGATTCAACCACATTGTGGCAAAGCTCCAGTGGTTTGGTTGTTTTCTGTAAAAAACCCATTGCTCCCCTGTTATTTTTATTTTGTCCACCCAATGGGGCTTCCAAATCAGGTTTATAAGGGTCATTTTTGGAGTACTCTATCACTGCTCCTAGATTTAATGGGTCCTATATAGTCAGCCCCCTTACATTTATACTAGGCTTTCGCTGTCCCGTTGTTAACCAGGATGTCGCGCATCCCTCGTCACATTTCCACTTGCACTCCGGCTTGAGGGAGGTAGTTCTTGTGCTAGGCCAAGTCTCAGACCATACAGGCTGTAGTGTGTCGATTTTGTTTCTAGGTGGGACGAAAAACCAAGCAGCCGCCTCTCAGATCCACATCTGTGGGTTAATTCATGTTTCACGCCCAAGTAATGGGTTCTGGTAGATATTGATCCGGCCGAGAAGCACAGGATCTTGCTGGTAAGAATATGGCAGAAAAACACAAATTTCGAAAACAAAAATTGCAAGAATAACTCTGCCGGGCGTAGTTCTTTGTTCAGCAAAAGGGGAACATCTACCGGCCATCACATATTCTCTACCAATCTGTAGTGATCCATGGGGAGGGTCTCTGCAAACAGGAGGGAGAAAGATGCCATTGTGTTGCAGAGCTCCGGTGAATTTTCCGCTCGTCCCTCTATTAAAAATCATTTATAATTGTTCTTAAAACAATTTAAATTAATTTTAAAGTGTTTTGAATTGTTTTAAAATTATTTTGAACTATTTCAAACTGTATCTAAAGCATTTTAAAAACATTTTAAAGCACTTTAAATCTTTTTAAATTGTTTTTTAAAGCGTTTAAAAATGTTTTTAAAGTATTTAAAACTATTTTTAAAGCATTTGAAAATGTCCTTAAAACATTTAAAACTATTTTGAAACCATTTTAAGATGTTTTAAAAAGATTTTAAAAGAATTTTAAATTGTTTTTATAACATTTCTAATTGTCTTTAAAGCATTTTAAAGCATTTTAAAGCATTTTAAATTGTTTTTAAAACATTTTAAATTGTTTATAAAGCATTTTAAATTGTTATTAAAGCATTTTAATTTTTTTTTAAAGCATTTTAAATTGTTATAAGCACTTTAACTTATTTTTAAGGCATTTTAAAACATTGTAGACCATTTTAAATTGTGTTTAATGAATTTTAAAATTATTTAATATTGTTCTTAGAGCAATTTGAATTATTTTTAAAGCATTTTAAAAACATTTTAAATTGTTTGTAAAGTATTTAAAGCTATTTAAAATAATTTTTAAACCATTTTAAGATGTTTTAAAACCATTTTAAAGTGTTTTAAAAGCATTTTAAATTGTTTTGAAAGCATTGAAAATCATTTGTAATGCATTTTAAAACATTTTATATTGTTTTTAAAGAATTTTAAATTGTTATTAACACTTTAAATGGTTTTTAAAACATTTTATGATGTTTTTAGAGGATTTTAAAGCATTTTAAAATCGTTATGAAGCATTTTAAAACATTTTTAATTGTTTTTAAAGCGTTTTAAAATGATTTAAAATTGTTTTTAAAGCATTTTAAATTGTTCTTAAGGCACTTTAATTTATTTTTAAAGCATTTAAAGCATTTTAATTGATTTTAAATTGTTCTTAAGGCACTTTAACTCATTTTTAAAGCATTTAAAACATTTTAATTGATTTTAAATCATTTTTAAAGCATTGTAAACTATTTTTGAAGCATTTTAAATTGTTTTTAAAGCATTTTAAATTGTTCTTAAAGCAATTTAAATTATTTTTGAAGTATTTTAAATTGTTTTTAAAATATTTAAAATTGTTTTCAAATCATTTTAAATTGTTTTTACAACATTTAAAATAGTTTTTAAATCAATTTAAAGCGTTTTAAATTGTTTCTAAATTATTTTGAACTATTTTAAACTGTTTTTAAAGCATTTAAATCGTTTCAAAAACATTTTAAATTGTTTTTAAAACATTTTATATTGTTTTTAAAGCATTTCAAAAACATTTCATATTGTTTTTAAAGCATTTTAAACGTTTTTAAATTGTTTATAAAACATTTCGAATTGTGTTTAATTCATTTAAAATTGTTTTTGAAGTATTCAAATCTATTTAAAATCGTTTTTAAAGCATTTAAAAATGTCTTCAAAACATTTTAAATTATTTTGAAACCATTATAAGATGTTTTAAAAAGATTTTAAAAATGTTTTAAATTGTTTTTAAAACATTTCTAATTGTTCCTAAAGCAATTTAAATTATGTTTAAAGCATTTTAAAGTGTTTTAAAGCATTGTAAACTATTTTTAAAGCATTTTAAATTGTTTTTAAAGCGTTTTAAATTGTTTCTAAAATGTTTTAAAATCATTTAAGATTGTTCTTAAAGCAATTTAAATTGTTTTTAAAACATTTTAAATTGTTTCAAGACCATTTCAAATTGTTCTTAAAGCATTTTAAATTGTTTTTAAATCATTTTAAAAGGGTTTTAAAGCTTTTTCAATTGCTCTTGAGGCACTTAAACTTATTTTTAAAGAATTTAAAAATGTCTTTAAAACATTTTAAATTGTTTTTAAAGCATTTTAAAAACATTTAAAATTGTTCTTAAAGCAATTTAAATTATTTTTAAAGTATTCTAAATTGTTTTTAAAGCATTGTAACCTATTTTTAACGCATTTTAAAATCACTTTAAGTTGTTATTAAAGCATTTTAAATTGTTTTTAAAACATTTTAAAATCATTTAGAATTGTTCTTAAAACAATTTAAATTAATTTTAAAGTGTTTTGAATCATTTTTGAATTATTTTCAACTGTTTCTAAAGCATTTTAAATCTTTTTAAATTGTTTTTAAAACATTTTAAATTGTTTTTTAAAGCGTTTAAAAATATTTTAAAAGTATTTAAAACTGTTTTTAAAGCATTTAAAAATGTCCTTAAAACATTTTAAACTATTTTGGAACCATTTTAAAATGTTTTAAAAAGATTTTAAAAGCACTTTAAATTGTTTTTAAAACATTTCTAATTGTTTTTAAACCATTTTAAAGTATTTTAAATTGTTCTTAAAGCATTTTATTTTTTTTAAAGCATTTTAAATTGTTCTAAGAACTTTAACTTATTTTTAAGGCATTTTAAAACATTTTAGACCATTTTAAATTGTGTTTAATGAATTTTAAAATTATTTAATATTGTTCTTAGAGCAATTCGAATTATTTTTAAAGCATTTTAAAAACATTTTAAATTTTTTGTAAAGTATTTAAAGCTATTTAAAATTATTTTTAAACCATTTTAACATGTTCTAAAACCATTTTAAAGCATTTTAAAAGCATTTTAAATTGTTTTGAAAGCATTGAAAATCATTTGTAATGCATTTTAAAACATTTTATATTGTTTTTAAAGAATTTTAAATTGTTATTAAAACACTTTAAATGGTTTTTAAAACATTTTATGATGTTTTTATAGGATTTTAAAGAATTTTAAAATCATTATCAAGTATTTTAAAACATTTTTAATTGTTTTTAAAGCATTTTAAAATGTTTTAAAATTGTTTTTAATGCATTTTAAATTGTTCTTAAGGCACTTTAACTTATTTTTAAAGAATTTGAAACATTTTAATTGATTTTAAATTGTTTTTAAAGCACTGTAAACTATTTTCAAAGCATTTTAAATTGTTCTTAAAGCATTTTAATTTTTTCTTAAAGCATTTTAAATTGTTTTTAAAGCAATTTAATTTACTTTTTAAATTGTTTTTAAAGCATTTTAATTTACTTTTTAAATTGTTTTTAAAGCATTTTAAAGTAATTTAAAATTGTTCTTAAAGCAATTTAAAGTATTTAGAATTGTTTTTAAAGCACTGTAACCTATTTTCAAAGCATTTTAAATTGTTATTGAAGCATTTTAAATTGATTTTACAACATTTTAAACCATTTTAAAATAATTCAAAATTTTTCTTCAAGCAATTTAAATTATTTTTGAAGTATTTTAAATTATTTTTAAAGCATTTAAAATTATTTTCAAATCATTTTAAATTGTTTTGAGAAAGCAGTGTTTAAAATAGTTTTTAAATCATTTCAAAGCATTTTAAATTGTCTTTAAATTATTTTGAACTATTTTAAACTCTTTTTAAAGCATTTTAAATTGTTTAAAGAGCATTTTAAATTGTTTCAAGAACATTTTAAATTGATTTTAAAACATTTTATATTGTTTTTAAAGCATTTCAAAAACATTTTATATTGTTTTTAAAACATTTAAAAAACATTTTAAAGCATTTTAAATGTTTTTAAATTGTTTATAAAACATTTCGAATTGTTTTTAAAACGTTTAAAATTGTTTTTAAAGTATTCAAATCTATTTAAAATTGTTTCTAAAGCATTTAAAAATGTCTTCAAAACATTTTAAATTATTTTGAAACCATTGTGTTTTAAAAAGATTTTAAAACCGTTTTAAATTGTTTTTAAAACATTTGTAATTGTTCTTAAAGCAATTTAAATTATTTGAAAGTGTTTTAAAGCATTGCAAACTATTTTTAAATTGTTTTTAAAGCGTTTTAAATTGTTTTAAAAATGTTTTAAAATCATTTAAAATTGTTCTCAAAGCAATTTAAATTGTTCTTAAAACATTTTAAATTGTTTCAAAAACAGTTTAAATTGTTTTTAACGCATTTTAAAATCATTTAAAAATGTTCTTAAAGCAATTTAAAGTATTTTAAATTGTTTTTAAAACATTGTAAACTATTTTTAAAGCATTTTAAATTATTTTTAAAGCATTTTAAATTGTTCTTAAAGCATTTTAAATTGTTTTTAAAACATTTTGAATCATTTGAATTTGTCTTTAAAACATTTTAAAAGGGTTTTAAAGCATTTTCAATTGTTTTTGAAACACTTAAACTTATTTTTATAACATTTTAAAATGTTTTTAAAACATTTTAACTTGTTTTTAAAGCATTTTAAAATTTTTTTAAAACATTTTAACTTGTTTTTAAAGCATTTTGGCTTGTTTTTAAAGCATTTTAAAATCAATTAAAATTGTTGTTAAAGCAATTTAAATTATTTTTAAAGTATTCTAAATTGATTTTAAAGCATTGTAACCTATTTTTAATGCATTTTAAATCACTTTAAGTTGTTAATGAAGCATTTTAAATTGTTTTTAAAACATTCTAAAATCATTTAGAATTGTTCTTAAAACAATTTAAATTAACCCGGATGCGGGTGACGCGAATATGCATTAATGGTTTATCTGAAGAATGGCGGTGGGGGGACGGGCCACTAGTTTGATGGCGCCCCTCCCCATATCACCCTGAGACGCCCTCATTACTATCTGCAGGCAGCATTCAATACAGGTTCTATTCGACAAAAAGCTAGTCAGTGTTGGGTTATGGAGATACCTCACTTCAGTTCTTCACCATCTCCCTTACATTGTGGCATCTGTCCGCCTCAGGCCTTTGAGCCCTGCTTTCGCACTGTAACAGGTCGGCACTGCTGGATTGTTTGCTGTGCAGATTTTGATAACGACTTTCATCATTCGCATTCAGCTCTTTGCTTTTTAATCTCTGCCTAGATTAGACTTGTTCCGCCTCTCATCCCCTCTGCTACTGCTCCCTCGGTCTTTGTCCCTCTGGTCTCTGCTCCTTCAATTGTTCTTGAAGCACTTAAACTTATTTTTAAAGCATTTTAAAATGTTTTTAAAACATTTTAACTTGTTTTTAAAGCATTTTAAGATCATTTAGAAATGTTCTTAAAGCAATTTAAATTATTTTTAAAGTATTATAAATTGTTTTTAAAGCATTGTAACCTATTTTTAACGCATTTTAAATCACTTTAAGTTGTTATTAAAGCATTTTAAATTGTTTTTAAAACATTTTAAAATCATTTAGAATTGTTCTTAAAACAATTTAAATTAATTTTAAAGTGTTTTGAATTGTTTTTAAATTATTTTGAACTATTTCAAACTGTTTCTAAAGCATTTTAAAAACATTTTAAAGCACTTTAAATCTTTTCAAATTGTTTTTAAAACATTTTAAATTGCTTTTAAAGCATTTAAAATATTTCAAAACTATTTTTAAAGCATTTAAAAATGTCCTTAAAACATTTTGAACTATTTTGAAACCATTTTAAGATGGTTTAAAAAGATTTTAAAAGCATTTTAAACTATGTTTACAACATTCCTAATTGTTTTTAAATCATTTTAAATTGTTCTTAAAGCATTTCAAATTGTTTATAAAGAATTTTAAATTATTCTTGAGGCCTTTTAATTTTTTTTAAGCGTTTTAAATTGTTCTACGCATTTTAACTTATTTTTAAGGCATTTTAAAACATTTTAGACCATTCTAAATTGTGTTTAATGAATTTTAAAATTATTTAATATTGTTCTTAGAGCAATTTGAATTATTTTTAAAGCATTTTAAAAACATTTTAAATTGTTTGTAAAGTATTTAAAGCTATTTAAAATTATTTTTAAACCATTTTAAGATGTTTTAAAACCGTTTTAAAGCATTTTAAAAGCATTTTAAATTATTTTGAAAGCATTGAAAATCATTTGTAATGCATTTTAAAACATTTTATATTGTTTTTAAATAATTTTAAATTGTTATTAAAACACTTTAAATGGTTTTTAAAGCATTTTAAAACATTTTATGATGTTTTTAGAGGATTTTAAAGCATTTTAAAATCGTTATGAAGTATTTTAAAACATTTTTAATTGTTTTTAAAGCGTTTTAAAATGATTTAAAATTGTTTTTAAAGAACTGTAAACTATTTTTAAACTATTTTAAATTGTTCTTAAAGCATTTTAAATTGTTTTTAAAGCAATTAATTTACTTTTTAAATTGTTTTTAAAGCATTTTAAAATAATTTAAAATTGTTCTTAAAGCAATTTAAAGTATTTTAAATTGTTTTTAAAGCACTGTAACCTATTTTCAAAGCATTTTAAATTATTATTTTTTTCTCAATTGGTCTACTCCTATTATTTATACAAAAAGTTACAGCGAGGCAGGCCTCGAGATTTCTTGCCATGAGGTTGGCATGTTAAAAAAACTTCACATTCTGATTATAGAAACTTCAAAATGACTTACAACAGTAAGCATAATATCCGGGGGCACTGATTCATACCAGACAGACACAAAATCTCACCAAAACAGCGTTATCGAACTGGGTGAAGCATTGCTGTTTCCAGGATCAATTCTTACATAGAGATAGGCAAAAAGACCCTGACCTGAGACATGAACAAAAGCCTGAGACGAACATGAGCTTTAACTTTGGAGACAAAACCTTGGAACCAGAGGCGCTAACTGTCAATCTTCATCTGAAGTCGTTTGCTGTTCCTCTATGACCCTGCACCCAAAGTGGCCGGAGTCCATGGAGTCAGAGGAACGGTTTGTAGAGCTGGAAGGCTCGCCTCTTGTGCTTGGGCCGACATTGGCCTCAAGGTGCGTGGTGGGCAAGCTTCCAGTGTCTTGGCACGGGGTGGCAGTTTAACTTGCCACCTTCTGCTCCTCCGTAGGCCCCTGATGAACAACACCCGAACCCGTGTTGTGCTCACATCTTTCGATGGTGACAAAGATGATAAAAGAGGCATTCGCTAGCGAACAGGGAATACGATAGTGGGCAGTGGGATGCACATTGTGCTGACAAGCTTCTCCTCTATCCCGTCCATGACCTTGACCTCTGCTGCTTCTTGTTGCTGGGTAGGTTGGCACTTCTACAGGAGGATCCAAGGAGGACGAGATATGCTGGGCGGTGGCTCGACCATGTGAACCTCTGAGCCGGCTAATCATACGCGCCTTTCTTTCGGCATGCTTGCAGGATTGAAGCAATTAAAGGGAGGAGGGCAAGCAGAAGATCTGTCGCGGGATGAAATCGACGAGGGGGCAGGAAACTGAGCCTCAGGAAAACAGAAGGCTTTAGGAGGAGGAGCTGAAGGGAGGCCGAAGCTGTCTAAAGCATGAAAAACTCTACAGAGCAGGACCAAACCAGAGGAAATTTCGTCATTTTCCAGAGCCGCAACGGAGCTTACAAGTAGTCGCTCGCTAGGAGAGAAGCCCAAGACCGCGACCTGGACTGAGCCGAGAGCATACCAGAGAACCGTGACAATGAAAAAGAGGCGGAGCGCCATTGTTCCTATAATCAAACAGAGGGTGGGCAGAGTAAATGTTGCCTTAAATGCAATTTTGTGAACCCTGTCGTCCTTGCCAAGGGTCATGTGCTTCACGCAGGTGGGCTGCCACCTGCCCATCTCGTGCGCCACCAACAAACCTTTGTGACTAAAAATCACCCGCATCCGGGAAAAGCATTTTAAATTGTTATTGAAGCATTTTAAATTGTTTTTACAACATTTTAAACCATTTTAAAATAATTTAAAATTGTTCTTAAAGCAATTTAACTTATTTTTCAAGTATTTAAATTGTTTTTAAAGCATTTAAAATTGTTTTCAAAGCATTTTAAATTGTTTTGACAACATTTAAAATAGTTTTTAAAACCATTTTAAAGCATTTTAAATTATTTTGAACTCTTTTTAAAGCATTTTAAATTGTTTCAAGAACATTTTAAATTGTTTTAAGAACATTTTATATTGTTTTTAAAGCATTTCAAAAACATTTTAAAGCATTTTAAATCTTTTTAAGTTATTTATAAAACATTTCGAATTATTTTTAAAACGTTTAAAATTATTTTTAAAGTATTCAAAACTATTTAAAATCGTTTTTAAATCATTTAAAAATGTCTTCAAAACGTTTTAAATTATTTTGAAACCATTATAAGATGTTTTAAAAAGATTTTAAAAGCGTTTTAAATTGTTTTTAAAACATTTCTAATTTTTCTTAAAGCAATTTAAATTATTTTTAAAGCATTTTAAAGTGTTTTAAAGCATTGTAAACTATTTTTAAATCACTTTAAATTATTTTTAAAGCGTTTAAAATTGTTTTTAAAATGTTTTAAAATCATTTAAAATTGTTCTTAAAGAAATTTAAATTGTTTTTAAAACATTTTAAATTGTTTCAAGACCATTTTAGTTTGTTTTTAAAACATTTTAAAATCGTTTAAAATTATTCTTAAAACAATTAAAATTATTTTTGAAGTATTTTAAATTGTTTTTAAAACATTGTAAACTATTTTTGAAGCATCATAAATTGTTTTTAAAGCATTTTAAATTGTTCTTGAAGCATTTTAAATCGTTTTTAAAACATTTTATATCATTTAAAATTGTTTTTAGAACATTTTAAAATGGTTTTAGAGCATTTTCGATGGTTCATAAAGCACTTAAACTTCTTTTTAAAGAATTTAAAAATGTCTTTAAAACATTTTAAATTGTTTTTGAAGCATTTTAAAAACATTTAAAATTTTTCTTAAAGCAATTTAAATTATTTTTAAGGTATTCTAAATTGTTTTTAAAGCATTGTAACCTATTTTTAACGCATTTTAAATCACTTTAAGTTGTTATTAAAGCATTTTAAATTGTTTTTAAAACATTTTAAAATCATTTAGAATTGTTCTTAAAACAATTTAAATTAACCCAGATGCAGGTGACACGAATATGCATTAACGGTTTATCTAAAGAATGGCGGTGAGGGGACGGGCCACTTGTCTGATGGCGCCCCACCCCATATCACCCTGAGACGCCCTCATTACTATCTGCAGGCAGCATTCAATACAAGTTCTATTCGGCAAAAATCTAGTCAGTTTTGGGTTATGGAGATACCTCACTTCAGCTCTTCACCGTCTCCCCTGCTCTGCAGCATTTGTCCACATTAGGCCTTTGAGCCTTGCTTTCTCACTGTAACAGGCCGGCGCTGCTGGGTTTTTTGCTGTGCAGATTTTGATAATAGCTTTCATCATTTGCATTCAGCTCTTTGCTTTTTAATCTTTGCCTGGATTAGCCTTGTTCCGCCTCTCATCCCCTCTGCTACTGCTCCCACGGTCTTCATCCCTCTGGTCTCTGCTCCTTCAATTGTTCTTGAAGCACTTAAACTTATTTTTAAAGCATTTTAAAAAGTTCTTAAAACATTTTAACTTGTTTTTAAATCTTTTTAATATCATTTAAAATTGTTCTTAAAGAAATTTCAATTATTTTTAAAGTATTATAAATTGTTTTTAAAGCATTGTAACCTATTTTTAACGCATTTTAAATCACTTTAAGTTGTTATTAAAGCATTTTAAATTGTTTTTAAAACATTTTAAAATCATTTAGAATTGTTCTTAAAACAATTTAAATTAATTTTAAAGTGTTTTGAATTGTTTTTAAATTATTTTGAACTATTTCAAATTGTTTCTAAAGCATTTTAAAAACATTTTAAAGCAATTTAAATCATTTTAAATTGTTTTAAAAACATTTTAAATTGTTTTTTGAAGCGTTTAAAAATATTTTAAAAGTATTTCAAAACTGTTTTTATAGCATTTAAGCATGTCCTTAAAACATTTTAAACTATTTTGAAACCATTTTAAGATGTTTTAAAAAGATTTTAAAAGCATTTTAAATTGTCTTTACGACATTTCTAATTGTTTTTAAAGCATTTTAAATTGTTCTTAAAGCATTTTAAATTGTTTATAAAGCATTTTAAATTGTTCTTAAGGCATTTTAATTTTTTTTAAAACATTTTAAATTGTTCTAAGCACTTTAACTTATTTTTAAGGCATTTTAAAACATTTTAGATCATTTTAAATTGTGTTTAATGAATTTTAAAATTATTTAATATTGTTCTTAGAGCAATTTGAATTATTTTTAAAGCATTTTAAAAACATTTTAAATTGTTTGTAAAGTATTTAAAGCTATTTAAAATTATTTTTAAAGCATTTATTTTTTTTTTAAACCACTTTAAGATGTTTTAAAACCATTTTAAATTGTTTTGAAAGCACTGAAAATCATTTGTAATGCATTTTAAAACATTTTATATTGTTTTTAAAGAATTTTAAATTGTTATTAAACACTTTAAATGGTTTTTAAAGCATTTTAAAACATTTTATGATGTTTTTAGAGGATTTTAAAGAATTTTAAAATCATTATGAAGTATTTTAAAACATTTTTAATTGTTTTTAAAGCGTTTTAAAATGATTTAAAATTGTTGTTAAAGCATTTTAAATTGTTCTTAAGGCACTTTAACTTACTTTTAAAGCATTTAAAGCATTTTAATTGATTTTAAATTGTTTTTATAGCACTGTAAACTATCATTAAAGCATTTTAAATTGTTCTTAAAGCATTTTAAATTGTTTTTAAAACAATTAATAATTGTTTTTAAAGCAATTTAATTTACTTTTAAAATTGTTTTTAAAGCATTTTAAAATAATTTAAAATTGCTCTTAAAGCAATTTAAAGTATTTTAAATTGTTTTTAAAGCACTGTAACCTATTTTCAAAGCATTTTAAATTGTTATTGAAGAATTTTAAATTGTTTTTACAACATTTTAAACCATTTTAAAATAATTTAAAATTGTTCTTAAAGCAATTTAAATTATTTTTGAAGTATTTTAAATTGTTTTTAAAGCATTTAAAATTGTTTTCAAAGCATTTTAAATTGTTTTGACAACACTAGATGCACTGCCGCTGCCTCCTCTCCTTCGGCTGCCATCTGGCCCCTGCTTGGCCCTGTCGCTAATGGAGATACGTGTCTTAGTCAGGGAATGCATGCCTCTTCTATCATTTCTATCACGCAGGTCTTCAAATATCTACTGGGAGCTCCCTTATCTCTAATTTTTCCCACTCTGGACTTTGAAGCAGCTTGTTCTCAGCCCTCTGTTGCAGTATCTAGTTGCAGCTGCCCCAATCAGACTGTAGAGGCATTGGCTAAGGACGCACTTGCTGAATATACTCTCATTTTTCCCCAGGCGGTGGTTTTTGGGAAGAATTTCTTGACCTGGGAAGGCTGTTTATTTCTATTAGCACCTTCTCTGCCCCCCCCAGAATTGCCAATACTCTATATTTGACCTCCAGAAAACTTTAACCTTCCTGGATCAACCTGGATGGAGCGTCTGGAAGCTCTCTTGGGCAGATCACATTGACAAGATCAATGAACTGGGGACTCTCTCCTCTTCTCCTCACAAACCCCTGCGGCAAGTGTAGGAAAAGAGGACCCTTCAAAGTTCCAGCCTCCTTTCGCCCCAGATCTGCAGAGGAAGGCAGAACTCTGACCTCTCTGCCTCGTTCCAGATCCTGGTCAAGCTCATCTCTGGCAAAACTCTGCTTCAATGGGTGAGAGCGTCAGATCAAGTGCAAGACCTCAAGCGAACACTGGAACTCAAGTTGGGGATTCCCTCTACAGCTCAATGACTTCTCCACGAATGTAAACAACTCGAGAATCTTTACCCCCTATCTTTTTACAGCATTAAGAGAAATGCCTCCATTGCTCTTACCCTTCGTTTGAGAGGGGGAGCTGTTGGACAGTCATCATCAGTTGAGGCATTTTCATACAAGGACACTGTCCATGCCCAGTTGCCTAAGAGAACAGCTCCACCAGTTCAGGCTCCCAAGCCTTTTCTGGTGGATAAACTAGAGGAAACCCCCTCCATTGGAATAAAGCATCCAACGTTGGACAAGCAAACCCAACAGTTTGCAAATCATGGCATTATTTGCAGGTTTAATGGGCAATGGCCACGCACAACAGATCTATACCAATGGATTCACTCTAACTGGACCAACAATTGCAAGGTTCTGCTATGCTCAAAGGGCTTCTTCATTGTAGTGTTTGCTTTCGGTGAGGACTGTCAAAAAGCCTTAACTGACGGCCCATGGTTCTGGGGTGCAACTGGTTTATTCCTCACCCCTTGGTTCCCAGATTTCGATCCCTCTACAGCAGTCATCACTAAACTTCCCATCTGGGTCAGACTTCCAAACCTCCCGGTGCATCTATGGCACTTTGCTGTATTCCAAGGGATTGGCAATTCTTTAGGCCGCTTTTTAGACACAGACATCTCTAGAGGGGAAAAGGGCTTATATACCTTTGCCAGAATCTGTGCAGAAATAGACATAAGCAAAGGTCTCCCCGACCAGATCAATCTCAAAATTGGAGACTTCCATTGGACTCAAACTCTGGACTACGAGAACACAGCCTTTCGCTGCCAAATCTGCCATCACACAGGACACCTTCAGAGCTCTTGTCCCATGATGCTGGCCCAAAAAAAAAAAGCCAATACCAAGCAGAAATCCAAAAGCTGGAAGCCTCATGATCCTCCCCCCATGGACGATTTTGATTTCATCTCGGGTGAAGAGGAAGAGAATAAGGAAGGTCTGGCAGCAGAGCCGGCACAGGATCTGCCCTCGATTGGTCCAGTAGATTTGTCTGTCCCACCAGTCTCACAGAAAAGGAATCATGAATCCTCCACCTCAGGTTCAGACAAGGAGACCTCTCTGTCAGGTCAACTTAGTTTGAAAATCATGCCAGCTCAGCAAAACCCTCTTGATTGGGTCAAAGTTGGTAAAAAGAAAGGGAAAAAATGTCGAATAGTTGATTCTACTCATGTTGGGTAGAATCCTCTGTTTTGTTCCTGCTCCTCTGTTCCTCTTATTTCTTCTTGTTCAACTATGCTCTCTTCTCTTTTTTCTTAGGAGTCGAGGTGGACAACCTATCCTTTTTGGCTGCCTGTGTTCTTGCTTCTCTTGTTTGTAATCTCTCCTTGCACCATACATTCTCTTAATAGAATTAGTTTTGACTGAGAAAAAAAAAATTGAAGTATTTTAAATTGTTTTTAAAGCACTATAACCTATTTTCAAAGCATTTTAAATTGTTATTGAAGAATTTTAAATTGTTTATACAACATTTTAAACCATTTTAAATTATTTTTTAAGTATTTTAAATTGTTTTTAAAGCATTTAAAATTGTTTTCAAAGCATTTTAAATTGTTTTGACAGTATTTAAAATAGTTTTTAAATCATTTTAAAGCATTTTAAATTATTTTTAACTATTTTAAACTCTTTTTAAAGCATTTTAAATTGTTTCAAGAACATTTTAAATTGTTTTAAGAACATTTTATATTGTTTTTAAAGCATTTCAAAAACATTTTATATTGTTTTTAAAGCATTTAAAATTTTTTTTAAAGCATTTTAAATCTTTTTAAATTGTTTATATTACATTTCAAATTATTTTTAAAGTATTCAAAACTATTTAAAATCATTTTTAAAGCATTTAAAAATGTCTTCAAAACATTTTAAATTATTTTGAAACCATTATAATATGTTTTAAAAAGATTTTAAAAGCGTTTTAAATTGTTTTTAAAACATTTCTAATTGTTCTTAAAGCAATTTAAATTATTTTTAAAGCATTTTGAAGTGTTTTAAACGATTGTCAACTGTTTTTAAATCATTTAAAATTGTTTTTAAAGCGTTTTAAATTGTTTTTAAAATGTTTTAAAATCATTTAAAATTTTTCTTAAAGCATTTTAAATTGTTTTTAAAACATTTTAAATTGTTTCAAGACCATTTTAAATTGTTTTAAAGCATTTTAAAATCGTTTAAATTATTCTTAAAACAATTTAAAGTATTTTAAATTGTTTTTAAAACATTGTAAACTATTTTTAAAGCATCATAAATTGTTTGTAAAGCATTTTAAACTGTTCTTGAAGCATTTTAAATGGTTTTTAAAACATTTTATATCATTTTAAATTGTTTTTAAAACATTTTAAAAGGGTTTTAAAGCATTTTAAATTATTCTTGAAGAACTTAAACTTATTTTTAAAGCATTTTAAAATGTTTTTTAAAACATTTTAACTTGTTTTTAAAGAATTTTAAAATCATTTAAAATTTTTCTTAAAGCAATTTAAAGTATTTTTAAGGTATTCTAAATTGTTTTTAGAGCATTGTAACCTATTTTTAACACATTTTAAATCACTTTAAGTTGTTATTAAAGCATTTTAAATTGTTTTTAAAACATTTTAAAATCATTTAGAATTGTTCTTAAAACAATTTAAATTAACCCAGATGCGGGTGACATGAATATGCATTAATGGTTTATCTGAAGAATGGCGGTGAGGGGACAGGCCACTTGTCTAATGGCGCCCCACCCCATATCACCCTGAGACGCCCTCATTACTATCTACAGGCAACATTCAATACATGTTCTATTCGGCAGAAAGCTAGTCAGTGTTGGGTTATGGAGATACCTCACTTCAGTTCTTCACCGTCTCCCCTGCTCTGCAGCATCTGTCCGCCTCAAGCATTTGAGCCTTGCCTTCGTACTGTAACAGACCGACACTACTGGATTGTTTGCTGTGAAGATTTTGATAACAACTTTCATTATTTGCATTCACCTCTTTTCTTTTTAATCTCTGCCCAGATTAGCCCAGTTCCGCCTCTCATCCCCTCTGCTACTGCTCCCTTGGTCTTCGTCCCTCTAGTCTCTGCTCCTTTGGAGCACCCAGCCAGTGAATTCAATATGGTTAGGCATCGTATGCGCAGTTGTAGGGGAGGAACCAGGGGAGGTAGCTCTTGTCCTCTGGTGGAGCGCTCCACCTCCTCTCCTTCCCCTAAATTGCATCATCCTCAAGCTTTCGGAGAAGGTAGACATCCCAATTCTAGGCGTGGAAGAGGTCGGGCTCGCTCTTCCAGTGTTGTTCTTGATGAATTCGCTGTCCATTCTGACAACTCTCCTCCGCCCCTTCATCCCGCTCCTCACTCTGCTCATTTCAGGTTCTCTAGCTCCTTGAACAGGCCCGTCGTCACTGCTTCTATATCCATCTTCTTCTCTGAAGAAATTGCTCACTCAGCCTCTCACGTTGAAATATCCAACTCACCGCAGGAAGGTGCTCTCAGATGCAACAATTGCAAGGAACCTGGTAAAAATGTGATGGCTGACAATCTCTTCACCACCCTTGGTCTGAACTTGGGTGGAACTCTGCATGGTGAAGGGGGCTGCTTTGCTGCCATGCGCCCCTCTGGTGGTTCGTGTCATAATGGTTCAGCTATCCGGATGCTTCTGGCGATGGGGGCGAGCCTCTCGGTGGTGGTGGAGTGCTACACGGCAACGCCTCCATGGACGTTGCGGATGACTAGGCTTGCCCAATCATCGAAGAACCCTTACTGGATGACTACAGCTAAGTTGACATGGCATCCAGGTAGTCGAAGGTGGCAGACAGAGTTTCGACAGAGGCTAACTGAGTTAGATCTTGGCCGGCTATGACTGCCTTGGTGTCTTCTATCTGGTTCTTTTTGGTTTTTAATAATCTTAAGGTGGATACTGGTTTCCTTTCTAGACCAAATGTCAAGGTATTGTCTTACTGTCTTTTTGTGAGGGTTGGTCTCAAAACGGCTATCTTTTTTTAAGGTTATGATCTTGTTGGATTGGTTTCCCCAATGTTGGGGCAATCGATATTTTGATGAAACTACGATAAACTGGCTCGAGGCTCTGCCATCTTTGTATACTTTCTGTACATATTAATAGACTACTTTTACTTAAATTAATTTTAAAGTGTTTTGAATTGTTTTAAAATTATTTGGAACTATTTCAAACTGTTTCTAAAGCACTTTAAAAACATTTTAAAGCACTTTAAATATTTTTAAATTGTTTTTAAAACATTTTAAATTTCTTTTTAAAGCGTTTAAAAATATTTTTAGAGTATTTAAAACTGTTTTTAAAGTATTTAAAATTTTCCTTAATACATTTTAAGCTATTTTGAAACCATTTTGAGATGTTTTAAAAAGATTTTAAATTGTTTTTATAACATTACTAATTGTTTTTAAAGCATTTTAAAGTATTTTAAATTGTTCTTAAGCATTTTAAATTGTTATAAGCACTTTAACTTATTTTTAAGGCATTTTAAAACATTTTAGACCATTTTATGTTGTGTTTAATGAATTTTAAAATTATTTAATATTGTTCTTAGAGCAATTTGAATTATTCTTAAAGCATTTTAAAAACATTTTAAATTGTTTGTAAAGTATTTAAAGCTATTTAAAATTATTTCTAAAGCATTTAAAATTATTTAAAACCATTTTAAGATGTTTTAAAACCATTTTAAAGCGTTTTAAAAGCATTTTAAATTGTTTTGAAAGCATTGAAAATCATTTGTAATGCATTTTAAAACCTTTTATATTGGTTTTAAAGAATTTTAAATTGTTATTAAAACACTTTAAATGATTTTTAAAGCATTTTAAAACATTTTATGATGTTTTTAGAGGATTTTAAAGCATTTTAAAATCGTTATGAAGTATTTAAAAAATAATAATTGTTTTTAAAGCGTTTTAAAATGATTTAAAATTGTTTTTAAAGCATTTTAAATTGTTCTTAAGCACTTTAACTTATTTTTAAAGCATTTAAAACATTTTAATTGATTTTAAATTGTTTTTAAAGCATTGTAAACTATTTTGTAATTGTTTTTAAAGCATTTTAAATTGTTCTTAAAGCATTTTAAATTGTTTTTAAAACAATTAATAATTGTTTTTAAAGCAATTTAATTTACTTTTTAAATTGTTTTTAAAGCATCTTAAAATAATTTAAAATTGTTCTTAAAGCAATTTAAAATATTTTAAATTGTTTTTAAAGCCGTGTAACCTATTGTCAAAGCATTTTCAATTGTTATTCAAGCATTTTAAAATGTTTTTACAACATTTTAAACCATTTTCAAATAATTTAAAATTGTTCTTAAAGCAATTTAAATTATTTTTGAAGTATTTTAAATTGTTTTTAAAGCATTTAAAATTGTTTTCAAAACATTTTAAATTGTTTTGACTCCATTTAATATAGTTTTTAAATCATTTTAAATTATTTTGAGCTATTTTAAACTCTTTTTAAAGCATTTTAAGTTGTTTCAAGAACATTTTAAATTGTTTTAAAAACATTTTATATTGTTTTTAAAGCATATAAATTTTTTTTTAAAGCATTTTAAATCTTTTTAAATTGTTTATAAAACATTTAAAATTGTTTTTAAAGTATTCAAAACTATTTAAAATTGTTTTTAAAGCAATTAAAGTGACTTCAAAACATTTTAAATTATTTTGAAACCATTATAAGATGTTTTAAAAAGTTTTTAAAAGCATTTTAAATTGTTTTTAAAACATTTCTAATTGTTCTTAAAGCAATTTAAATTATTTTTAAAGCATTTTAAAATTGTTTTTAAAGCATTGTAAACTATTTTTAAAGCATTTTAAATTATTTTTAAAGTGTTTTAAATTGTTTTTAAAATGTTTTAAAATCATTTAAAATTGTTCTTAAAACAATTTAAATTGTTCATAAAACAATTTAAATTGTTTTTAAAACATTTTTAATTGTTTCAAGACCATTTAAACAATTTAAATTATTTTTGAAGTATTTTAAATTGTTTTTAAAACATTGTAACCTATTTTTAGAGCATTATAAATTGTTTTTAAAGCATTTTAATTTGTTTTTAAAGCATTTTAAATTGTTTTTAAAGCATTTCAAATTGTCCTTAAAGCATTTTAAATTGTCCTTAAAACATTTTAAATTGTTTTTAAAACATTTTAAATCATTTTAAATTGTTTTTAAAATTGTTCTTAAAACAATTTAACTTAATTTAAAGTGTTTTGAATTGTTTTAAAATTATTTTGAACTATTTCAAACTATTTCTAAAGCATTTTAAAACCATTTTAAAGCACTTTAAATCCTTTTAAATTGTTTTTAAAACATTTGAAATTGTTTTTTAAAGTGTTTAAAAATATTTTTAAAGTATTTAAAATTGTTTTTAAAGCATTTAAAAATGTCCTTAAAACATTTTAAACTTTTTTGGAACCATTTTAAGATGTTTTAAAAAAGATTTTAAAAGCACTTTAAATTGTTTTTAAAACATTTCTAATTGTTTTTAAAGTATTTCAAATTGTTTTTAAACCATTTTAAATTGTTTATAAAGAATTTTAAATTTTTATTAAAGCATTTTAATTTTTTGAAAGCATTTTGAATTGTTCTAAAGCAATTTTTTTTAAAGCAATTTAATTTACTTTTTAAATTGTTTTTAAAACATTTTAAAATAATTTTAAATTGTTCTTAAAGAAATTTAAAGTATTTTAAATTGTTATTGAAGCATTTTAAATTGTTTTTAAAACATTTTAAACCATTTTAAAATAATTTAAAATTGTTCTTAAAACAATTTATATTATTTTTGAAGTATTTTAAATTGTTTTTAAAGCATTTTAAATTGTTTTTAAAGCATTTAAAATTGTTTTTAAAGCATTTAAAAAACATTTTAAAGCATTTTAAATCTTTTTAAATTGTTTATAAAACATTTAAAATTGTTTTTAAAACGTTTAAAATTGTTTTTAGGGTATTCAAAACTATTTAAAATAGTTTTTAAAGCAAATAAAAATGTCTTCAAAACATTTTAAAATATTTTGAAACCATTATAAGATGTTTTAAAAATATTTTAAAAAGCGTTTTAAAATGTTTTTAAAACATTTCTAATTTTTCTTAAAGCAATTTAAATTATTTTTAAAGCATTTTAAAGTGTTTTAAATCATTGAAAACTATTTTTAAAGTATTTTAAATTGTTTTTAAAGCATTTTAAATTGTTTTTAAAATGTTTTAAAATCATTTAAAATTGTTCTTAAAGAAATTTAAATTGTTTTTAAAATATTTTAAAATCATTTAAAATTGTTCTTAAAGCAATTTAAATTGTTTTTAAAATATTTTAATTTGTTTCAAGAACATTAAATTGTTTCAAGACCATTTCAAATAACATTTTAAATTGTTTCAAGACCATTTTAATTGTTTTTATAACATTTTAAATTGTTTCAAGACCATTTTAAATTGTTTTTAAAGCATTTTAAAATTGTTTAAAATTATTCTTAAAACAATTTAAATTATTTTTAAAGTATTTTAAATTGTTTTTAGAACATTTTAAATTATTTTTAAAGCATTATAAATTGTTTTTAAATCATTTTAAATTGTTCTTAAAGCGTTTTAAATTGTTTATAAAGCATTTTAAACGGTTCTTAAAGCATTTTGATTTTTTTTTAAGCATTTTAAATTTTTCTAAGCCCTTTAACTTATTTTTAAGGCATTTTAAAACATTTTAGACCATTTTAAATTGTGTTTAATGAATTTTAAAATTATTTAATATTGTTCTTAGAGCAATTTGAATTATTTTTAAAGCATTTTAAAAACATTTTAAATTGTTTGTAAAGTATTTAAAGCTATTTAAAATTATTTTTAAAGCATTCAAAATTATTTTTAAACCATTTTAAGATGTTTTAAAACCATTTTAAAGCGTTTTAAAAGCATTTTAAATTGTTTTGAAAGCATTGAAAATCATTCGTAATGCATTTTAAAACATTTTATATTGTTTTTAAATAAATTTAAATTGTTATTAAAACAATTTAAATGGTTTTTAAAGCATTTTATGATGTTTTTAGAGGATTTTAAAGGATTTTAAAATCATTATGAAGTATTTTAAAACATTTTTAATTGTTTTTAAAGCGTTTTAAAATGATTTAAAATTGTTTTTAAAGCCTTTTAAATTGTTTTTAAGGCACTTTAACTTATTTTTAAAGCATTTAAAGAATTTTGATTGTTTTTAAAGTACCGTAAACTATTTTTAAAGCATTTTAAATTGTTCTTAAATCATTTTAAATTGTTCTTAAAGCATTTTAAATTGTTTATAAAACATTTTAAAACAATTAATAAATGTTTTTAAAGCAATTTAATTTACTTTTTAAATTGTTTTTAACGCATTTTAAAATCATTTAAAAATGTTCTTAAAGCAATTTAAAGTATTTTGAATTGTTTTTACAGAATTGTAAACTATTTTTAAAGCATGTTAAATTATTTTTAAAGCATTTTAAATTGTTTTTACAACATTTTAAACCATTTTAAAATAATTTAAAATTGTTCTTAAAGGAATTTAAATTATTTTTGAAGTATTTTAAACTGTTTTTAAAGCATTTAAAATTGTTTTCAAAGCATTTTAAATTGTTTTGATAGCATTTTAAATAGTTTTTATAGCATTTTAAATTGTCTTTAAATTATTTTGAACTATTTTAAACTTTTTTAAAGCATTTTAAATTGTTTCGAAACAATTTTAAATTGTTGTTGAAGCATTTTAAATAGTTTTTAAAGCATTTAAATTTTTTTTAAAGCATTTTAAATCTTTTTAAATTGATTAGAAAACATTTCGATTTGTTTTTAAAGCGTTTAAAATTGTTTTTAAAGTATTCAAAACTATTTAAAATTGTTTTTAAATCATTTTAAAATGTCTTCAAAAAATTTTAAATTATTTTGAAACCATTATAAGATGTTTTAAAAGGATTTTACAAGCATTTTAAATTGTTTTTAAAGCGTTTTAAATTGTTTTTAAAATGTTTTAAAATCATTTAAAATTGTTCTTAAAGCAATTTAAATTGTTTTTAAAATATTTTAAATTGTTTCAAGACCATTTTGAATTGTTTTTAAAGCATTTTAAAATTGTTTAAAATTATTCTTAAAAAAATTTAAATTATTTTTGAAGTATTTTAAATTGTTTCTAAAACATTGTAAACTATTTATAAAGCATTATAAATTGTTATTAAAGCATTTTAAATTGTTCTTCAAGAAATTTAAATTGTTTTTAAAACATTTTAAAAGGGTTTTAAAGCATTTTCAATTGTTCTTTAAGCATTTTAATTTTTATTAAAAGAAATTTAAATTGTTCTAAGCACTTTAATTTATTTTTAAGGAATTTTAAAACATTTTAGACCATTTTAAATTGTGTTTAATGAATTTTAAAATTATTTAATATTGTTCTTAGAGCAATTTGAATTATTTTTCAAGCATTTTAAAAACATTTTAAATTGTTTGTAAAGTATTTAAAGCTATTTAAAATTATTTTTAAAGCATTTAAAATTATTTTTAAAACCATTTTAAAGCGTTTTAAAAGCATTTTAAATTGTTTTGAAAGCATTGAAAATCATTTGTAATGCACTTTAAAACATTTTATATTGTTTTAAAGAATTTTAAATTGTTATTAAAACACTTTCAATGGTTTTAAAAGCATTTTATGATGTTTTTAGAGGATTTTAAAACATTTTAAAATCGTTATGAAGTATTTTAAAACATTTGTAATTGTTTTTAAAGCGTTTTACCATGATTTAAAATTGTTTTTAAAGCATTTTAAATTGTTCTTAAAGAATTTTAAATGGTTCTTAAAGAATTTTAAATTGTTTTTAAAACATTTAAAAAAAATTAACAATTGTTTCTAAAGCAATTTAAAATTGTTCTTAAGCAATTTAAAGTATTTTAAATTATTTTTAAAGTATTGTAACCTATTTTCAAAGCATTTTTAATTGTTAGTGAAGCATTTTAAATTGTTTTTACAACATTTTAAACCATTTTAAAATAATTTAAAATTGTCCTAAAGCAATTTAAATTATTTTTGAAGTATTTTAAATTGTTTATAAGCATTTAAAATTGTTTTCAAAGCATTTTAAATTGTTTTGACAACATTTAAAATAGTTTTTAAAGCATATATAAATTGTATTTAAATTATTTTGAACTATTTTAAACTCTTTTTAAAGCATTTTAAATTGTTTTGAGAACATTTAAATTGTTTTTAAAACATTTTATATTGTTTTCAAAGCATTTCAAAAACATTTAAATTGTTTTTAAAACATTTTATATTGTTTTCAAAGCATTTCAAAAACATTTTATATTGTTTTTAAAGCATTTTAAATCTTTTAAAATTGTTTACAAAACATTTCGAATTGTTTTTAAAACGTTTAAAATTGTTTTTAAAGTATTCAAAACTATTTAAAATCGTTTTTAAATCCTTTAAAAATGTTTTCAAAACATTTTAAATTATTTTGAAACCATTATAAGATGTTTTAAAAAGGATTTAAAAGCGTTTTAAATTGTTTTTAAAACATTTCTAATTGTATTTGAAGAAATTTAAATTATTTTTAAAGCATTCTAAATTGTTTTAAGGCATTTTAAATTGTTTTTAAAGCATTTTAAATTGTTTTTAAGGCACTTTAAATTGTTTTTAAATCATTTAAAATTGTTCTTAAAGCAATTTAAATTGTTTTTAAATCATTTTAAATTTTTTCCAAACCATTTTAAATTGTTTTTAGAGCATTTTAAAATCATTTAAAAATGTTCTTAAAGCAATTTAAATTATTTTTAAAGCATTTTAAATTTTTTTTAAAGCATTGTAAACTACTTATAAGGTATTGTAAATTGTTTTTAAAGCATTTTAAATTGTTGTTAAAGCATTTTAAATTGTTTTTAAAACATTTTAAAATGGTTTTAGAGCATTTTCGATGGTTCATAAAGCAGTTAAACTTATTTTTAAAGAATTTAAAATTTTTTTTAAAACATTTTAAATTGTTTTTGAAGCATTTTAAAAACATTTAAAATTGTTATTAAAGCAATTTAAATTATTTTTAAAGTATTATAAATTGTTTCTAAAGCACTGTAACCTATTTTTAACGCATTTTAAATCACTTTAAGTTGTTATTAAAGCATTTTAAATTGTTTTTATAACATTTTAAAATCATTTAGAATTGTTCTTAAAACAATTTAAATTAATTTTAAAGTGTTGTTAATGGTTTTTTAAATTATTTTGAACTATTTCAAACTGTTTCTAAAGCATTTTAAAGCACTTTAAATCTTTTTAAATTATTGTTAAAACATTTTAAATTGTTTTTTAGATCGTTTAAAAATATTTTTAAAGTATTTAAAACTATTTTTAAAGCATTTAAAAATGTCCTTAAAACATTTTAAACTATTTTCAAACCATTTAAAGATGTTTTCAAAAGATTTTAAAAGCATTTTTTATTGTTTTCCTTAAAGCATTTTAAATTATTTATAAAGCATTTTAAATTGTTCTTAAAGCATTTTAATTTTTTTTTCAAGCATTTTAAATTGTTCTAAGCAATTTAACTTATTTGTAAGGCATCTTAAAACATTTTAGACCATTTTAAATTGTGTTTAAGGAATTTTAAAATTATTAAATATTGTTCTTAGAGCAATTTGAATTACTTTTCAAGCATTTTAAATTGTTTGTAAAATATTTAAAGCTATTTAAAATTATTTTTAAAGCATTTAAAATTATTTAAAAACCATTTTAAGATGTTTTAAAACCATTTTAAAAGCATTTTAAATTGTTTTGAAAGCATTGAAAATAATTTGTAATGCATTTTAAAACATTTTATATTGTTTTTAAAGAATTTTAAATGGTTATTAAAACACTTTAAATGGTTTTTAAAGCATTTTATGATGTTTTTAGAGGATTTCAAAGCATTTTAAAATCATTATGAAGTATTGTAAAACATTTTTAATGGTTTTTAAAGTGTTTTAAAATGATTTAAAATTGTTTTTAAAGCATTTTAAATTGTTCTTAAGGCACTTTAACTTATTGTTAAAGCATTTAAAACATTTTAATTGATTTTAAATAGTTTTTAAAGCACTATAAATTATTTTTAAAGCATTTTAAATTGTTCTTATAGCATTTTAAATTGTTCTTAAAGCATTTTAAATTGTTTTTAGATACATTTTTATTTTCCTTTTAAATTGTTTTTAAAGCATTTTAAAATAATTTAAAATTGTTCTTAAAGCAATTTAAAGTATTTTGAATTGTTTTTAAAGCACTGCAACCTATTTTCAAAGAATTTTAAATTGTTATTAAAGCATTTTAAATTGTTTTTACAACATTTTAAACCATTTTAAAATAATTTAAAATTGTTCTTAAAGCAATTTAAATTATTTTTAAAGTATTTTAAATTGTTTTTAAAGCATTTTAAATTGTTTTCAAAGCATTTTAAATTGTTTTGACAGCATTTAAAATGGTTTTTAAAGCTTTTTAAATTGTATTTAAATTATTTTGAACTATTTTAAACTCTTTTTAAAGCATTTTAAATTGTTTCAAGAACATTTTAAATTGTTTTTAAAACATTTATATTGTTTTTAAAGCATTTCAAAAACATTTTATATTGCTTTTAAAGCATTTAAAAAACATTTTAAAGCATTTTAAATCTTTTTAAATTGTTTATAAAACATTTCGAATAGTTTTTAAAACGTTTAAAATTGTTTTTAAAGTATTCAAAACTATTTAAAACCATTTTTAAATCATTTAAAAATGTGTTCAAAACATTTTAAATTATTTTGAAACGATTATAAGATGTTTTAGAAATATTTTAAAAGCGTTTTAAATTGTTTTTAAAGCAAAGCAATTTAAATTATTTTTAAAAGTGTTTTAAAGTGTTTTAAAGCATGGTAAACTATTTTTAAAGAATTTTAAATTGTTTTTAAAGTGTTTTTAAAAAATGTTTTAAAATCATTTAAAATTGTTCGTAAAGCGTTTTTAAAATGTTTGAAAAACATTTAAAATTGTTCTTAAAGCAATTTAAATTGTATTTAAAACATTTCAAATTGTTTCAAGATCATTCTAAATTGTTTTTAAAACATTTTAAAATCGTTTAAAATTATTCTTAAAATAATATCTAAATTGTTTTTAAAACATTGTTAACTATTTTTAAAGCATTAAAAATTGTTTTTAAAGCATTTTAAATTGTTCTTAAATCATTTTAAATTGTTTTTAAACCATTTTAAAAGGGTTTTAAAGCATTTTCAATTGTTTGTGAAGCACTTAAACCTATTTTTAAAGCATTTTAAAATGTTTTTAAAACATTTTAACTTGTTTTTAAAGCATTTTAAAATCTTTTAAAATTGTTCTTAAAGCAATTTAAATTATTTTTAAAGTATTCTAAATTGTTTTTAAAGCATTGTAACCTATTTTTGACGCATTTTAAATCACTTTAGGGGCTTATTAAATCATTATAAATTGTTTTTAAAACATTCTAAAATCATTTAGAATTGTTCTTAAAACAATTTAAATTAATTTTAAAGTGTTTTGAATTGTTTTTAAATTATTTTGAACTATTTCGAACTGTTTCTAGAGCATTTTAAAACATTTTAGACCATTTTAAATTGTGTTTAATGAATTTAAAAATAATTTAATATTGTTCTTATAGATATTTGAAGTATTTTTAAAGCATTTTAAAAACATTTTAAATTGTTTGTAAAGTATTTAAAGCTATTTAAAATTATATTTAAAGCACTCAAAATTGTTTTTAAACCACTTTAAGATGTTTTAAAACCATTTTAAAGCGTTTTAAAATCATTTTAAATTGTTTTGAAAGCACTCAAAATCATTTGTAATGCATTTTAAAACATTTTATATTGTTTTTAAAGAATTTTAAATTGTTATCAAAACACTTTAAATGGTTTTTAAAGCATTTTATGATGTTTTTAGAGGATTTTAAAGCATTTTAAAATCGTTATGAAATATTTTAAACCATTTTTAAGTGTTTTTAAAGCATTTTAAAATGATTTAAAATTGTTTTTAAAGCATTTTAAATTGTTTTTAAGTCATTTTAACTTATTTTTAAATCTTTTAAAACATTTTAATTGTTTTTAAAGCACTGCAAACTATTTTTAAAGCATTTTAAATTGTTTTTGAACATTTTAAAGCAATTAATAAATGTTTTTAAAGCAATTTGATTTACTTTTTAAATTGTTTTTAAAGAATTTTAAAATAATTTAAAATTGTTCTTAAAGCCATTTAAAGTATTTTAAAAGCATTTAAAATTGTTTTCAAAGCATTTTAAATTGTTTCGAGAACAATTTAGATTGCTTTTAAAACATTTTATATTGTTAAAGAATTTCAAAAGCATTTTATATTGTTTTTAAAGCATTTAAAAAACATTTTAAATATTTTTAAATTCTTTATAAAACATTTCGAACGGTTTTTAAAACGTTTAAAATTGTTTTTAAAGTATTCAAAACTATTTAAAATTGTTTTTAAAGCATTTAAAAATGTCTTCTAAACATTTTAAATTATTTTGAAACCGTTATAAGATGTTTGAAAAAGATTTTAAAAGCGTTTTAAATTGTTCTTAAAAAATTTCTAATCGTTCTTAAAACAATTTAAATTATTTTTAAAGTGTTTTAGAGCATTGTAAACTATTTTTAAAACATTTTAAATTGTTTTTAAAGCGTTTTAAATTATTTTTAAAATGTTTTAAAATCATTTAAAATTGTTCCTAAAGCAATTTAAATTATTTTAAAACATTTTAAATTGTTTCAAGATCATTTTAAATTGTTATTAAAGGATTTTAAAGTTCTTTAAACGTTTTCAAAATTGTTTTTAGAACATTTTAAAATGGTTTTAGAGCATTTTCGATGGTTCATGAAGCACTTAAACTTATCTTTAAAGAATTTAAAAATCATTTAAAATTATTCTTAAAGCAATTTAAATTATTTTTAAGGTATTCTAAATTGTTTTTAAAACATTGCAACCTATTTTTAATGCATTTTAAATCACTTTAAGTTGTTATTAAAGCATTTTAGATTATTTTTAGAACATTTTAAAATCATTTAGAATTGTTCTTAAAATAATTTAAATTAATTTTAAAGCGTTCTAAATTGTTTTTAAATTATTTTGAACTATTTCAAACTGTTTCTAAAGCAATTTAAATCAATTTAAATCTTTTTAAATTATTTTTAAAACATTTTAAAATGTTTTTTAAAGCGTTTAAAAATATTTCTAAAGTATTTAAAACTATTTTTAAATCATTTAAAAATGTCCTTAAAATATTTTAAACTACTTTGAAACCTTATAAGATGTTTTAAAAAGATTTTAAAAGCATTTTAAATTGTTTTTAAAACATTTATAATTGTTCTTAAAGCAATTTAAATTATTTTTAAAGCATTTTAAAGTGTTTTAAAGCATTGTAAACTATTTTTAAAGCATTTAAAATTGTTTTTAAAATGTTTTAAAATCATTTAAAATTGTTCTTAAAGCAATTTAAATTGTTTTTAAAACATTTTAAATTGTTTCAAGACTGTTTTAAATTGTTTTTAAAGCATTTTAAAATCGTTTAAAATTATTCTTAAAACAATTTAAATTATTTTTTGAAGTATTCTAAATGGTTTTTAAAACATTGTAAACTGTTTTTAAAGCATTATAAATTGTTTTTAAACCATTTTCAATTATTCTTGAAGCACTTAAACTTATTTTTAAATAATTTAAAAATGTCTTTAAAACATTTTAAATTGTTTTTAAAGCATTTTAAAAACATTTAAAATTATTCTTAAAGCAATTTAAATTATTTTTAAAGTATTCTAAATTGTTTTTAAAGCATTGTATCCTATTTTTAATGCATTTTAAATCACTTTAAGGTCTTATTAAAGCATTTTAAATTGTTTTTAAAACATTTTTAAATCATTTAGAATTGTTCTTAAAATAATTTAAATTAATTTTAAAGTGTTTTGAATTGTTTTTAAATTATTTTGAACTATTTCAAACTGTTTCTAAAGCATTTTAAAACCATTTTAAAGCACTTTAAATCCTTTTAAATTGTTTTTTAAAGCGTTTAAAAATATTTTTAAAGTATTTAAAACTGTTTTTAAAGCATTTAAAAATGTCCTTAAAACATTTTAAACTATTTTGAAACCATTTTAAGATGTTTTAAAAAGATTTTAAAAGCATTTTAAATTGTTTTTATAACATTTATAATTGTTTTTAAAGCATTTTAAATTTTTCTTAAAGCATTTTATTTTCTTAAAGCGTTTTAAATTGTTCTAAGCACTTTAACTTATTTTAAAGGCATTTTAGACCATTTTAAATTGTGTTTAATGAATTTTAAAATTATTTAATATTGTTCTTGGAGCAATTTGAATTATTTTTAAAGCATTTTAAATACATTTTAAATTGTTTGTAAAGTATTTAAAGCTATCTAAAATTGTTTTTAAAGCATTCAAAATTATTTTTAAACCATTTTAAGATGTTTTAAAACCATTTAAAACCGTTTTAAAAGCATTTTCAATTGTTTTGAAAGCACTGAAAATCATTCGTAATGCATTTTAAAACATTTTATATTGTTTTTAAAGAATTTTAAATGGTTATTAAAACACTTTAAATGGTTTTTAAAGTATTTTATGATATTTTTAGAGGATTTTAAAGCATTTTAAAATCGTTATGAAGTATTTGAAAACATTTTTAATTGTTTTCAAACCATTTTAAAATGATTTAAAATTGTTTTTAAAGCATTTTAAATTGTTCTTAAGGCACCTTAACTTATTTTTAAAGCATTTAAAGCATTTTAATTATTTTTAAAGCACTGCAAACTATTTTTAAAGCATTTTAAATTGTTTTTAAAACAATTAACAATTGTTTTTAAAACAATTAATAATTGTTTTTAAATCAATTTGATTTACTTTAATTGTTTTTAAAGAATTTTAAAATAATTTAAAATTGTACTTAAAGCCATTTAAATTATTTTAAATTGTTTTTAAAGCACTGTAACCTATTTTCAAATCATTTTAAACCATTTTCAAATGATTTAAAATTCTCCTTAAAGCAATTTAAATTATTTTTAAAGTATTTTAATTTGTTTTTAAAGCATTTAAAATTGTTTTCAAATAATTTTAAATTGTTCTGACAACATTTAAAATAGTCTTTAAATCATTTTAAAGCATTTGGAATTGTCTTTAAATTATTTTGAACTATTTTGAACTCTTTTTAAAGCATTTTAAATTGTTTCGAGAATATTTCAAATTGTTTTTAAAACATTTTATATTGTTTTTAAAGCATTTCAAACGCATTTTATATTGTTTTTAAAGCATATAAACAACATTTTAAAACATTTTAAATCTTTTTAAATTGTTTATAAAACATTTCGAATTGTTTTTAAAACGTTTAAAATTGTTTTTAAAGTATTCAAAACTATTTAAAATCGTTTTTAAAGCATTTAAATATGTCTTCAAAACATTTTAAATTATTTTGAAACTATTATAAGATGTTTTAAAATATTTTAAAAGTGTTTTAAATTGTTTTTAAAACATTTATAATTGTTCTTAAGGCAATTTAAATTATTTTTAAAGTGTTTTAAAGCATTGTAAACTATTTTTAATGTATTTTAAATTGTTTTTAAAGCCTTTTAAATTGTTTTTAAAATGTTTTAAAATCATTTAAAATTGTTATTAAAGCAATTTAAATTGTTTTTAAAACATTTTAAATTGTTTTTAAAACATTTTAAATTGTTTTTAAAGCATTTTAAAATCGTTTAAAATTATTCTTAAAACAATTTAAATTATTTTTGAAGTATTTTAAATTGTTTTTAAAACATTATAAACTATTTTTAAAGCATTATAAATTGTTTTTAAAGCATTTTAAATTGTTCTTAAAGCATTTTAATTTGTTTTTAAAACATTTTAAAAGGGTTTTAAAGCTTTTCAATTGTTCTTGAAGCACTTAAATTTTTTTTAAAGCATTTTAAAATATTTTTAAAACATTTTAACTTGTTTTTAAAGAATTTAAAATTATTCTTAAAGCAATTTAAAGTATTTTAAAGTATTCTAAATTCCTTTTAAAGGATTGTAACCTATTTTTAACGCATTGTAAATCACTTTCAGTTGTTATTAAAGCATTTTAAATTGTTTTTAGAACATTTTAAAATCATTTACAATTGTTCTTAAAACAATTTAAATTAATTTTAAAGTGTTTTGAATTGTTTTTAAATTATTTTGAACTATTTTGAACTGTTTCTAAAGCATTTTAAAGCACTTTAAATACTTTTAAATTGTTTTTAGAACATATTAGATTGTTTTTTTATAGCGTTCAAAAATATTTTTAATGTATTTAAAACTGTTTTTAAAGTATAAAAAATTGTCCTTAAAACATTTTAAACTATTTTGAAACCATTTTAAGATGTTTTCAAAAGATTTTAAAAGCATTTTAAATTGTTCTTATAACCTTTCTAATTGTTTTTAAAGCATTTTAAATTGTTCTTAAAACATTTTAAATTGTTTATAAGGCATTTTAAATTGTTGTAAGCACTTTAACTTATTTTTAAGGCATTTTAAAACATTTTAGACCATTTTAAATTGTGTTTAATGAATTTTATAATTATTTAATATTATTCTTAGAGCAATTTGAATTATTTTTCAAGCATTTTAAAAACATTTTAAATTGTTTGTAAAGTATTTAAAGTTGTTTAAAATTATTTTTAAAGCATTTAAAATTATTTTTAAACCATTTTAAGATGTTTTAAAACCATTTTAAAAGTATTTTAAATTGTTTTGAATGCATTGAAAATCATTTGTAATGCATTTTGAAACATTTTATATTGTTTTTAAAGAATTATAAATTGTTATTAAAACAATTTAAATGGTTTTTAAAGCAATTTAGTTTACTTTTAAAATTATTTTTAAAGCATTTTAAAATAATTTAAAATTGTTCTTAAAGCAATTTAAAGTATTTTAAATTGTTTTTAAAGCACTGTAACCTATTTTCAAAGCATTTTAAATTGTTTTTTTAAACATTTTAAACCATTTTAAAATAATTTAAAATTGTTCTTAAAGTAATTTAAATTATTTTTAAAGTATTTTAAATTGTTTTTAAAGTGTTTTAAATTGTTTTCAAAGCATTTTAAATTGTTGTTAAAGCATTTCAAATTGTTTTGAGAGCATTTAAAATAGTTTTTAAAACATTTTAAATTGTCTTTAAATTATTTTGATTTTGAACTCTTTTTAAACTCTTTTTAAATTGTTTATAAAACATTTCGAATTATTTTTAAAACGTTTAAAATTGTTTTTAAAGCATTTAAAACTATTTAAAATTGTTTTTAAAGCATTTAAAAATGTCTTTAAAACATTTTAAATTATTTTGAAACCATTTTAGGATGTTTCTAAAAATATTTTAAAATCATTTTAAATTGTTTTTCAAACATTTCTAATTGTTCTCAAAGTAATTTAAATTATTTTTAAAGCATTTTAAAGTGTTTTAAAGCATTGTAAACTATTTTTAAAGCATTTTAAAATTATTTTTAAAGCGTTTAAAATTGTTTTAAAATCATTTAAAATTGTTCTTAAAGCAATTTAAATTGTTTTTAAAACATTTAAAATTGTTTCAAGACCATTTTAAATTGTTTTTAAAGCATTTTAAAATCGTTTAAAATTATTCTTAAAACAATTTAAATTATTTTTGAAGTATTCTAAATTGTTTTTAAAACATTGTTAACTATTTTTAAAGCATTTTAAATTGTTTTTAAAGCATTTTAAATTGTTATTAAAGTATTTTAAATTGTTTTTAAAACATTTTAAAGCATTTTAAATTGTTTTTAGAACATTTTAAAATGGTTTTAGAGCATTTTCGATGGTTCATAAAGCACTTAAACTTATTTTTAAAGAATTTAAAAATGTCTTTAAAACATTTTAAATTGTTTTTGAAGCATTTTAAAAACATTTAAAATTGTTCTTAAAGCAATTTAAACTATTTTTAAAGTATTCTAAATTGTTTTTAAAGCATTGTAACCTATTTTTAACGCATTTTAAATCACTTTAAGTTGTTATTAAAGCATTTTAAATTGTTTTTGGAACATTTTAAAATCATTTAGAATTGTTCTTAAAACAATTTAAATTAATTTTAAAGTGTTCTGAATTGTTTTTAAATTATTTTGAACTATTTCAAAATGTTTCTAAAGCATTTTAAAGCACTTTAAAGGTTTTTAAATTGTTTTTAAAGCCTTTTAAATTCATTCTAAAGCGTTTAAAATTGTTTTTAAAGCATTTAAAACTATTTTGAAAGCATTTAAAAATGTCTTTAAAACATTTTAAATTATTTTGAAACCATTTTAGGATGTTTCTAAAAATATTTTAAAGCATTTCTAATTGTTTTTAAAGCATTTATAATTGTTTTTAAAGCATTTTAAATTGTTTTTAAAGCATTTTAAATTGTTTTTAGAACATTTTAAAATGGTTTTAGAGCATTTTCGATGGTTCATAAAGCACTTAAACTTATTTTTAAAGAATTTAAAAATGTCTTTAAAACATTTTAAATTGTTTTTGAAGCATTTTAAAAACATTTAAAATTGTTCTTAAAGCAATTTAAATTATTTTTAAAGTATTCTAAATTGTTTTTAAAGCATTGTAACCTATTTTTAATGCATTTTAAATCACTTTAACGTCTTATTAAAGCATTTTAAATTGTTTTTAAAACATTATAAAATCATTTAGAATTGTTCTTAAAATAATTTAAATTAATTTTAAAGTGTTTTGAATTGTTTTTAAATTATTTTGAACAATTTCAAACTGTTTCTAAAGCATTTAAAAACCATTTTAAAGCACTTTAAATCTTTTTAAATTGTTTTTTAAAGCGTTTAAAAATATTTTTAAAGTATTTAAAACTGTTTTTAAAGCATTTAAAAATATTTTTAAAGTATTTAAAACTTTTTTTAAAACATTTAAAAATGTCCTTAAAACATTTTAAGCTATTTTGAAACCATTTTAAGATGTTTTAAAAATATTTTAAAAGCATTTTTAATTCTTTATATAGCATTTTAAATTTTCCTAAGCACTTTAACTTATTTTTAAGGCCGTCTAAAACATATTAGACCATTTCAAAATGTGTTTAATGAATTTTAAAATTATTTAATATTGTTCTTAGAGCAACTTGAATTATTTTTAAAGTATTTTAAAAACATTTTAAATTGTTTGTAAATTATTTAAAGCTATTTAAAATTATTTTTAAAGCATTCAAAATTGTTTTTAAACCAATTTAAGATGTTTTAAAACCATTTTAAAGCGTTTTAAAAGCCTTTTAAATTGTTTTGAAAGCAATGAAAATCATTTGTAATGCATTTTAAAACATTTATATTGTTTTTAAAGAATTTTAAATTGTTATTAAAACACTTTAAATGGTTTTTAAAGCATTTTATGATGTTTTTGAGGATTTTAAAACATTCTAAAATCGTTATGAAGTACTTTAAAACATTTTTAATTGTTTTTAAAGCATTTTAAATTGTTCTTAAGGCACATTAACTTATTGTTAAAGCATTTTAATTGTTTTTAAAGCACTGCAAACTATTTTTAAAGCATTTTAAATTGTTCTTAAAGAATTTTAAATTGTTTTTAAAACAATTAACAATTGTTTTTAAAACAACTAATAATTGTTTTTAAATCAATTTGATTTACTTTTATTGTTTTTAAAGCATTTTAAAATAATTTAAAATTGTTCTTAAAGCAATTTAAATTATTTGAAATTGTTTTTAAAGCACTGTAACCTATTTTCAAATCATTTTAAATTGTTTTTAAAGCATTTAAAATTGTTTTTATAACATTTTAAACCATTTTAAAATAATTTAAAATTCTTCTTAAAGCAATTTAAATTATTTTTAAAGTATTTTAAATTGTTTTTAAAGCATTTAAAATTGTTTTCAAAACATTTTAAATTGTTCTGACAGCATTTAAAATAGTCTTTAAATCATTTTAAAGCATTTAAAATTGTCTTTAAATTATTTTGAACTATTTTGAACTCTTTTTAAAGCAATTTAAATTGTTTAGAGAATATTTTAAATTGTTTTTAAAACATTTTATATTGTTTTTAAAGCATTTCAAAAGCATTTTATATTGTTTATAAAGCATATAAAAAACATTTTAAAACATTTTAAATCTTTTAAAATTGTTTATAAAACATTTCAAATTGTTTTTAAAACGTTTAAAATTGTTTTTAAAAGCATTCAAAACTATTTAAAATCATTTTTAAAGCATTTAAATATGTCTTCAAAACATTTTAAATTATTTAGAAACCATTATAAGATGTTTTAAAATATTTTAAAAGTGTTTTAAATTGTTTTTAAAACATTTCTAATTGTTGTTAAAGCAATTTAAATTATTTTTAAAGTATTTTAAAGCATTGTAATCTATTTTTAATGCATTTTAAATTGTTTTTAAAGCATTTTAAATTGTTTTTAAAATGTTTTAAAATCATTTAAAATTGTTCTTAAAGCAATTTAAATTGTTTTTAAAACATTTTAAATTGTTTTTAAAGCATTTTAAAATCATTTAAAATTGTTCTTAAAGCAATTTAAATTGTTTTTAAAGCATTTTAAAATCATTTAAAATTGTTCTTAAAGCAATTTAAATTATTTTTGAAGTATTTTAAATTGTTTTTAAAACATTGTAAACTAGTTTTAAAGCATTATAAATTGTTTTTAACGCATTTTAAATTGGTCTTAAAGTATTTTAATTCGTTTTTAAAACATTTTAAAAGGGTTTTAAAGCATTTTCAATTGTTCTTGAAGCACTTACATTTTTTTTAAAGCATTTTAAAATGTTTTTAAAGCATTTTAAAATGTTTTTAAAGCATTTTAAAATGTTTTTAAAACATTTTAACTTATTTTTAAAGCATTTTAAAATCATTTAAAACTGTTCTTAAAGCAATTTAAAGTATTTTTAAAGTATTTAAAACTGTTTTTAAAGCAATTAAAATTGTCCTTAAAACATCGTAAACTATTTTGAAACCATTTTAAGATGTTTTCAAAAGATTTTAAAAGAATTTTAAATTGTTCTTATAACATTTCTAATTGTTTTTAAAGCATGTTAAATTGTTATTAAAGCATTTTAAATTGTTTATAAGGCATTTTAAATTGTTCTTAAAGCATTTTAATTTTTGTCAAAGCATTTTAAATTGATCTAAGCACTTTAACTTATTTTTAAAGCATTTTAAAACATTTTAGACCATTTTAAATTGTGTTTAATGAATTTTAAAATTATTTAATATTATTCTTAGAGCAATTTGAATTATTTTTCAAGCATTTTAAAAACATTTTAAATTGTTGGTAAAGTATTTAAAGTTGTTTAAAATTATTTTTAAACCATTTTAAGATGTTTTAAAACCATTTTAAAAGTATTTTAAATTGTTTTGAATGCATTAAAAATCATTTATAATGCATTTTGAAACATTTTATATTGTTTTTAAAGAATTATAAATTGTTATTAAAACAATTTAAATGGTTTTTAAAGCAATTTAATTTACTTTTTAAATTGTTTTTAAAGCATTTTAAAATAATTTAAAATTGTTCTTAAAGCAATTTAAATTATTTTAAATTGTTTTTAAAGCACTGTAACCTATTTTCAAAGCATTTTAAATTGTTTTGACAGCTTTTAAAATAGTTTTTAAAACATTTTAAATTGTCTTTACATTATTTTGAACTATTTTAAACTCTTTTTAAATTGTTTATAAAACATTTCGAACTATTTTTAAAACGTTTAAAATTGTTTTTAAGTATTCAAAACTATTTAAAATTGTTTTTCAAGCATTTAAAAATGTCTTCAAAATATTTTAAATTATTTTGAAACCATTATAAGATGTTTTAAGAAGATTTTAAAAGCGTTTTAAATTGTTTTTCAAACATTTCTAGTTGTTCTCAAAGCAATTTAAATTATTTTTAAAGCATTTAAAATGTTTTAAAGCATTGTAAACTATTTTTAAAGAATTTTAAATTGTTTTTAAAGCATTTTTAAAATTTTAAAAATCATTTAAAATTGTTCTTAAAGCAATTTAAATTGTTTTTAAAACATTTTAAATTGTTTCAAGACCATTTTAAATTGTTTTTAAAGCAATGTAACCTATTTTTAAAGCATTTTAACTCAATTTAAGTTGTTATTAAAGCATTTTAAATTGTTTTTAGAACATTTTAAAATCATTTAGAATTGTTCTTAAAACAATTTAAATTAATTTTAAATTGTTCTTAAATTATTTTGAACTATTTCAAACTGTTTCTAAAGCACTTTAAAGCACTTTAAATCTTTTTAAATTGTTTTTAAAACATTTTAAATTGTTTTTTAAAGTGTTTAAAAATACTTTTAAAGTATTTAAAACTGTTTTTAAAGCATTTAAAAATGCCCTTAAAACATTTTAAACTATTTTTAAACCATTTTAAGATGTTTTAAAATGATTTTAAAAGCATTTTAAATTGTTTTTAAAACATTTCTAATTGTTTTTAAAGCATTTCAAATTGTTTTTAAAGCATTTTAAATTGTTTTTAAAACATTTTAAATCACTTTAAATATTTTTTAAGACATTTTAAAAGGGTTTTAAAGCATTTTCAATTCTTCTTAAAGCACTTAAACTTATTTTTAAAGCATTTTAAAATGTTTTTAAAACACTTTAAATTGTTTTTAAAGCATTTTAAAATCCTTTAAAATTGCTCTTAAAGCAATTTAAATTATTTTTAAAGTATTTTAAATTGTTTTTAAAGCATTGTAACCTATTTTTAACGCATTTTAAATCACTTTAATGTCTTATTAAAGCATTTTAAATTGTTTTTAAAACATTATAAAATCATTTAGAGTTGTTTTTAAAACAATTTAAATTAATTTTAAAGTGTTTTGAATTGTTTTTAAATTATTTTGAACTATTTCAAACTGTTTCTAAAATATTTTAATCAATTTTAAAGCACTTTAAATCTTTTTAAATTGTTTTTAAAACATTTTAAATTGTTTTTAAAACATTTAAAAATATTTTTAAAGTATTTAAAACTATTTTTAAAGCATTTAAAAATGTCTCTAAAACATTTTAAGCTATTTTGAAACCATTTTAAGATGTTTTAAAAAGATTTTAAAAGCATTTTAAATTGTTTATAAAGCATTTTAAATTATTCTAAGCACTTTAACTTATTTTTAAGCCTTTTTAAAACATATTAGACCATTTTAAATTGTGTTTAATGAATTTTAAAATTATTTCAGAAATTTGAATTATTTTTGAAGAATTTTAAAAACATTTTAAATTGTTTGTAAAGTATTTAAAGCTATTTAAAATTAATTTTAAAGCATTCAAAATTGTTTTTAAACCATTTTAAAATGGTTTAAAACCATTTTAAAATGGTTTAAAACCATTTTAAAGCGTTTTAAAAGCATTTTAAATTGTTTTGAAAGCACTGAAAATCATTTGTAATGCATTTTAAAACATTTTATATTGTTTTTAAAGAATTTTAAATTGTTATTAAAACACTTCAAATGGTTTTTAAAGCATTCTATGATGTTTTTAGAGGATTTTAAAGCATTTTAAAATCGTTATGAAGTACTTTAAAACATTTTTAATTGTTTTTAAAGCGTTTTAAAATGATTTAAAATTGTTTTTAAAGAATTTTAAATTGTTTCTAAGTCACTTTAACTTATTTTTAAAGCATTTAAAACATTTTGATTGTTTTTAAAGCACTGCAAACTATTTTTAAAACATTTTAAATTGTTCTTAAAGCATTTTAAATTGTTTTTAAAACATTTTAGAACAATTAATAATTGTTTTTAAAGCAATTTGATTTACTTTTTAATTGTTTTTAAAGCATTTTAAAATAATTTAAAATTGTTCTTAAAGCAATTTAAAGCATTTTAAATTGTTTTTAAAGCATTTTTTTTTCAAGGCATTTTAAATTGTTCTGACAACATTTAAAATAGTTTTTAAACTCATTTAAAAAATTGTTTTGAACTCTTTAAAACTCTTTTTAAAGCATTTTAAATTGTTTCGAGAACATTTTAAATTGTTTTTAAACATTTTATATTGTTTTTAAAGAATTTAGAAAACATTTTAAATCTTTTTAAATTCTTTATAAAACATTTCGAATTGTTTTTAAAATGTTTAAAATTGTTTTTAAAGTCTTCAAAACTTTTAAAAATCGTTTTTAAAGCATTTAAAAATGTCTTCAAAACATTTTAAATTATTTTGAAACCATTATAAGATGTTTTAAAAATATTTTAAAAGCGTTTTTAATTGTTTTTAAAACATTTCTAATCATTCTTAAAGCAATTTAAATTATTTGTAAAGTGTTTTAAAGCATTGTAAATTATTTTTAAAGTGTTTTAAAGCATTGTAAATTATTTTTAAAGCATTTTAAATTGTTTTTAAAGCGTTTTAAATTGTTTTTAAAACATTTATAATCATTCTTAAAGCAATTTAAATTATTTTTAAAGTGTTTTAAAGCATTGTAAATTATTTTTAAAGCATTTTAAATTGTTTTTAAAGCGTTTCAAATTGTTTTTGAAATGTTTTAAACTCATTCAAAATTGTTCTTAAAGCAATTTAAATTGTTTTTAAGACATTTTAAAAGGGTTTTAAAGCATTTTCAATTGTTCTTGAAGCACTTAAACTTATTTTTAAATCATTTCAAAATCATTTAAAATTGTTCTTAAAGCAATTTAAATTATTTTTAAAGTATTCTAAATTGTTTTTAAAGCATTGTAACCTATTTGTAACTCCTTTTAAATCACTTTAAGTTGTTATTAAGGCATTTTAAATTGTTTTTAGAACATTTTAAAATCATTTAGAATTGTTCTTAAAACAATTTAAATTAATTTTAAAGTGTTCTGAATTGTTTCTAAATTATTTTGAACTGTTTCAAACTGTTTCTAAAGTATTTTAAAGCAATTTAAATCTTTTTAAATTGTTTTTAAAACATTTTAAATTGTTTTTTAAAGCGTTTAAAAATATTTCTAAAGTATTTAAAACTGTTTTTAAATCATTTAAAAATGTCCTTAAAACATTTTAAACTATTTTGAAACCATTATAAGATGTTTTAAAAAGATTTTAAAAGCGTTTTAAATTGTTTCTAAAACATTTCTAATTGTTCTCAAAGCAATTTAAATTATTTTTAAAACATTTTAAAGTGTTTTAAAGCATTGTAAACTATTTTTAAAGCATTTAAAATTTTTTTTAAAGAGTTTTTAAAATGTTTTAAAATCATTTAAAATTGTGCTTAAAGCAATTTAAATTGTTTTTAAATCAATTTAAATTGTTTCAAGACCGTTTTAAATTGTTTTTAAAGCATTTTAAAATCGTTTAAAATTATTCTTAAAACAATTTAAATTATTTTTAAAGTATTCTAAATTGTTTTTAAAACATTTTAAACTATTTTTAAAGCATTATAAATTGTTTTTAAAGCATTTTAAATTGTTCTTAGAGCATTTTAAATTGTTTTTAAAACATTTTAAAAGGGTTTTAAAGCATTTTTAATTGTTCTTGAAGCACTTAAAACATTTTAAACTATCTTGAAACCATTTAAAGATGTTTTAAAAGGATTTTAAAAGCATTTTAAATTGTTTTATGACATTCCTAATTGTTTTTAAAGCATTTTAAATTGTTCTTAAAGCATTTTAAATTGTTTATAAAGCATTTTAAATTGTTCTTAAAGCATTTTATTTTTTTAAAGCATTTTAAATTGTTCCAGCACTTTAAATTATTTTTAAAGCACTTCATACCAATTTAAATTGTGTGTAATGAATTTTAGAATTATTTAATATTGTTCTTAGAGCAATTTGAATTATTTTTAAAGCATTTTAAAAACATTTTAAATTGTTTGTAAAGTATTTAAAGCTATTTAAAATTATTTTGAAAGCTTTTAAAGAGGTTTTAAAACCATTTTAAAGAATTTTAAATTGTTATTAAAACATTTTAAATGGTTTTTAAAGCATTTTATGATGTTTTTAGAGGATTTTAACTTATTTTTAAAGCATTTGAAACATTTTAATTGATCTTAAATTGTTTTTAAAGCACTGTAAACTATTTTGAAAGCATTTTAAATTGTTCTTAATTTGAAACAATTAATAATTGTTTTTAAAGCAATTTAATTTATTTTTAAATTTTTTTAAAAGCATTTTAAAATAATTTAAAATTTTTCTTAGAGCAATTTGAATTATCTTAAAGCATTTTAAAAACATTTTAAATTGTTTGTAAACTCTTTAAAGATATTTAAAATTATTTTTAAAGCATTTAAAATTATTTTGAAACCATTTTAAGATGTTTTAAAACCGTTTCAAAGTGCTTTAAAATCATTTTAAATTGTTTTGAAAGCATTGAAAATCATTTGTAATGCATTTTAAAACATTTTATATTGTTTTTAAAGAATTTTAAATTGTTATTAAAACACTTCAAATGGTTTTTAAAGCATTTTATGATGTTTTTAGAGGATTTTAACTTATTTTTAAAGCATTTGAAACATTTTAATTGATCTTAAATTGTTTCTAAAGCACTGTAAACTATTTTGAAAGCAGTTTAAATTGTTCTTAAAGCATTTTAAATTGTTCTTAAAACAATTAATAATTGTTTTTAAAGAAATTTAATTTACTTTTAAGTTGTTTTTAAATCATTTTAAAATAACTTAAAATTGTTCTAAAAGCAATTTAAAGTATTTAAATTTTTTTTAAAGCACTGTAACCTATTTTCAAAGCATTTTAAATTGTTTTTACAACATTTTAAACCATTTTAAAACAATTTAAAATTATTCTTAAAGCAATTTAAATTATTTTTGAAGTACTTTAAATTGTTTTTAAAGCATTTAAAATTGCTTTCAATGCATTTTAAATTGTTTTGACAGCATTTAAAATAGTTTTTAAGTCATTTTAAAGCATATTAAATTGTCTTTAAATTATTTTGAACTATTTTAAACTCTTTTTAAAGCATTTTAAATTGTTTCAACAACATTTTAAATTGTTTTTAAAACATTTTATATTGTTTTAAAGCATTTCAAAAACATTTGAAAGCATTTTAAATCTTTTTAAATTGTTTATAAAACATTCCGAATTGTTTTTAAAACGTTTAAAATTGTTTTTAAAGTATTCAAAACTATTTAAAATTGTTTTTAAAGCATTTAAAAATGTCTTCAAAACATTTTAAATTATTTTGAAACCGTTATAAGATGTTTTAAAAAGATTTTAAAGCGTTTTAAATTGTTTTTAAAACATTTCTAGTTGTTCCTAAAGCAATTTAAATTATTTTCAGAGCATTTTAAAGTGTTTTTAGAGCATTGTAAACTATTTTTAGAGCATTGTAAACTATTTTTAAAGCAATTTGAATTGTTTTTAAAACATTTTAAATTGTTTCAAGATGATTTTAAATTGTTTTTAAAGAATTTTAAAATCATTTAAAATTATTTTTAAACAATTTAAATTATTTTTGAAGTATTTTAAATTGTTTTTAGAACATTGTAAACTATTTTTAAAGTGTTTTAAATTGTTTTCAAAGCATTTTAAATTGTTGTTAAAGCATTTTAAATTGTTTTTAAAACATTTTAAAATGGTTTTAAAGCATTTTCAATTGTTCTTAAAGCACTTAAACTTATTTTTAAAGAATTTAAAAATCGTTTAAAATTGCTCTTAAAGCAATTTAAATTGTTTTTAAAGCGTTTTAAATTGTTTTTAAAGCATTTTAAATTGTTCTTAAAACATTTTAAATTGTTTTTAAAGCATTTTAAATTGTCTTAAAGAAATTTAAATTGTTTTTAAAACATTTTAAATCATTTTAAATTGTTTTTAGAATTGTTCTTGAAACAATTTAACTTAATTTTAAAGGGTTTTGAATTGTTTTAAAATTATTTTAAAAGCGTTTTAAATTGTTTTTAAAACATTTCTAATTGTTCCTAAAGCAATTTAAATTATTTTTAGAGCATTTTAAAGTGTTTTAAAGCATTGTAAACTATTGTTAAAGCATTTTAAATTGTCTTTAAAGCGTTTTAAATTGTTTTAAAATCATTTAAAATTGTTTTTAAAGAAATTTAAATTGTTTTTAAAACATTTTAAATTGTTTCAAGACGATTTTAAATTGTTTTTAAAGCATTTTAAAATCGTTTAAAATTATTCTTAAAACAATTTAAATTATTTTTGAAGTATTTTAAGTTGTTTTTAAAACATTGTAAACTACTTTTAAAGCATTATAAATTGTTTTTAAAGCATTTTAAGTTGTTCTTAAAGCATTTTAAATTGTTTTTAAAACATTTTCAAAGGGTCTTAAAGCATTTTCAATTGTTCTTGAAGCACTTAAACTTATTTTCAAAGCATTTTATTTTTTTTTAAACATTTTAAATTGTTTTTGAAGCATTTTAAAAACACTTAAAATTGTTCTTAAAGCAATTTAAATTATTTTTAAAGTATCATAAATTGTTTTTTAAAGCATTGTAACCTATTTTTAACACATTTTAAATCACTTTAAGTTGTTATTAAAGCATTTTAAATTGTTTTTAGAACATTTTAAAATCATTTAGAATTGTTCTTCAAACAATTTAAATTATTTTTAAAGTGTTCTTAATTGTTTTATAATTATTTTGAACTATTTCAAACTGTTTCTAAAGCATTTTAAGGCACTTTAAATCTTTTTAAATTCTTGTTAAAACATTTTAAATTGTTTTTTAAAGCGTTTAAAAATATTTTTAAAGTATTTAAAACTTTTTTTAAAGCATTTAAAAATGTCCTTAAAACATTTTAAACTATTTTGAAACCATTTTAAGATGTTTTGAAAAGATTTTAAAAGCACTTTAAATTGTTTTTAAAACATTTCTAATTGATTTTAAAGTATTTCAAATTGTTTTTAAAGCATTTTAAATTGTTTATATAGCATTTTAAATTGTCCTTAAAGCATTTTAATTTTTTTCCAAAGCATTTTAAATTGTTCTAAGCACTTTAACTATTTTTAAGGCATTTCAAACATTTTAGACCATTTTAAATTGTGTTTAATCAATTTTAAAATTATTTAAAAACCATTTTAAAATGTTTTAAAACCATTTTAAAGCATTTTAAAAGCATTTTAAATTGTTTTGAAAGCATTGAAAATCATTTGTAATGCATTTTAGAACATTTTATATTGTTTTTAAAGAATTTTAAATTGTTATTAAAACACTTTAAATGGTTTTTAAAGCATTTTATGATGTTTTTAGAGGATTTCAAAGCATTTTTAAATCGTTATGAAGTATTTTAAAACATTTTTAATTGTTTTTAAAGTGTTTTAAAATGATTTAAAATTGTTTTTAAAGCATTTTAAATTGTTCTTAAGGCACTTTAAAGTTTAAAATCTAACATAACTTCCCTGTACAGAGGGGAAACATGGAAGGAGATCTGTCTTCTCGAAATCCTAAGGATAAAATTTTTCTTTCTGTTTTGTCCTGATGATGGACCCCCTTTGGGGTTTGAAACATTGGCAGAATAAACAAGAAACTGTGGATAATCCGGGTCATGAAGCTACAAGAAACCTCCACAGAAGCTTAAAATCTAGCATAACTTCCCTGTACGGAGGGGAAACATGGAAGGAGACTTGTCTTCTCGAAATCCTAAGGATAAAAATTTTCTTTTTGTTTTGTCCTGATGATGGACCCCCTTTGGGGTTTGAAACGTTGGCAGAATAAACAAGAAACTGTGGATAATCCGGGTCATGAAGCTACAAGAAACCTCCACAGAAGCTTAAAATCTAACATAACTTCCCTGTACGGAGGGGAAACATGGAAGGAGATTTGTCTTCTCGAAATCCTAAGGATAAAGATTTTCTTTCTGTTTTGTCCTGATGATGGACCCCATTTGGGGTTTGAAATGTTGGCAGAATAAACAAGAAACTATGGATAATCTGGGTCATGAAGCTACAAGAAACCTCCACAGAAGCTTAAAATCTAACATAACTTCCCTGTACGGAGGGGAAACATGGAAGGAGATCTGTCTTCTCGAAATCCTAAGGATAAAACTTTTCTTTCTGTTTTGTCCTGATGATGGACCCCCTTTGGGGTTTGAAAGGTTGGCAGAATAAACAAGAAACTGTGGATAATCTGGGTCACGAAGCTACAAGAAACCTCCACAGAAGCTTAAAATCTAACATAACTTCCCTGTACGGAGGGGAAACATGGAAGGAGATCTGTCTTCTCGAAATCCTAAGGATAAAAATTTTCTTTCTTTTTTGTCTTGATGATGGACCCCCTTTGGGGTTTGAAACATTGGCAGAATAAACAAGAAATTGTGGATAATCCGGGTCATGAAGCTACAAGAAACCTCCACAGAAGCTTAAAATCTAACATAACTTCCCTGTACGGAGGGGAAACATGGAAGGAGATCTGTCTTCTCGAAATCCTAAGGATAAAAATTTTCTTTCTGTTTTGTCCTGATGATGGACCCCCTTTGGGGTTTGAAACGTTGGCAGAATAAACAAGAAACTGTGGATAATCTGGTTCACGAAGCTACAAGAAACCTCCACAGAAGCTTAAAATCTAACATAACTTCCCTGTACGGAGGGGAAACATGGAAGGAGATCTGTCTTCTCGAAATCCTAAGGATAAAAATTTTCTTTCTGTTTTGTCCTGATGATGGACCCCCTTTGGGGTTTGAAACGTTGGCAGAATAAACAAGAAACTACGGATAATCCGGGTCATGAAGCGACAAGAAACCTCCACAGAAGCTTAAAATCTAACATAACTTCCCTGTACGGAGGGGAAACATGGAAGGAGATCTGTCTTCTCGAAATCCTAAGGATAAAAATTTTCTTTCTGTTTTAACCTGATGATGGACCCCCTTTGGGGTTTGAAACGTTGGCAGAATAAACAAGAAACTGTGGATAATCCAGGTCATGAAGCTACAAGAAACCTCCACAGAAGCTTAAAATATAACATAAATTCCCTGTACGGAGGGGAAACATGGAAGGAGATCTGTCTTTTCGAAATCCTAAGGATAAAAATTTTCTTTATGTTTTGTCCTGATGATGGACCCCCTTTGGGGTTTGAAACGTTGGTAGAATAAACAAGAAACTATGGATAATCCAGGTCATGAAGCTACAAGAAACCTCCACAGAAGCTTAAAATCTAACATAAATTCCCTGTACGGAGGGGAAACATGGAAGGAGATCTGTCTTCTCGAAATCCTAAGGATAAAAATTTTCTTTCTGTTTTGTCCTGATCATGGACCCCCTTTGGGGTTTGAAATGTTGGCAGAATAAACAAGAAACTGTGGATAATCCGGGTCATGAAGCTACAAGAAACCTCCATAGAACCTTAAAATCTAACATAACTTCCCTGTACGGAAGGGAAACATGGAAGGAGATCTGTCTTCTCGAAATCCTAAGGATAAAAATTTTCTTTCTGTTTTGTCCTGATGATGGACCCCCTTTGGGGTTTGAAACGTTGGCAGAATAAACAAGAAACTGTGGATAATCCGGGTCATGAAGCTACAAGAAACCTCCACAGAAGCTTAAAATCTAGCATTTAAAATTGTTTTCAAAGTATTTTAAATTGTTTTGACAACATTTAAAATAGTTTTTAAAACATTTTAAATTGTCTTTAAATTATTATGAACTTTTTTAAACTCTTTTTAAATTGTTTATAAAACATTTCGAATTATTTTTAAAACGTTTAAAATTGTTTTTAACGTATTCAAAAATATTTAAAATTGTTTTTAAAGCATTTAAAAATGTCTTCAAAATATTTTAAATTATTTTGAAACCATTATAAGATGTTTTAAGAAGATTTTAAAAGCATTTTAAATTGTTTTTCAAACATGTCTAATTGTTCTCAAAGCAATTTAAATTATTTTTAAAGCATTTTAAAGTGTTTTAAAACATTGTAAACTATTTTTAAAACATTTTAAATTGTTTTTAAAGCGTTTTTAAAATGTTTTAAAATAATTTAAAATTGTTCTTAAATCAACTTAAATTGTTTTTAAAACATTTTAAATTGTTTCAAGACTGTTTTAAATTGTTTTTAAAGCATTTTAAAATCATTTAAAATTATTCTTAAAACAATTTTAATTATTTTTGAAGTATTCTAATTTTTTTTAAAACATTGTTAACTATTTTTAAAGCATTATAAATTGTTTTTAAAGCATTTTAAATTTTTCTTAAAGCATTTAAAATTGTTTTTAAAACATTTTAAAAGGGTTTAAAAGCATTTTCAATTGTTCTTGAAGCACTTAAACTTATTTTTAAAGCATTTTAAAATGTTTTTAAAACATTTTAACTTGTTTTTAAAGCATTTTAAAATCCTTTAAAAATTTTCTTAAAACAATTCAAAGTATTTTTAAAGTATTCTAAATTGTTTTTAAAGCATTGTAACCTATTTTTAACGCATTTTAAATCACTTTAAGTTGTTATTAAAGCATTTTAAATTGTTTTTAGAACATTTTAAAATCATTTAGTATTGTTCTTAAAACAATTTAAATTAATTTTAAAGTGTTCTGAATTGTTTTTAAATTATTTTGAAATATTTCAAACTGTTTCTAAAGCATTTTAAAGCACTTTAAATCTTTTTAAATTGTTTTTAAAACATTTTAAATTGTTTTTTAAAGCATTTAAAAATACTTTTAAAGTATTTAAAACTATTTTTAAAGCATTTAAAAATGTCCTTAAAACATTTTAAACTATTTTGAAACCATTTTAAGATGTTTTAAAAAGATTTTAAAAGCATTTTAAATTGTTTTTATAACATTTCGAATTGTTTTTAAAACATTTTAAAAGGGTTTTAGAGCATTTTCGATGCTTCATAAAGCACTTAAACTTATTTTTAAAGCATTTTAAAATGTTTTTAAAACACTTTAAATTATTTTTAAAGCATTTTAAAATCGTTTAAAATTGTCCTTAAAGCAATTTAAATTATTTTTAAAGTATTCTAAATTGTTTTTAAAGCATTGTAACCTATTTTTAACGCATTTTAAATCACTTTAACGTGTTATTAAAGTATTTTAAATTGTTTTTAAAGCATTATAAAATCATTTAGAGTTGTTCTTAAAACAATTTAAATTAATTTTGAATTGTTTTGAATTGTTTTTAAATTATTTTGAACTATTTCAAACTGTTTCTAAAGCATTTTAAAACCATTTTAAAGTACTTTAAATCTTTTTAAATTGTTTTTAAAACATTTCAAATTGTTTTTTAAAGTGTTTAAAAATATTTTTAAAGTATTTAAAACTGTTTTTAAAGTATTTAAAAATGTCCTTAAAACATTTTAAGCTATGTTGAAACCATTTTAAGATGTTTTAAAAAGATTTTAAAAGCATTTTAAATTTTTCTAAGCACTTTAACTTATTTTTAAGGCATTTTAAAACATATTAGACCATTTAAATTGTGTTTAATGAATTTTAAATTTATTTCATATTGTTCTTAGAGCAATTTGAATTATTTTTAAAGCATTTTAAAAACATTTTGAATTGTTTGTAAAGTATTTAAAGCTATTTAAAATTATTTTTAAAGCATTTCAAATTGTTTCTAAGCCATTTTAATATTGTTTTAAAACCATTTTAAAGTGTTTTAAAATCATTTTAAATTGTTTTGAAAGCATGAAAATGATTTGTAATGCATTTTAAAACATTTTATATTGTTTTTAAATAATTTTAAATTGTTATTAAAACACTTTAAATGGTTTTTAAAGCATTTTATGATGTTTTTAGAGGATTTTAAAGCATTTTAAAATCGTTATGAAGTACTTTAAATCAATTTTAATTGTTTTTAAAGCGTTTTAAAATGATTTAAAATTGTTTTTAAAGCATTTTAAATTGTTTTTAATGCGCTTTAACTTATTTTTAAAGCATTTAAAGCATTTTAATTCTTTTTAGAGCACTGCAAACTATTTTTAAAACATTTTAAATTGTTCTTAAAGCATTTTAAATTGTTTTTAAAACATTTTAGAACAATTAATAATTGTTTTTAAAGCAATTTGATTTACTTTTTAATTATTTTTAAAGCATTTTAAAATAATTTAAAATTTTTCTTAAAGCAATTTAAAGCATTTTGAATTGTTTTTAAAGCATTTAAAATTGTTTTCAAAGCATTTTAAATTGTTCTCACAGCATTTAAAATAGTTTTTAAACTCATTTTAAAGCATTTTAAATTGTAAATTATTTTGAACTCTTTAAAACTCTTTTTAAAGCATTTTAAATTGTTTCGAGAACACTTTAAATTGTTTTTAAAACATTTTATATTGTTTTTAAAGAATTTAAAAAACATTTTAAATCTTTTTAAATTCTTTTTAAAACATTTCGAATTGTTTTTAAAACGCTTAAAATTGTTTTTAAAGTCTTCAAAACTTTTCAAATCGTTTTTAAAGCATTTAAAAATGTCTTCAAAACATTTTAAATTATTTTGAAACCATTATAAGATGTTTTAAAAATATTTTAAAAGCGTTTTAAATTGTTTTAAAACATTTCTAATCGTTCTTAAAGAAATTTAAATTATTTTTAAAGTGTTTTAAAGCATTGTAAATTATTTTTAAAGCATTTTAAATGTTTTTAAAGCGTTTTAAATTGTTTTTAAAATGTTTTAAACTCACTCAAAATGTTCTTAAAGCAATTTAAATTGTTTTTAAAACATTTTAAAAGGGTTTTAAAGCATTTTCAATTGTTCTTCGAGCACTTAAACTTATTTTTAAAGCATTTTAAAATCATTTAAAATTGTTCTTAAAGCAATTTAAATTATTTTCGAAGTATTCTAAATTGTTTTTAAAGCATTGTAACTTATTTGTAACGCTTTTTAAATCACTTTAAGTTGTTATTGAGGCATTTTAAATTGTTTTTAGAACATTTTAAAATCATTTAGAATTGTTCTTAAAACCATTTAAATTAATTTTAAAGTGTTCTGAATTGTTTTTAAATTATTTTGAACTATTTCAAACTGTTTCTAAAGCATTTTAAAGCAATTTAAATCTTTTTAAATTGTTTTTAAAAGATTTTAAATTGTTTTTTAAAGCGTTTAAAAATATTTCTAAAGTATTTAAAACTGTTTTTAAATCATTTAAAAATGTCCTTAAAACATTTTAAACTATTTTGAAACCATTATAAGATGTTTTAAAAAGATTTTAAAAGCATTTTAAATTGTTTTTAAAACATTTATAATTGTTCTCAAAGCCATTTAAATTATTTTTAAAACATTTAAAAGTGTTTTAAAGCATGGTAAACTATTTTTAAAGCATTTAAATGTTTTTTTAAAGAGTTTTTAAAATGTTTTAAAATCATTTAAAATTGTGCTTAAAGCAATTTAAATTGTTTTAAATCAATTTAAATTGTTTCAAGACCGTTTTAAATTGTTTTTTAAATTATTTTTAAAGTATTCTAAATTGTTTTTAAAACATTTTAAACTATTTTTAAAGCATCATAAATTGTTTTTAAAGCATTTTAAATTGTTCTTAAGCATTTTAAATTGTTTTTAAAACATTTTAAAAGGGTTTTAAAGCATTTTCAGTTGTTCTTGAAGCACTTAAAACATTTTAAACTATTTTGAAACCATTTAAAGATGTTTTAAAAGGATTTTAAAAGTATTCTAAATTGTTTTAAATTATTTCTAATTGTTTTTAAAGCATTTGTAATCGTTTTAAATTGTTCTTAAAGCATTTTAAATTGTTTATAAAGCATTTTAAATTGTTATTAAAGCATTTTATTTTTTTAAAGCATTTTAAATTGTTCCAAGCACTTTAACTTATTTTTAAAGCATTTCAGACCAATTTAACTTGTGTTTAATGGATTTTAAAATTATTTAATATTGTTCTTAGAGCCATTTGAATTATATTAAAGCATTTTAAAAACATTTTAAATTGTTTGTAAATTATTTAAAGTTATTTAAAATTATTTTGAAACCATTTTGAGATGTTTTAAAACTGTTTCAAAGTGCTTTACAAGCATTTTAAATTGTTTTGAAAGCATTGAAAATCATTTGTAATGCATTTTAAAACATTTTATATTGTTTTTAAAGAATTTTAAATTGTTATTAAAGCACTTTAAATGGTTTTTAAAGCATTTTATGATCTTTTTAGAGGATTTTAACTTATTTTTAAAGCATTTGAAACATTTTAATTGATCTTAAATTGTTTTTAAAGCACTGTAAACTATTTTCAAAGCATTTTAAATTGTTCTTAAAGCATTTTAAGTTGTTCTTAAAACATTTTAAAACAATTAATAATTATTTTTAAAGCAATTTAATTTACTTTTAAAGTTGTTTTTAAATCATTTTTAAATAATTTAAAATTGTTCTTAAAGCAATTTAAAGTATTTAAAATTGTTTTTAAAGCACTGTAACCTATTTTCAAAGCATTTTAGATTGCTTTTACAACATTTTAAACCATTTTAAAACCATTTAAAATTATTCTTAAAGCAATTTAAATTATTTTTGAAGTATTTTAAATGGTTTTTAAAGCATTTAAAATTGTTTTCAAAGCATTTTAAATTGTTTTGACAACGTTTAAAATAGTTTTTAAATCATTTTAAAGCATTTTAAATTGTCTTTAAATTATTTTGAACTATTTTAAACTCTTTTTAAAGCATTTTAAATTGTTTCAAGAACATTTTAAATTGTTTTTAAAGCATTTCAAAAATATTTGAAAGCATTTGAAATCTTTTTAAATTGTTTATAAAACATTTCAAATTGTTTTTAAAACGTTTAAAATTGTTTTTAAAGTATTCAAAACTATTTAAAATCGTTTTTAAAGCATTTAAAAATGTCTTCAAAACATTTTAAATTATTTTGAAACCGTTATAAGATGTTTTAAAAAGATTTTAAAAGTGTTTTAAAATGTTTTTAAAACATTTCTAATTGTTCCTAAAGCAATTTAAATTATTTTTAGAGCATTTTAAAGTGTTTTAAAGCATTGTAAACTATTTTTAAAGCATTTTAAATTGTTTTTAAAGCGTTTTAAATGGTTTTAAAATCATTTAAAATTGTTTTTAAAGCAATTTAAATTGTTTTTAAAACATTTTAAATTGTTTCAAGACGATTTTAAATTGTTTTTAAAGCATTTTAAAATCGTTTAAAATTGTTCTTAAAGCAATTTAAATTATTTTTAAAGTATTTTAAATTGTTTTTAAAACATTGTAAACTATTTTTAAAGCATTTTAAATTGTTTGTAAAGCATTTTAAATTGTTTTTAAAACATTTTAAAAGGGTTTTAAAGCATTTTCAATTCTTCTTGAAGCACTTTATTTTTAAATCATTTTAAAATCGTTTAATTTTGCTCTTAAAGCAATTCAAATTGTTTTTAAAGCCTTTTAAATTGTTTTTAAAATGTTTTAAAATCATTTAAAATTGTCCTTAAAACAATTTAAATTGTTTTTAAAACATTTTAAATTGTTCTTAAAACAATTTAAATTGTTTTTAAAACATTTTAAATTGTTCTTAAAACAATTTAAATTGTTTTTAAAACATTTTAAATTGTTTCAAGACCATTTAAAACAATTTAAATTATTTTTGAAGTATTTTAAATTGTTTTTAAAATATTGTAACCTATTTTTAGAGCATTATAAATTGTTTTTAAAGCATTTTAAATTGTTCTTAAAGCATTTTAAATTGTTTTTAAATCATTTTAAATTGTCCTTAAAGCATTTTAAATTGTTTTTAGAATTGTCCTTAAAACAATTTAACTTAATTTTAAAGGGTTTTGAATTGTTTTAAAATTATTTTAAAACCGTTTTAAATTGTTTTTAAAACATTTTTAATTGTTCCTAAAGCAATTTAAATTATTTTTAGAGCATTTTAAAGTGTTTTAAAGCATTGTAAACTATTTTTAAAGCATTTTAAATTGTTTTTAAAGCGTTTTAAATTGTTTTAAAATCATTTAAAATTGTTTTTAAAGCAATTTAAATTGTTTTTAAAACATTTTAAATTGTTTCAAGGCGATTTTAAATTGTTTTTAAAGCATTTTAAAATCGTTTAAAATTATTCTTAAAACAATTTAAATTATTTTTGAAGTATTTTAAATTGTTTTTAAAACATTGTAAACTACTTTTAAAGCATTATAAATTGTTTTTAAAGCATTTTAAATTTTTCTTAAAGCATTTTAAATTGTTTTTAAAACATTTTCAAAGGGTTTTAAAGCATTTTCAATTGTTCTTGAAGCACTTAAACTTATTTTTAAAGCATTTTAATTTTTTTTTAAACATTTTAACTTGTTTTTAAATCATTTTTAAATCATTTAAAATTGTTCTTAAAGCAATTGAAATTATTTTTAAAGTATTATAAATTGTTTTTAAAGCATTGTAACCTATTTTAACGCATTTTAAATCAGTTTAAGTTGTTATTAAAGCATTTTAAATTGTTTTTAGAACATTTTAAAATGATTTAGAATTGTTCTTAAACCAATTTAAATTAATATTAAAGTGTTCTTAATTGTTTTTAAATTATTTTGAACTATTTCAAACGGATTCTAAAGCATTTTAAGGAACTTTAAATCTTTTTAAATTCTTGTTAAAACATTTTAAATTGTTTTTTAAAGCGTTTAAAAATATTTTTAAAGTATTTAAAACTATTTTTAAAGCGTTTAAAACTATTTTTAAAGCATTTAAAAATGTCCTTAAAACATTTTAAACTATTTTGAAACCATTTTAAGATGTTTTCAAAAGATTTTAAAAGCATTTCAAATTGTTTTCATAACATTTCTAATTGTTTTTAAAGCATTTTAAATTGTTCTTAAAGCATTTTAAATTGTTTATAAAGCATTTCAAATTGTTCTTAAAGCTTTTTAATTTTTTTTCAAAGCATTTTAAATTGTTCTAAGCACTTTAACTTATTTTTAAGGCATTTTAAAACATTTTAGACCATTTTAAATTGTGTTTAATGAATTTTAAAATTATTTAATATTGTTCTTAGAGCAATTTGAATTATTTTTCAAGCATTTTAAATTGTTTATAAAATATTTGAAGCTATTTAAAATTATTTTTAAAGCATTTAAAATTATTTAAAAACCATTTTAAGATGTTTTAAAACCATTTTAAAGCGTTTTAAAAGCATTTTAAATTGTTTTGAAAGCATTGAAAATCATTTGTAATGCATTTTAGAACATTTTATATTGTTTTTAAAGAATTTTAAATTGTTATTAAAACACTTTAAATGGTTTTTAAAGCATTTTATGATGTTTTTAGAGGATTTCAAAGCATTTTTAAATCGTTATGAAGTATTTTAAAACATTTTTAATTGTTTCTAAAGTGTTTTAAAATGATTTAAAATTGTTTTTAAAGCATTTTAAATTGTTCTTAAGGCACTTTAACTTATTTTTAAAGCATTTAAAACATTTTAATTGATTTTAAATTGTTTTTAAAGCACTGTAAACTATTTTTAAAGCATTTTAAATTGTTCTTAATGCATTTTAAATTGTTTTTAAAGCAATTTAAATTGTTTCTAAAGCATTTTAAAATAATTTAAAATTGTTCTTAAAGCAATTTAAATTATTTTTAAAGTATTTTAAATTGTTTTTAAAACATTTTAAATTGTTTTCAAAGCATTTTAAAACATTTAAAATTGTTTTTAAAGCATTTTAAATTGTTTTTAAAGCATTTAAAATTGTTTTTAAAGCATTTTAAATTGTATTTAAATTATTTTGAACTATTTTAAACTCTTTTTAAATCATTTTAAATTGTTTCAAGAACATTTTAAATTGTTTTTAAAACATTTATATTGTTTTTAAAGCATTTCAAAAACATTTTATATTGCTTTTAAAGCATTTAAAAAACATTTAAAGCATTTTAAATCTTTTTAAATTCTTTATAAAACATTTCGAATAGTTTTTAAAACGTTTAAAATTGTTTTTAAAGTATTCAAAACTATTTAAAATCGTTTTTAAATCATTTAAAAATGTCTTCAAAACAATTTAAATTATTTTGAAACCATTATAAGATGTTTTAGACAGATTTTAAAAGCGTTTTAAATTGTTTTTAAAACATTTCTAATTGTTCTCAAAGCAATTTAAATTATCTTTAAAGCATTTTAAAGTGTTTTAAAGCATTGTAAACTATTTTTAAAGCATTTTAAATTGTTTTTAAAGCGTTTTTAAAATTTTTTAAAATCATTTAAAATTGTTCTTAAAGCATTTTTAAAATGTTTTGAAATCGTTTAAAATTGTTCTTAAAGCAATTTCAATTGTATTTAAAACATTTTAAATTGTTTCACGACCGTTTTAAATTGTTTTTAAAACATTTTAAAATTGTTTAAAATTATTCTTAAAACAATTTAAATTATTTTTGAAGTATTCTAAATTGTTTTTAAAACATTGTTAACTATTTTTAAAGCATTATAAATTGTTTTTAAATATTTTGAATTGTTTTTAAATCATTTAAAATTGTTTTTAAAACATTTTAAAAGGGTTTTAAAGCATTTTCAATTGTTCTTGAAGCACTTAAACTTATTTTTAAAGCATTTTAAAATGTTTTTAAAAAATTTAAACTCGTTTTTAAAGCATTTTAAAATCCTTTAAAATTGTTCTTAAAGCAATTTAAATTATTTTTAAAGTATTCTAAGTTGTTTTTAAAGCATTGTAACCTATTTTTAACGCATTTTAAATCACTTTAGGGCCTTCTTGAAGCATTATAAATTGTTTTTAAAACATTCTAAAATCATTTAGAATTGTTCTTAAAACAATTTAAATTAATTTTAAAGTGTTTTGAATTGTTTTTAAATTATTTTGAACTATTTCTAACTATTTCTAAATCATTTTAAAACCATTTTAAAGCACTTTAAATCTTTTTAAATTGTCTTCAAAACATTTTAAATTGTTTTTTAAAGCGTTCAAAAATATTTTTAAAGTATTTAAAACTATTTTTAAAGCATTTACAGATGTCTGTAAAACACTTTAAGCTATTTTGAAACCATTTTAATATGTTTTAAAAAGATTTTAAAAGCATTTTAAGTTGTTTATAAAGCATTTTAAATTGTTCTTAAAGCATTTTGATTTTTTTTAAAGCATTTTAAATTGTTATAAGCACTTTAACTTATTTTTAAAGCATTTTAAAACATTTTAGACGATTTTAAATTGTGTTTAATGAATTTTAAAATTATTTAATATTGTTCTTAGAGAAATTTGAACTATTTTTAAAGCATTTTAAGAACATTTTAAATTGTTTGTAAAGTATTTAAAGCTATTTAAAATTATATTTAAAGCACTCAAAACTGTTTTTAAACCACTTTAAGATGTTTTAAAACCATTTTAAAGCATTTTAAATTGTTTTGAAAGCACTGAAAATCATTTGTAATGCATTTTGAAACTATCGGGACAATAAGAATTTACTTTTCCAAAAATTTTAATAATAAAATAATAATTTTTTAAAACATATTAATATTAAATTATATTAAATTAATTAAATTAATTAATGATTATTTCAGCCGACAGTATATTGTTCTAAAATTTATCCTCATCACTATTTATTACTTCTTTGTTGCTCTTCTGTTATCATCATTCTCATATCCTGATGATGGATCCCAGTTGGGATTTGAAACGTTGGTACAAAAATGTTAAAACTGTGGATTCTCCGGTCAATGATTCAAAACATTTTATATTGTTTTTAAAGATTTTTAATTGTTATGAAAACACTTTAAATGGTTTTTAAAGCATTTTATGATGTTTTTAGAGGATTTTAAAGCATTTTAAAATTGTTATGAAGTATTTTAAAACATTTTTAATTGTTTTTAAAGCATTTTAAAATGATTTAAAATTGTTTTTAAATCATTTAAAATTGTTTTTAAGGAACTTTAACTTATTTTTAAAGTATTCAAAACATTTTAATTGTTTTTAAAGCACTGCAAACTATTTTTAAAGCATTTTAAATTGTTCTTAAAGCATTTTAAATTGTTTTTAAACATTTTAAAACAATTAATAAATGTTTTTAAAGCAATTTGATTTACTTTTTAAATTGTTTTTAAATAATTTTAAAATAATTTAAAATTGTTCTTAAAGTAATTTAAAATATTTTAAATTGTTTTTAAAGCATTTAAAATTGTTTTCAAAGCATTTTAAATTGTTTCGAGAACATTTTAAATTGTTTTTAGAACATTTTATATTGTTTTTAAAGCAATTAAAAAACATTTTAAAACATTTTAAATCTTTTTAAATTCTTTATAAAACATTTCGAACTGTTTTTAAAACGTTTAAAATTGTTTTTAAAGTATTCAAAACAATTTAAAATCGTTTTTAAAGCATTTTAAAATGTCTCCAAAACATTTTAAATTATTTTGAAACCGTTATAAGATGTTTTAAAAAGATTTTAAAAGCGTTTTAAATTGTTCTTAAAACATTTCTAATCGTTCTTAAAACAATTTAAATTATTTTTAAAGTGTTTTAGAGCATTGTAAACTATTTTTAAAACATTTCAAATTGTTTTTAAAATGTTTTAAAATCATTTAAAGTTGTTCTTAAAGCAATATAAATTGTTTTTAAAACATTTTAAATTGTTTCAAGACCATTTTAAATTGTTTTTAAAGCATTTTAAATTGTTCTTAAAGCATTTTAAATTGTTTTTAAGACATTTATAAGGGTTTTAAAGCATTCTCAATTGTTCTTTAAGAACTTAAACTTATTTTTAAAGCATTTTAAAATGTTTTTAAATCATTTTAACTTGTTTTTAAAGCATTTTAAAATCATTTAAAATTGTTCTTAAAGCAATTTAAATTATTTTTAAAGTATTCTAAATTGTTTTTAAATCATTGCAACCTATTTTTAATGCATTTTAAATCACCTTAAGTTGTTATTAAAGCATTTTAGATTGTTTTTAGAACATTTTAAAATCATTTAGAATTGTTCTTAAAATAATTTAAATTAATTTTAAAGTGTTCTAAATTGTTTTTAAATTATTTTGAACTATTTCAAACTGTTTCTAAAGCAATTTAAATCAATTTAAATCTTTTTAAAACATTTTAAAATGTTTTTTAAAGCGTTTAAAATTATTTCTAAAGTATTTAAAACTATTTTTAAATCATTTAAAAATGTCCTTAAAATATTTTAAACTATTTTGAAACCATTATAAGATGTTTTAAAAAGATTTTAAAAGCGTTTTAAATTGTTTTTAAAACATTTATAATTGTTCTTAAAACAATTTAAACTATTTTTGAAGCATTGAAAAGTGTTTTAAAGCATTGTAAACTATTTTTAAAGCATTTAAAATTGTTTTTAAAGCGTTTTTAAAATGTTTTAAAATCATTTAAAATTGTTCTTAAAGCAATTTAAATTGTTTTTAAAAACATTTTAAATTGTTTCAAGACCGTTTTAAATTGTTTTTAAAGCATTTTAAAATCATTTAAAATTATTCTTAAAACAATTTAAATTATTTTTGAATTATTCTAAATGGTTTTTAAAACATTGTAAACTGTTTTTAAAGCATTATAAAGTTTTTTTAAAGCATTTTAAATTGTTCTTAAAGCATTTTAAATTGTTTTTAAAACATTTTATAAGGGTTTTAAAGCATTTTCAATTATTCTTGAAGCACTTAAACTTATTTTTAAAGCATTTTAAAATGTTTTTAAAACATTTGAACTTGTTTTTAAAGCATTTTAAAATACTTTAAAATTATTCTTAAAGAAATTTAAATTATTTTTGAAGTATTCTAAATTGTTTTTAAAGCATTGTAACCTATTTTTCATGCATTTTAAATCACTTTAAAGCCTTATTAAAGCATTTTAAATTGTTTTTAAAACATTTTAAAATCATTTAGAATTGTTCTTAAAACAATTTAAATTAATTTTAAAGTGTTTTGAATTGTTTTTAAATTATATTGAACTATTTCAAATTGTTTCTAAAGCATTTTAAAACCATTTTAAAGCACTTTAAATCTTTTTAAAGTGTTTAAAAATATTTTTGAAGTATTTAAAACAGTTTTTAAAGCATTTAAAATTGTCCTTAAAACATTTTAAGCTATTTTGAAACCATTTTAAGATGTTTTAAAAAGATTTTATAAGCATTTTAAATTGTTCTGAAAGCATTTTATTTTTTTTAAAGCGTTTTAAATTGTTCTAAGCACTTTAACTTATTTTTAAGGCATTTTAGACCATTTTAAATTGTGTTTAATGAATTTTAATATTATTTAATATTGTTCTTAGAGCAATTTGAATTATTTTTAAAGCATTTTAAAAACATTTTAAATTGTTTGTAAAGTATTTAAAGCTATCTAAAATTGTTTTTAAAACATTCAAAATTATTTTTAAAGCATTTTAAGATGTTTTAAAACCATTTTAAAGCATTTTAAAAGCATTTTAAATGGTTTTGAAAGCACTGAAAATCATTTGTAATGCATTTTAAAACATTTTATATTGTTTTTAAAGAATTTTAAATTGTTATTAAAACACTTTAAATGGTTTTTAAAGCATTTTATGATGTTTTTAGAAGATTTTAAAGCATTTTAAAATCATTATGAAGTATTTGAAAACATTTTTAATTGTTTTTAAAGCGTTTTAAAATGATTTAAAATTGTTTTTTAAGCATTTTAAATTGTTCTTAAGGCACTTTAACTTATTTGTAAAGCATTTAAAGCATTTTAATTGTTTTTAAAGCACTGCAAACTATTTTTAAAGCATTTTAAATTGTTCTTAAAGCATTTTAAATTGTTTTTAAAACAATTAACAATTGTTTTTAAAACAATTAATAATTGTTTTTAAATCAATTTGATTTACTTTTGTTGTTTTTAAAGCATTTTAAAATAATTTAAAATTGTTCTTAAAGTAATTTAAATTATTTTAAATTGTTTTTAAAGCACTGTAACCTATTTTCAAATCATTTTAAATTGTTATTAAAGCATTTAAAATTGTTTTTACAACATTTTAAACCATTTTAAAATAATTTAAAATTCTTCTTAAAGCAATTTAAATTATTTTTAAAGTATTTTAAATTGTTTTTAAAGCATTTAAAATTGTTTTCAAAGCATTTTAAATTGTTCTGACAACATTTAAAATAGTCTTTAAATCATTTTAAAGCATTTTAAATTGTTTCGGGAATATTTTAATTTGTTTTTAAAACATTTTATATTGTTTTTAAAGCATATAAACAACATTTTAAAACATTTTAAATCTTTTTAAATTGTTTATAAAACATTTCGGATTGTTTTTAAAGCGTTTAAAATTGTTTTTAAAGCATTTAAAACTATTTTGAAAGCATTTAAAAATGTCTTTAAAACATTTTAAATTATTTTGAAACCATTTTAGGATGTTTCGAAAAATATTTTAAAATCATTTTAAAGCATTTCTAATTGTTTTTAAAGCATTTTAAATTATTTTTAAAGCATTGTAAACTGTGTTTAAGCATTTTAAATTGTTATTAAAGCGTTTTAAATTGTTTTTAAAATGTTTTAACATCATTTTAAATTATTCTTAAAGCCCTTTAACTTATTTTTAAAGCATTTTAAATTGTTTTTAAAGCATTTTAAAATCGTTTAAAATTGTTCTTAAAGCAATTTAAATTATTTTGAAGTATTTTAATTTGTTTTTAAAACATTGTAAACTATTTTTAAAGCATTTTAAATTGTTTTTAAAGCATTTTAAATTGTTCTTAAAGCATTTTAAATTGTTTTTAAAACATTTTAAAAGGGTTTTAAAGCATTTTCAATTGTTCTTGAAGCACTTAAATTTTTTTTAAAGCATTTTAAAATGTTTTTAAAGCATTTTAAAATGTCTTTAAAACATTTTAAATTGTTTTTGAAGCATTTTAAAAACATTTAAAATTGTTCTTAAAGCAATTTAAAGTATTTTTAATGTATTCTAAATTGTTTTTAAAGGATTGTAACCTATTTTTAACGCATTTTAAATCACCTCAAGTTGTTATTAAAGCATTTTAAATTGTTTTTAGAACATTTTAAAATCATTTAGAATTGTTCTTAAAACAATTTAAATTAATTTCAAATTGTTCTTAATTGTTTTTAAATTATTTTGAACTATTTCAAACTGTTTCTAAAGCATTTTAAGGCACTATAAATCTTTTTAAATTCTTGTTAAAACATTTTAAATTGTTTTTTAAAGCGTTTAAAAATAATTTTAAAGTATTTAAAACTCTTTTTAAAGCCTTTAAAAATGTCCTTAAAACATTTTAAACTATTTTGAAGCCATTTTAAGATGTTTTCAAAAGCATTTTAAATTGTTTTCATAACATTTCTAATTGTTTTTAAAGCATTTTAAATTGTTCTTAAAGCATTTTAATTTTTTTCAAAGCATTTTAAATTGTTCTAAGCTCTTTAACTTTTTTTTAAGGCATTTTAAAACATTTTAGACCATTTTAAATTGTGTTTAATGAATTTTAAAATTATTTAATATTGTTCTTAGAGCAATTTGAATTATTTTTCAAGCATTTTAAATTGTTTATAAAATATTTAAAGCTATTTAAAATTATTTTTAAAGCATTTAAAATTGTTTTAAAACCATTTTAAGATGTTTTAAAACCATTTTAAAGCGTTTTAAAAGCATTTTAAATTGTTTTGAAAGCATTGAAAATAATTTGTAATGCATTTTAGAACATTTTATATTGTTTATAAAGGATTTTAAATTGTTATTAAAACACTTTAAATGGTTTTGAAAGCATTTTATGATGTTTTTAGAGGATTTCAAAGCATTTTTAAATCGTTATGAAGTATTTTAAAACATTTTTAATTGTTTTTAAAGTGTTTTAAAATGATTTAAAATTGTTTTTAAAGCATTTTAAATTGTTTTTAAGGCACTTTAACTTATTTTTAAAGCATTTAAAACATTTTAATTGATTTTAAATTGTTTTTAAAGCGCTGTAAACTGTTTTTAAAGCATTTTAAATTGTTTTTAAAGCGTTTTAAATTGTTCTTAATGGATTTTAAATTGTTTTTAAAGAAATTTAATTTACTTTTTAAATTGTTTTTAAAGCATTTTAAATTGTTTTTAGAGGATTTAAAATTGTTTTTAAAGCTTTCTAAATTGTATTTAAATTATTTTGAACTATTTTAAACTCTTTTTAAAGCATTTTAGATTGTTTCAAGAACATTTTAAATTGTTTTTAAAACATTTATATTGTTTTTAAAGCATTTCAAAAACATTTTATATTGCTTTTAAATCATTTAAAAAACATTTTAAAGCATTTTAAATTGTTTATAAAACATTTCGAATAGTTTTTAAAACGTTTAAAATTGTTTTTAAAGTATTCAAAACTATTTAAAATCGTTTTTAAATCATTTAAAAATGTCTTCAAAACAATTTAAATTATTTTGAAACCATTATAAGATGTTTTAGAAAGATTTTCAAAGCGTTTTAAATTGTTTTTAAAACATTTCTAATTGTTCTCAAAGCAATTTAAATTATTTTTAAAGCATTGTAAACTATTTTTAAAGCATTTTAAATTGTTTTTAAAGCGTTTTTAAAATGTTTTAAAATAATTTAAAATTGTTCTTAAAGCGTTTTTGAAATGATTTAAAATCATTTAAAATTGTTCTTAAAACAATTTAAATTGTATTTAAAACATTTTAAATTGTTTCAAGACCGTTTTAAATTGTTTTTAAAGCATTTTAAAATCGTTTAAAATTATTCTTAAAACAATTTAAATTATTTTTGAAGTATTCTAAATTGTTTCTAAAACAATGTTAACTATTTTTAAAGCATTATAAATTGTTTTTAAAGCATTTTGAATTGTTTTTAAATCATTTTAAATTGTTTTTAAACCATTTTAAATCATTTTAAATTGTTTTTAAAACATTTTAAAAGGGTTTAAAAGAATTTTCAATTGTTCTTGAAGCACTTAAACTTATTTTTAAAGCATTTTAAAATGTTTTTAAAACATTTTAACTCGTTTTTAAAGCATTTTAAAATCCTTTAAAATTGTTCTTAAAGAAATTTAAATTATTTTTAAAGTATTCTAAGTTGTTTTTAAAGCATTGTAACCTATTTTTAACGCATTTTAAATCACTTTAAGGTCTTATTAAAGCATTTTAAATTGTTTTTAAAACATTTTAAAATCATTTAGAATTGTTCTTAAAACAATTTAAATTCATTTTAAATTGTTTTGAATTGTTTTTAAATTATTTTTAACTATTTAAATGGTTTCTAAAGCATTTTAAAACCATTTTAAATCACTTTAAATCTTTTTAAATTGTCTTCAAAACATTTTAAATTGTTTTTTAAAGCGTTCAAAGATATTTTTAAAGTATTTAAAACTGTTTTTAAAGCATTTACAAATGTCCTTAAAACATTTTAAGCTATTTTGAAACCATTTTAATATGTTTTAAAAAGATTTTAAAAGCATTTTAAGTTGTTTATAAAGCATTTTAAATTGTTCTTAAAGTATTTTAATTTTTTAAAAGCAATTTAAATTGTTATAAGCACTTTAACTTATTTTTAAAGCATTTTAAAACATTTTAGACCGTTTTAAATTGTGTTTAATGAATTTTAAAATTATTTAATATTGTTCTTAGAGCAATTTGAACTATTTTTAAAGCATTTTAAAAACATTTTAAATTGTTTGTAAAGTATTTAAAGCTATTTAAAATTATATTTAAAGCACTCAAAATTGTTTTTAAACCACTTTAAGATGTTTTAAAACCATTTTAAAGCCTTTTAAAAGCATTGTAAATTGTTTTGAAAGCACTGAAAATCATTTGTAATGCATTTTAAAACATTTTATATTGTTTTTAAAGAATTTTAAATTGTTATCAAAACACTTTAAATGGTTTTTAAAGCATTTTATGATGTTTTTAGAGGATTTTAAATTGTTTCAAGGCCAGTTTAAATTGTTTTTAAAACATTTTAAAAGGGTTTTAAAGCATTCTCAATTGTTCTTTAAGCACTTAAACTTATTTTTAAAGCATTTAAAAATGTTTTGAAATCATTTTAACTTGTTTTTAAAGCATTTTAAAATCATTTAAATTTGTTCTTAAATCAATTTAAATTATTTTTAAAGTATTCTAAATTGTTTTTAAATCATTGCAACCTATTTTTAATGCATTTTAAATCACTTTAAGTTGTTATTAAAGCATTTTAGATTGTTTTTAGAACATTTTAAAATCATTTAGAATTGTTCTTAAAATAATTTAAATTAATTTTAAAGTGTTCTAATTTTTTTTTAAATTATTTTGAACTATTTCAAACTGTTTCTAAAGCAATATAAATCAATTTAAATCTTTTTAAATTGTTTTTAAAACATTTTTTTTTTAAAGCGTTTAAAAATATTTCTAAAGTATTTAAAACTATTTTTAAATCATTTAAAAATGTCCTTAAAATATTTTAAACTATTTTGAAACCATTATAAGATGTTTTAAAAAGATTTTAAAATCGTTTTAAATTGTTTTTAAAACATAGATAATTGTTCTTAAAGCAATTTAAACTATTTTTGAAGCATTTAAAAGTGTTTTAAAGCATTGTAAACTATTTTTAAAGCATTTAAAATTGTTTTTAAAGCGTTTTTAAAATGATTTAAAATTGTTCTTAAAGCAATTTAAATTGTTTTTAAAACATTTTAAATTGTTTTTAAACCATTTTAAAATCGTTTAAAATTATTCTTAAAACAATTTAAATTATTTTTGAAGTATTCTAAATTGTTTTTAAAACATTGTAAACTGTTTTTAAAGCATTATAAAGTGTTTTTAAAGCATTTTAAATTGTTCTTAAAGCATTTTAAATTGTTTTTAAAACATTTTATAATGGTTTTAGAGCATTTTCGATGATTCATAAAGCACTTAAACTTATTTTTAAAGAATTTAAAAATGTCTTTAAAACATTTTAAATTGTTTTTGAAGCATTTTAAAATCCTTTAAAATTATTCTTAAAAGCAATTTAAATTAGTTTTAAAGTATTCTAAATTGTTTTTAAAGCATGGTAACCTATTTTTCATGCATTTTAAATCAATTTAAGGTCTTATTAAAGCATTTTAAATTGTTTTTAAAACATTTTAAAATCATTTAGAATTGTTCTTAAAACAATTTAAATTAATTTTAAAGTGTTTTGAATTGTTTTTAAATTATTTTGAACTATTTCAAACTGTTTCTAAAGAATTTTAAAACCATTTTAAAGCACTATAAATCTTTTTAAAATGTTTTAAAAAGATTTTAAAAGAATTTTAAATTGTTTTTATAACATTTATAATTGTTTTTAAAGCATTTTAAAGTATTTAAAATTGTTCTTACAGCATTTTATTTTTTTTAAAGCGTTTTAAATTTTTCTAACCACTTTAACTTATTTTTAAGGCATTTTAGACCATTTTAAATTGTGTTTAACAAATTTTAAAATTATTTAATATTTCTCTTAGAGCACTTTGAATTATTTTTAAAGCATTTTAAAAACATTTTAAAGAATTTTTAAGATGTTTTAGAACAATTTTAAAGCGTTTTAAAAGCATTTTAAATTGTTTTGAAAGCACTGAAAATCATTTGTAATGCATTTTAAAACATTTTATATTGTTTTTAAAGAATTTTAAATGGTTATTAAAACACTTTAAATGGTTTTTAAAGCATTTTATGAAGTATTTGTAAACATTTTTAATTGTTTTTAAAGCGTTTTAAAATGATTTAAAATTGTTTTTAAAGCATTTTAAATTGTTCTTAAGGCACTTTAACTTATTTTTAAAGCATTTTAATTGTTTTTAAAGCACTGCAAACTATTTTTAAAGCATTTTAAATTGTTCTTAAAGCATTTTAAATTGTTTTTAAAACAATTAACACTTGTTTTTAAAGCAATTAATAATTGTTTTAAAATCAATTTGATTTACTTTTATTGTTTTTAAAGCATTTTAAAATAATTTAAAATTGTTCTTAAAGCCATTTAAATTATTTTAAATTGTTTTTAAAGCTGTAACCTATTTTCAAATCATTTTAAATTGTTATTAAAGCATTTAAAATTGTTTTTACAACATTTTAAACCATTTTAAAATAATTTAAAATTCTTCTTAAAGCAATTTAAATTATTTTTAAAGTATTTTAAATTGTTTTCAAAGCATTTAAAATTGTTTTCAAAGCATTTTAAATTGTTCTGACGGCATTTAAAATAGTCTTTAAATCATTTTAAAGCATTTTAAATTGTCTTTAAATTATTTTGAACTATTTTGAACTCTTTTTAAAGCATTTTAAATCGTTTCGAGAATATTTTAAATTGTTTTTAAAACATTTTATATTGTTTTTAAAGCATATAAACAACATTTTAAAACATTTTAAATCTTTTTAAATTGTTTATAAAACATTTCGAATTGTTTTTAAAACGTTTAAAATTGTTTTTAAAGTATTCAAAACTATTTTTAAAGCATTTAAAAATGTCTTCAAAACATTTTAAATTATTTTGAAACCATTATAAGATGTTTCGTAAAATATTTTAAAAGTGTTTTAAATTGTTATTAAAACATTTCTAATCGTTCTTAAAGCAATTTAAATTATTTTTAAAGCGTTTTTAAAAGCATTGTAAACTATTTTTAATGCATTTTAAATTGTCTTTAAAGCGTTTTAAATTGTTTTTAAAATGTTTTAAAATCATTTAAAATTGTTCTTAAAGCAATTTAAATTGTTTTTAAAACATTTTAAATTGTTTTTAAAGCATTTTAAAATAGTTTAAAATTATTCTTAAAACAATTTAAATTATTTTTGAAGTATTTTAAATTCTTTTTAAAACATTGTAAACTATTTTTAAATCATTATAAATTGTTTTTAAAGCATTTTCAATTGTTCTGGAAGCACTTAAACGTTTTTTTAAAGCATTTTAAAATGTTTTTAAAGCATTTTAACTTGTTTTTAAAGCATTTTTAAATCATTTAAAATTGTTCTTAAAGAAATTTAAATTATTTTTAAAGTATTCTAAATCATTTTTAAAGCATTGTAACCTATTTTTAACACATTTTAAATCACTTTAAGTTGTTATTAAAGCATTTTAAATTGTTTTTAGAATATTTTAAAATCATTTAGAATTGTTCTTAAAACAATTTAAATTAATTTTAAAGTGTTCTGAATTGTTTTTAAATTATTTTGAACTATTTCAAACTGCTTCTAAAGCATTTTAAAGCACTTTAAATATTTTTAAATTGTTTTTAGAACATTTTAAATTGTTTTTTATAGCGTTTAAAAATACTTTTAAAGTATTTAAAACTGGTTTTAAAGCATTTAAAATTGTCCTTAAAACATTTTAAACTATTTTGAAACTATTTTAAAATAATTTTAAAAATTTCTTATGACATTTTTAATTGTTTTTAAAGAATTTTAAATTGTTCTTAAAGCATTTTAAATTGTTTATAAGGCATTTTAAATTGTTCTTAAAGAATTATATTTTTTTTCAAAGTTTAACTTATTTTTAAGGCATTTTAAAATATTTTAGACCATTTTAAATTGTGTTTAATGAATTTTAAAATTATTTAATATTGTTCTTAGATCAATTTGAATTATTTTTCAACCATTTTAAAACATTTTAAATGGTTTGTAAAGTATTTACAGTTGTTTAAAATTATTTTTAAAGTATTTAAAATTATTTTTAAAGCATTTTAAGATGTTTTAAAACCATTTTAAAAGTATTTTAAATTGTTTTGAATGCATTGAAAATCATTTGTAATGCATTTTGAAACACATATATTGTTTTTAAAGAATTATAAATGGTTATTAAAACAATTTAAATGGTTTTTAAAGCAATTTAATTTACTTTTTAAATTGTTTTTAAAGCATTTTAAAATAATTTAAAATTGTCCTTAAAGCAATTTAAAGTGTTTTAAATTGTTTTTACAACATTTTAAACCATTTTAAAATAATTTGAAATTGTTCTTAAAGCAATTTAAATTATTTTTAAAGTATTTTAAAGTGTTTTTAAAGCATTTTAAATTGTTTTCAAAGCATTTTAAATAGTTTTGACAACATTTAAAATAGTTTTTAAAGCATTTTAAATTGTCTTTAAATTATTTTGAACTATTTTAAACTCTTTTTAAATTGTTTATAAAACATTTTGAATTGCTTTTAAAACATTTAAAATTGTTTTTAAAGTATTCAAAACTATTTAAAATTGTTTTCAAAGCTTTTAAAAATGTCTTCAAAATATTTTAAATTATTTTGAAACCATTATAAGATGTTTTAAGAAGATTTTAGAAGCATTTTAAATTGTTTTTCAAACATTTCTAATTGTTCTCAAAGCAATTTAAATTATTTTTAAAGCATTTTAAGGTGTTTTAAAGCATTGTAAACTATTTTTAAAGCATTTTAAATTGTTTTTAAATCGTTTTTAAAATGTTTTAAAATCATTTAAAATTGTTCTTAAAGCAATTTAAATTGTTTTTAAAACATTTTAAATTGTTTCAAGAATGTTTCAAATTGTTTTTAAAGCATTTGTAATCGTTTAAAATTATTCTTGAAGCAATTTAAATTATTTTTGAAGTATTCTAAATTGTTTTTAAAACATTGTTAACTATTTTTAAAGCATTATAAATTGTTTTTAAAGCATTTTAAATTATTCTTAAAGCATTCAAAATTGTTTTTAAAACATTTTAAATTGTTTTTAAAACATTTTAAAAGGGTTTTAAAGCATTTTCAATTGTTCTTGAAGTTAAAAACAATTTAAATTGCTTTAAGAACTTTTTAAATTGTTTTTAAAGCATTTTAAAATCGTTTAAAATTATTCTTAAAACAATTTAAATTATTTTTGAAGTATTCTAAATTGTTTTTAAAACATTGTTAACTATTTTTAAAGCATTATAAATTGTTTTTAAAGCATTTTAAATTGTTTTTAAAGCATTTTAAATTGTTGTTAAAGCATTTAAAATTGTTTTTAAACCATTTTAAATTGTTTTTAAAACATTTTAAAATGGTTTTAGAGCATTTTCGATGGTTCATAAAGCACTTAAACTTATTTTTAAAGAATTTAAAAATGTCTTTAAAACATTTTAAATTGTTTTTGAAGCATTTTAAAAACATTTAAAATTGTTCTTAAAGCAATTTAAACTATTTTTAAAGTATTCTAAAGCAATTTAAAGCACATTAAACTATTTTTAAAGCATTGTATCCTATTTTTAATGCATTTTAAATCACTTTAAGTTGTTATTAAAGCATTTAATTTTTTTTTAGAACATTTTAAAATCATTTAGAATTGTTCTTAAAACAATTTAAATTAATTTTAAAGTGTTTTGAATTGTTTTTAAATTAGTTTGAACTATTTCAAACTGTTTCTAAAGAATTTTAAAGCACTTTAAATATTTTTAAATTGTTTTTTAAAGCGTTTAAAAATATTTTTAAGGTATTTAAAACTGTTTTTAAAGCATTTAAAGATGTCCTTAAAACATTTTAAACTTTTTGGGAACCATTTTAAGATGTTTTAAAAAGATTTTAAAAGCACTTTAAATTGTTTTTAAAACATTTCTAATTGTTTTTAAAGCATTTCAAATTGTTTTTAAAGCATTTTAAATTATTTTTAAAGCATTTTAAATTGTTTTTAAACCATTTTAAAATTGTTTTAAAGCATTTTCAATTCTTCTTGAAGCACTTAAACTTATTTTTAAAGCATTCCAAAATATTTTTAAAACACTTTAACTTGTTTTAAAGCATTTTAAAATCCTTTAAAATTGCTCTTAAAGCAATTTAAATTATTTTTAAAGTATTCTAAATTGCTTTTAAAGCATTGTAACCTATTTTTAACGCATTTTAAATCACTTTAACGTCTTATTTAATCATTTTAAATTGTTTTAAAACATTATAAAATCATTTAGAATTGTTCTTAAAACAATTTAAATTAATTTTAAAGTGTTTTGAATTGTTTTTAAATTATTTTGAACTATTTCAAATTGTTTCTAAAGCATTTTAAAACCATTTTAAAGCACTTCAAATCTTTTTAAATTGTTTTTAAAACATATTAAATTGTTTTTTAAAGCGTTTAAAAATATTTTTAAAGTATTCAAAACCATTTTTAAAGCATTTAAAAATGTCCTTAAAACATTTTAAGCTATTTTGTAACCATTTTAAGATGTTTTAAAAGGATTTTAAAAGCATTTTAAATTGTTTATAAATCATTTGCGCTTTACTGAATTTTAAATTTTATTATTTCATATTGTTCTTAGAGAAATTTGAATTATTTTTAAAGTATTTTAAAAACATTTTAAATTGTTTGTAAAGTATTTAAAGCTATTTAAAATTAGTTTTAAAGCATTCAAAATTGTTTTTAAACCATTTTAAGATGTTTTAAAACTATTTTAAAGTGTTTTAAAAGCATTTTAAATGGTTTGGAAAGCATTGAAAATCATTTGTAATGCATTTTAAAACATTTTATATTGTTTTTAAAGAATTTTAAATTGTTATTAAAACACTTTAAATGGTTTTTAAAGCATTTTATGATGTTTTTAGAGGATTTTAAAATCGTTATAAAGTACTTTAAAACATTTTTAATTGTTTTTAAAGCGTTTTAAAATTATTTTTAAAGCATTTTAAATTGTTTTTAAGGCACTTTAACTTATTTTTAAAGCATTTAAAATAATTGTTCTTAAAGCACTGCAAACTATTTTTAAAGCATTTTAAATTGTTCTTAAAGCATTTTAAATTGTTTTTAAAACATTTTAGAACAATTAATAATTGTTTTTAAAGCAATTTGATTTACTTTTTAATTGTTTTTAAAGCATTTTAAAATAATTTAAAATTGTTCTTAAAACAATTTAAAATTTTTAAATTGTTTTTGAAGCATTTAAAATTGTTTTCAAAGCATTTTAAATTGTTCTCACAACATTTAAAATAGTTTTTAATCTCATTTTAAAGCATTTTAAATTGTCTTTAAATTATTTTGAACTCTTTAAAACTCTTTTTAAAGCATTTTAAATTGTTTCGAGAACATTTTAAATTGTTTTTAAAACATTTTATATATTTTTTAAAGAATTTTAAAAACATTTTAAATCTTTTTAAATTGTTTATAAAACATTTCGAATTGTTTTTAAAACATTTAAATTTTTTTTTAAAGTATTCGAAACTTTTTAAAATCGTTTTTAAAGCATTTAAAAATGTCTTCAAAACATTTTAAAATATTTTGAAACCATTATAAGATGTTTTAAAAGTATTTTAAAAGTGTTTTAAATTGTTTTTCAAAAATTTCTAATCTTTCTTAAAGCAATTTAAATTATTTTTAAAGTGTTTTAAAGCATTGTAAATTATTTTTAAAGCATTTTAAATTGTTTTTAAAGCATTTTAAATTGTTTTGAAAATGTTTTAAACTCAGTCAAAATTGTTCTTAAAGCAATTTAAATTGTTTTTAAAACATTTTAAAAGGGTTTTAAAGAATTTTCAATTGTTCTCTAAGCACTTAAACTTATTTCTAAAGCATTTTAAAATGTCTTTAAAACATTCTAAATTGTTTTTGAAGCATTTTAAAAACATTTAAAATTGTTCTTAAAGCAATTTAAATTATTCTTAAAGTATTCTAAATTGTTTTTAAAGCATTATAACCTATTTGTAACGCTTTTTAAATCACTTTAAGTTGTTATTAAGGCATTTTAAATTGTTTTTAGAACATTTTAAAATCATTTAGAATTGTTCTTAAAACCATTTAAATTAATTTTAAAGTGTTTTGAATTGTTTTCAAATTATTTTGAACTATTTCAAACTGTTTCTAAAGCATTTTAAAGCAATTTAAATCTTTTTAAATTGTTTTTAAAATATTTTAAATTGTTTTTAAAGCGTTTAAAATTGTTTTTAAAGCATTTAAAACTATTTTGAAAGCATTTAAAAATGTCTTTAAAACATTTTAAATTATTTTGAAACCATTATAAAATGTTTTCAAAAGATTTTAAAAGCATTTTAAATTGTTTTTAAATCATTTCTAATAGTTCTTAAAGCAATTTAAATTATTTTTAAAACACTTTATAATTATTTTTAAAACATTTAAAGTGTTTTAAAGCATTGTAAACTATTCTTAAAGCATTTAAAATTGTTTTTAATGCGCTTTTAAAATGTTTTAAAATCATTTAAAATTGTTCTTAAAGCAATTTAAATTGTTTTTAAATCAATTTAAATTGTTTCAAGACCGTTTTAAATTGTTTTTAAAGCATTTGAAATTGTTTTTAGAACATTTTAAAATGGTTTTAGAGCATTTTCGATGGTTCATAAAGCACTTAAACTTATTTTTAAAGAATTTAAAAATGTCTTTAAAACATTCTAAATTGTTTTTGAAGCATTTTAAAAACATTTAAAATTGTTCTTAAAGCAATTTAAATTATTTTTAAAGTATTCTAAATTGTTTTTAAAGTATTGTAACCTATTTTTAACGAATTTTAAATCACTTTAAGGTCTTATTAAAGCATTTTAAATTGTTTTTAAAACATTTTAAAATCATTTAGAATTGTTCTTAAAACAATTTAAATTAATTTGAAAGTGTTTTGAATTGTTTTTAAATTATTTTGAACTATTTCAAACTGTTTCTAAAGCATTTTAAAACCATTTTAAATCACTTTAAATCTTTTTAAATTATTTTTTAAAGCGTTTAAAATTGTTTTTAAAGCATTTAAAACTATTTTTAAAGCATTTAAAGATGTCCTTAAAACATTTTAAACTTTTTGGGAACCATTTTAAGATGTTTTAAAAAGATTTTAAAAGCACTTTAAATTGTTTTTAAAACATTTCTAATTGTTTTTAAAGCATTTTAAAGTATTTTAAATTGTTTTTAAAGCATTTTACTTTTTTTTAAAGAATTTTCAATTGTTCTAAGCACTTTAACTTATTTTTAAGGCATCTTAAAACATTTTAGACCATTTTAAATTGTTTGTAAGGTATTTAAAACTATTTAAAATTATTTTTAAAGCATTTAAAATTACTTTAAAACTGTTTTTAACACATTTTAAATTGTTTTTAAAACATTTTAAATTGTTTTTTTAAAGAATTTAAAATTGTTTTTAAAGCATTTAAAACTATTTTGAAAGCATTTAAAAATGTCTTTAAAACATTTTAAATTATTTTGAAACCATTTTAGGATGTTTCAAAAAGATTTTAAGAGCATTTTAAATTGTTTTTATAATATTTCTAATTGTCTTTAAAGCATTTTAAAGTATTTTAAATTGTTTATAAAGCATTTTAAATTGTTCTTAAAGTATTTTAGCTTTTTTTAAGAATTTTCAATTGTTCGAAGCACTTTAACTTATTTTTAATGCATCTTAAAACATTTTAGACAATTTTAAATTGTGTTTAATGAATTTTAAAATTATTTAATATTATTCTTAGAGCAATTTGAAATATTTTTAAAGCATTTTAAAAACATTTTAAATTGTTTGTAAAGTATTTAAAGCTATTTAAAATTGTTTTTAAAGCATTCAAAATTATTTTAAAACCATTTTAAGATGCTTTAAAGCGTTTTAAAAGTATTTTAGATTGTTTTGAAAGCACTGAAAATCATTTGTAATGCATTTTAAAACATTTTATATTGTTTTTAAAGAATTTTAATTTGTTATTAAAACACTTTAAATGGTTTTTAAAGAATTTTAAATTGTTATTAAAACACTTTAAATGGTTTTTAAAGCATTTTATGATGTTTTTAGAGGATTTAAAAGCATTTTAAATTGTTCTTAAAGCATTTTAAATTGTTTTCAAAACAATTAATAATTGTTTTTAAATCAATTTGATTTACTTTTTAAATTGTTTTTAAAGAATTTTAAAATAATTTAAAATTGTTCTTAAAGAAATTTAAAGTATTTTAAATTGTTTTTAAAGCATTTAAGATTATTTTCAAAACATTTAAAATTGTTTTGACAACATTTAAAATAGTTTTTAAACTCATTTTAAAGCATTTTAAATTGCCCTTAAATTATTTTGAACTCTTTAAAACTTTTTTTAAAGCATTTTAAATTGTTTCGAGAACATTTTAAATTGTTTATAAAGCATTTTATATTGTTTTTAAAGCATTTCAAAAGCATTTTATATTGTTTTTAAAGAATTTAAAAAACATTTTAAATCTTTTTAAATTCTTTATAAAACATTTCGAATTGTTTTTAAAACATTTAAAATTGTTTTTAAAGTATTCAAAACTATTTTTAAAGCATTTAAAAATGTGTTCAAAACATTTTAAATTATTTTGAAACCATTATAAGATGTTTTAAAAATATTTTAAAAGCGTTTTAAATTGTTTTTAAAACATTTCTAATCGTTCTTAAAGAAATTTAAATTGTTTTTAAAGCGTTTTAAATTGTTTTTAAAGCATTTTAAATTGTTTTTAAAATGTTTTAAACTCATTTAAAATTGTTCTTCAAGCAATTTAAATTGTTTTCGAAACATTTTAAATTGTTTCAAGACTATTTTAAATTGTTTCAAGACCATTTTAAATTGTTTTTAAAGCATTTTAAAATCGTTTAAAATTATTCTTAAAACAATTTAAATTGTTTTTGAAGTATTTTAAACTGTTTTTATAACATTGTAAACTATTTTTAAAGCATTATAATTTGTTTTTAAAGCATTTTAAATTGTTCTTAAAGCATTTTAAATTGTTTTTAAAACATTTTAAAAGGGTTTTAAAGCATTTTGAATTGTTCTTGAAGCACTTAAACTTATTTTTAAAGCATTTTAAAATGTTTTTAAATCATTTTAACTTGTTTTTAAAGCATTTTACAATAAAAAAAATTGTTCTTAAAGCAATTTAAATTATTTTTAAGGTATTCTAAATTGTTTTTAAAGCGTTGTAACCTATTTTTAACGCATTTTAAATCACTTTAAGTTGTTCTTAAAAGCATTTTAAATTGCTTTTAGAACATTTTAAAATCATTTAGAATTGTTCTTAAAACAATTTAAATTAATTTTAAAGTGTTCTGAATTGTTTTTATATTATTTTGAACTATTTCAAACTGTTTCTAAAGCATTTTAAAACAATTTAAATCTTTTTAAAATGTTTTTAAAACATTTTAAATTGTTTTTTAAAGCATTTAAAAATATTTATAAAGTATATAAAATTATTTTTAAATGATTTAAAAATGTCCTTAAAACATTTTAAACTATTTTGAAACCATTATAAGATGTTTTAAAAAGATTTTAAAAGTATTTTAAATTGTTTTTGAAACAATTCTAATGGTTCCCAAAAGAAACTTAAATTATTTTTAAAGCATTTTAAAGTGTTTTAAAGCTTTGTAAACAATTTTTAAAGCATAATTTAAATTGTTTCAATACCGTTTTAAATTGTTTTTAAAGCATTTGAGAATTGATTAAAATTATTCTTAAAACAATTTAAAATATTTTTGAAGTATTCTAAATTGTTTTAAAAACATTGTAAAATTTTTTTAAAGCATTATAAATTGTTTTTAAAGCATTTGATATTGTTCTTCAAGCATTTTAAATTGTTTTTAAAACATTTTAAAATCGTTTATAGCATTTTCAATTATTCTTGAAGCACTTAAACTTATTTTTAAAGCATTTTAAAATGTTTTTAAAACATTTTAACTTATTTTTAAAGCATTTTAAAATCATTTAAAATTATTCTTAAAGCAATTTAAATTATTTTTAAAGTATTCTAGATTGTTTTTAAAGCATTGTAACCTTTTTTAACGTATTTTAAATCACTTTAAGGTCTTATTAAATCATTTTAAATTCTTTTTAAAACATTTTAAAATCATTTAGAATTGTTCTTAAAACAATTTAAATTAATTTTAAAGTGTTTTGAATTGTTTTTAAATTATCTTGAACTATTTCAAACTGATTCTAAAGTATTTTAAAACCATTTTAAGGCACTTTAAATCTTTTTAAATTGTTTTTTAAAACGTTTAAAAATATTTTTAATGTATTTAAAACTGTTTTTAAAGCATTTAAAAATGTCCTTAAAAGATTTTAAGCTATTTTGTAACCATTTTAAGATGTTTTAAAAAGATTGTAAAATCATTTTAAATTGTTTTTATAACATTTCTAATTGATTTTAAAGTTTTAAATTGTTTATCAAACATTTTAAATTGTTCTTAAAGCATTTTCAATTGTTCTAAGCACTTTAACTTATTTTTAAGGAATTTTAAAACATTTTAGACCATTTTAAATTTTGTCTAATGAATTTTAAAATTATTTAATATTGTTCTTAGAAAAATTTGAATTATTTTTAAAGCATTTTAAACACATTTTAAATTGTTTGTAAAGTATTTAAAGCTATTTAAAATTGTTTTTAAAGCAGTCAAAATTATTTTAAAACCATTTTAAAGCGTTTTAAAAGCATTTTAAATTGTTTTGGAAGCATTGAAAATTATTTGTAATGCATTTTAAAGCATTTTATGATGTTTTAGGAAGATTTTAAAGAATTTTAAAATCGTTATGAAGTATTTTAAAACATTTTTAATTGTTTTTAAAGCGTTTTAAAATGATTTAAAATTCTTTTTAAAGCATTTTAAATTGTTCTTAAGGCACTTTAAATTGTTGTTATTTTTAAAGCATTTAAAACATTTTAATGGTTTTTAAAGTGCTGCAAACTATTTTTAAAGCATTTTAAATTGTTCTTAAAGCATTTTAAATTGTTTTAAAACAATTAATAATTGTTTTTAAATCAATTTGATTTACTTTTTAAATTGTTTTTAAGGCATTTTAAAATAATTTAAAATTGTTCTTAAAGCAATTTAAAGTATTTTAAATTGTTTTTAAAGCACTGTAACCTATTTTCAAAACATTTTAAACCATTTAAAAATAATTTAAAATTGTTCTTAAAGCAATTTAAATTGATTTTAAAGCTTTTAAAATTGTCTTCAAAGCATTTTAAATTGTTCTGACATCATTTAAAATAGTTTTTAAATCATTTTAAAGCATTTTAAATTGTCTTTAAATTATTTTGAACTATATTAAACTCTTTTAAAGCATTTCAAATTGTTTCGAGAACATTTTAAATTGTTTTTAAAACATTTTATATTGTTTTTAAAGCATTTTGTATTGTTTTTAAAGCATATAAAAAACATTTTAAAACATTTTAAATCTTTTTAAACTGCTTATAAAACATTTCGAAATGTTTTTAAAACGTTTAAAATTCTTTTTAAAGTATTCAAAACTATTTAAAATCATTTTTAAAGCATTTAAAAATGTCTTCAAAACATTTTAAATTATTTTGAAACCATTATAAGATGTTTTAAAAGATTTTAAAATCATTTTAAATTGTTTTTAAAACATTTCTAATTGTTCTTAAAGGAATTTAAATTAGTTTGAAAGCATTGTAAACTATTTTTAATGCATTTTAAATTGTTTTTAAAGCGTTTTAAATTGTTTTTAAAATGTTTTAAAATCATTTAATATTGTTCTTAAAGCAATTTAAATTGTTTTTAAAACATTTTAAATTGTTTCAAGACCATTTTAAATTGTTTTTAAAGCATTTTAAAATAGTTCAAAATTATTCTTAAAACAATTTAAATTATTTTTGAAGTATTTTAAATTGTTTTTAAAACATTGTAAACTATTTTTAAAGCATTATAAATTGTTTTTAAAGCATTTTAAATCGTTTTAAAGCATTTTAAATTGTTTTTAAAACATTTTAAAAGGGTTTAAAGCATTTTCAATTGTTCTTCAAGCACTTAAACTTATTTTTTTTAAAGCATTTTAAAATGTTTTAAAAACATTTTAACTTATTTTTAAAGCATTTTAAAATCATTTAAAATTGTTCTTAAAGCAATTTAAATTATTTTTAAAGTATTCTAAATTGTTTTTAAAGCATTGTAACCTATTTTTAACGCATTTTAAATCACTTTAAGATGTTATTAAAGCATTTTAAATTGTTTTTAGAACATTTTAAAATCATTTAGAATTGTTCTTAAAACAATTTAAATTAATTTTAAAGTGTTCTGAATTGTTTTTAAATTATTTTGAGCTATTTCAAACTGTTTCTAAAGCATTTTAAAGCACTTTAAATCTTTTTAAATTGTTTTTAAAACATTTTAAATTGTTTTTTAAAGTGTTTAAAAATATTTTTAAAGTATTTAACACTATTTTTAAAGCATTTAAAAATGTCCTTAAAACATTTTAAACTATTTTGAAACCATTTTAAGATGTTTTAAAAATATTTTAAATTGTTTTTATAACATTTCTAATTGTTTTTAAAGCATTTTGAATTGTTCTTAAAGCCTTTTAAATTGTTTATAAAGCATTTTAAATTGTTCTTAAAGCATTTTAATTTTTTTTTAAGCATTTTAAATTGTTCTAATCACTTTAACTTATTTTTAAGGCATTTTAAAACATTTTAGACCACTTTAAATTGTGTTTAATGAATTTTAAAATTATTTAATATTGTTCTTAGAGCAATTTGAATTATTCTTCAAGCACTTTAAAAACATTTTAAATTGTTCGTAAAGTATTTAAAGCTATTTAAAATTATTTTTAAAGCATTTAAAATTGCTTTTAAACCATTTTAAGATGTTTGAAAACCATTTTAAAGCGTTTTAAAAGCATTTTAAATTGTTGTGAAAGCATTGAAAGTAATTTGTAATGCATTTTAAAACATTTTATATTGTTTTTAAAGAATTTTAAATTGTTATTAAAACACTTTAAATGGTTTTTAAAGCATTTTAAAACATTTTATGATGTTTTTAGAGGATTTTAAAGCATTTTGAAATTGTTGTGAAGTATTTTAAAACATTTTAAATTGTTTTTAAGGCGTTTTAGAATGATTTAATTTTTTTTTAAAGCATTTTACATTGTTTTTAAGACACTTTAACTTATTTTTAAAGCATTTAAAACATTTTAATTGATTTTAAAGGACTATAAACTATTTTTAAAGCATTTTAAAATAATTTAAAATTGTCTTTATAGCAATTTAAGGTATTTTAAATTGTTTTTAAAGCAGTGTAACCTATTTTCAAAGCATTTTAAATTGTTATTAAAGCATTTTAAATTGTTTTTACAACATTTTAAACCATTTTATAATATTTTAAAATTATTCTTAAAGCAATTTAAATTATTTTTAAAGTATTTTAAATTGTTCTTAGAACATTTTATGTTGTTTTTAAAGCATTTAAAAATCATTTTATATTGTTTTTAAAGCATTTAAAAAACATTTTAAAGAATTTTAAATATTTTTAAATTGTTTATAAAACATTTCAAATTGTTTTTAAAACGTTTAAAATTGTTTTTCAAGTATTCAAAACTATTTAAAATAATTTTTAAAGCATTTAAAAATGTCTTCAAAACATTTTAAATTATTTTGAAACCATTATAAGATGTTTTAAAAATACTTTAGAGCATTTTAAATTGTTTTTAAAACAATTTAAATTGTTTCAAGACCATTTTAATTTTTTTTAAAGCATTTTAAAATCATTTAAAATTATTCTTAAAACCATTTAAATTATTTTTGAAGTATTCTAAATTGTTTTTAAAACATTGTAAACTATTTTTAAAGCATTTTAAATTGTTCTTTTTAAATTGTTTTTAAAACATTTAAATCATTTTAAATTGTTTTTAAAACATTTAAATCATTTTAAATTGTTTTTAAAACATTTCAAATCATTTTAAATTGTTTTTAAAACGTTTTAAAAGAGTTGTAAAGCATTTTCAATTGTTCTTGAAGCACTTAAACTTATTTTTAAATCATTTTAAAATATTTTTAAAGCATTTTAAAATGTTTTTAAAACATTTTAACTCGTTTTTAAAGCATTTTAAATTCATTTGAAATTGTTCTTAAAGCAATTTAAATTATTTTTAAAGTATTCTAAATTGTTTTTAAAGCATTGTAACCTATTTTTAACACATTTTAAATCACTTTAAGGTCTTATTAAAGCATTTTAAATTGTTTTTAAAACATTTTAAATTCATTTAGAATTGTTCCTATAACAATTTAAATTAATTGTAAACTGTTTTGGATTGTTTTTAAATTATTTTGAACTATTTCAAACTGTTTCTAAAGCATTTTAAAACCATTTTAAAGCACTTTAAATCTTTTTAAATGGTTTTTAAAAACATTTTAAATTATTTTTTAAAGCGTTTAAAAATATTTTTAAAGTATTTAAAACTATTTTTAAAGCATTTTAAAGCATTTTAAATTGTTCTTAAGGCATTTTAAATTGTTCTTAAAGAATTTTAATTTTTTTTTGAAAAAATTTAAATTGTTCTAAGAACTTTAACTTATTTTTAAGGCATTTTAAAACATTTTAGACCATTTTAAATTGTGTTTAATGAATGTTAAAATTATTTAATATTGTTCTTAGAGCAATTTGAATTACTTTTAAATCATTTTAAAAACATTTTAAATTGTTTGTAAAGTATTTAAAGCTATTTAAAATTATTTTAAAACCATTTTAAGATGTTTTAAAACCGTTTTAAAGCGTTTTAAAAGCATTTTAAATTGTTGTGAAAGCATTGAAAATCATTTGTAATGCATTTCGAAACATTTTATATTGTTTTTAAAGAATTTTAAATTGTTATTAAAACACTTTAAATGGTTTTTAAAGCATTTTATGATGTTTTTAGAGGATTTTAAAGCATTTTAAAATTGTTATCAAGTATTTAAAAACATTTTTAATTGTTTTTTAAAGCGTTTTAAAATGATTTAAAATTGTTTTTAAAGCATTTTAAATTGTTCTTAAGGGCACTTTAACTTATTTTTAAAGCATTTAAAACATTTTAATTGATTTCAAATTGTTTTTAAAGCACTGTAAGTTGTTTTTAAAGCACTGTAAACTATTTTTAAAGCATTTTAAGTTGTTCTTAAAGCATTTTAAATTGTTTTTAAAACAATTAGTAATTGTTTTTAAAGAAATTTAATTTACTTTTTAAATTGTTTTTAAGTCATTTCAAAATAATTTAAAATTGTTCTTAAAGCAATTTACAGTATTTTAAATTGTTTTTAAAGCATTGTAACCTATTTTCAAAGCATTTTAAATTGTTGTTAAAGCATTTTAAATTGTTTCTAAAGCATTTAAAATTGTTTTTAAAGTGTTTTAAATTGTTTTTAAAGCATGGTAAACTATTTTTAAAGAATTTTAAATTGTTTTTAAAGCGTTTTAAATTGTTTTTAAAATGTTTTAAAATCATTTAAAATTGTTCTTAAAGCAGTTTAAATTGTTTTTAAAACATTTTAAATTGTTTCAAGACCATTTTAAATTGTTTTTAAAGCATTTTAAAATCGTTTAAAATTATTCTTAAAACAATTTAAATTATTTTTTAAGTATTTTAAATTGTTTTTAAAACATTTTTAATTGTTTTTAAAGCATTTTAAATTGTTCTCAAGGCACTTTAACTTATTTTTAAAGCATTTAAAGCATTTGAATTATTTTTAAATTATTTTTAAAGCACTGTAACTATTCTTAAAGCATTTTAAATTGTTTTTAAAACATTTTAAAACAATTAATAATTGTTTTTAAAGCAATTTAATTTAATTTTTAAATTGTTTCTAAAGCATTTTAAAATATTTTAAAATTTTTCTTAAAGCATACTTTAAATTGTTTTTAAAGCGCTATAACCTATTTTCAAAGCATTTTAAATTGTTTTACAACATTTTAAACCATTTTAAAATAATTTAAAATTGTTCTTAAAGCAATTTAAATTATTTTAAATTGTTTTTAAATTGTTTTTAAAGCATTTTAAATTGTTTTGAGAAAATTTAAAATAGTTTTTAAAGCATTTTAAATTGTCTTTAAATTATTTTGAACTATTTTAAACTCTTTTTAAAGCATTTTAAATTGTTTTAAAAACATTTTAAATTGTTTTAAAATATTTTATATTGTTTTTAAAGCATTTCAAAAACATTTTATATTGTTTTTAAAGCATTTAAAAAACATTTTAAAGCATTTCAAATATTTTTAAAATGTTTATAAAACATTTCGAATGGTTTTTAAACCGTTTAAAATTGTTTTTAAAGTATTTAAAATCATTTTTAAAGCATTTAAAAATGTCTTCAAAACATTTTAAATTATTTTGAAACCATTATAAGATGTTTTAAAAAGATTTTAAAAGTGTTTTAAACAGTTTTTAAAACATTTCTAATTGTTCTTAAAGCAATTTAAATTATTTTTAAAGCATTTTAAATTGTTTTAAAGCATTGTAAACTATTTTTAAATTGTTTTTAAAGCATCTCTAAAATGTTTTAAAATCATTTAAAATTGTTCTTAAAGCATTTTAAATTGTTTTTAAAGCATTTTAAAATCATTTAGAATTGTTCTTAAAACAATTTAAATTAATTTTAAAGTGTTTTGAATTGTCTTTAAATTATTTTGAAATATTTCAAACTATTTCTAAAGCATTTTAAAACCATTTTAAAGCACTTTAAATCTTCTTAAGTTGTTTTTTAAAGCGTTTAAAAATATTTTTAAAGTATTTAAAACTGTTTTTAAAGCATTTAAAAAATGTCCTTAAAACATTTTAAGCTATTTTAAAACCATTTTAAGATGTTTTAAAAAGATTTTAAAAAGATTTTAAATTGTTTTGTAACATTTCCAATTGTTTTTAAAGCATTTTAAAGTATTTTAAATTGTTCTTAAAACATTTTAAATTGTTTATAAAGCATTTTAAATTATTCTTAAAGCATTTTATTTTTTTAAAGCATTTTAAATTGTTCTAAGCACTTTAACTTACTTTTAAGGCATTTTAAAACATTTTAGACCATTTTAAATTGTTTTTAATGAATTTTAAGATTTTTTAATATTGTTTTTAGAGCAATTTGAATTATTTTTAAACGATTTTAAAAACATTTTATATTGTTTGTAAAGTATTTAAAGCTATTTTAAATTATTTTTAAAGCATTCAAAATTATTTTTAAACCATTTAAAGATGTTTTAAAACCATCTTAAAGTGTTTTAAAAGCATTTTAAATTGTTGAAAGCACTGAAAATCATTTGTAATGCATTTTAAAACATTTTATATTGTTTTTAAATAATTTTAAATTGTTATTAATAACACTTTAAATGGTTTTTAAAGCATTTTATGATGTTTTTAGAGGATTTTAAAGCATTTTAAAATCGTTATGAAGTATTTTAAAACAATTTTAATTGTTTTTAAAGCATTTTAAAATGATTTAAAATTGTTTTTAAAGCATTTTAAATTGTTCTTAAGGAAATTTAACTTATTTTTAAAACATTTTAAATTATTCTTAAGGCAATTTAACTTATTTTTAAAGCATTTAAAACATTTTAATTGTTTTTAAAGTACTGCAAACTATTTTTAACGCATTTTAAATTGTTCTTAAAGCATTTTAAATTGTTTTTAAAACATTTTAAAACAATTAATAATTTTTTTTAAAGCAATTTGATTTACTTTTAAATTGTTTTTCAAGCATTTTAAAATAATCTTCAATTATTCTTAAAGCAATTTAAACTATTTTAAATTGTTTTTAAAGCAATTTAAAGTATTTTAAATTATTTTTAAAGCACTGTAACCTATTTTCAAAGCATTTTAAAATGTTATTAAAGCATTTTAAATTGTTTTTACAACATTTTAAACCATTTTAAGATAATTTAAAATTGTTCTTAAAGCAATTTAAATTATTTTTGAATTACTTTAAATTGTTTTTAAAGCATTTAAAATTGTTTTCAAAGCATTTTAAATTGTTTCGAGAACATTTTAAATTGTTTTTAAAACATTTTATAATGTTTTTAAAGCATTTCAAAAGTATTTTATATTGTTTTTAAAGCATTCAAAAAACATTTTAAATCTTTTCAAATTTTTTATAAAACATTTCGAATTGTTTTTAAAACGTTTAAAATTGTTCTTAAAGTATTCAGAACTATTTAAAATTGTTTTTAGAGCATTTAAAAATGTCTTTAAAGCATTTTAAATTATTTTGAAACCATCTTAAGATGTTTTAAAAAGATTTTAAAATCATTTTAAAGCATTTTAGTTCGTTTTCAAAACATTTCTAATCGTTCTTAAACCAATTTAAATTATTTTTAAAGTATTTAAAATTGTTTTTAAAGCATGTTAAATTGTTCTTAGATCATTTTAAATTGTTTTAAAATCATTTCAAAATTGTTCTTAAAGCAATTTAAATTGTTTTTAAAATATTTTAAATTGTTTCAAGACCATTTTAAATTATTTTTAAAGCATTTTACAATTTTTTAAAATTTTTCTTAAAACTATTTAAATTATTTTAGAAGTATTTTAAATTGTTTTTAAAACATTGTAAATTATTTTTAAAGCATTTTAAATTGTTTTTAAATCATTTTAAATTGTTCTTAAAGCATTTTAAATTGTTTTGAAAGCATTTTAAAAGGGTTTTAAAGCATTTTCAATTGTTCTTGAAGCACTTTAACTTATTTTTAAAGCATTTTAAAATATTTTTAACAAATTTTAACTTGTTTTTAAAGCATTTTAAAATCATTTAAAATTGTTCTTAAAGCAATTTAAATTATTTTTAAAGTATTCTAAATTGTTTTTAAAGCATTTAAAATTGTTCCTAAAGCAATTTAAATTGTTTTTAAAACATTTTAAATTGTTTCAAGACCATTTTAAATTGTTTTTAAAGCATTTTAAAATTGTTTAAAATTATTCTTAAAACAATTTCAATTATTTTTGAAGTATTTTAAATTGTTTTTAAAGTATTGTAAACTATTTTTAAAGTATTTTAAATTGTTTTTAAAGCATTTTAAATTGTTCTTAAAGCATTTTAAATTGTTTTTAAAGCATTTTAAATTGTTTTTAGAACATTTTAAAATGGTTTTAGAGCATTTTCGATGGTTCATAAAGCACTTAAACTTATTTTTAAAGAATTTAAAAATGTCTTTAAAACATCGTAAATTGTTTTTGAAGCATTTTAAAAACATTTAAAATTGTTCTTAAAGCAATTTAAATTATTTTTAAAGTATTCTAAATTGTTTTTAAATCATTTAAAAAACTTTTTAAAGCATTGTAAATCTTTTTAAATTGTTTATAAAACATTTCAAATTGTTTTTAAAATGTTTAAAATTGTTTTTAAAAGCATTCAAAACTATTTAAAATCGTTTTTAAAGCATTTAAAAATGTCTTCAAAATATTTTAAATTATTTTGAAACCATTATAAGATGTTTTAAAAAGATTTTAAAAGTGTTTTAAATTGTTTTTAAAACATTTCTAATTGTTCTCAAAGCAATTTAAATTATTTTGAAAGCATTTTAAAGCGTTTTAAAGCATTGTAAACTATTTTTAGAGCAATTTAAATTGTTTTTAAAACATTTTAAATTTTTTCAAGACCGTTTTAAATTGTTTTTAAAGCATTTTAAAATCGTTTAAAATTATTCTTAAAACAATTTAAATTATTTTTGAAGTATTCTAAATTATTTTTAAAACATTGTTAACTATTTTTAAATCATTATAAATTGTTTTTAAAGCATTTTAAATTGTTTTTAAAATATTTTAAAAGAGTTTTAAAGCATTTTCAATTGTTCTTGAAGCACTTAAACTTATTTTAAAAGCATTTTAAAATCCTTTAAAATTGTTCTTAAAGTAATTTAAATTATTTTCAACTATTCTAAATTGTTTTTAAAGCATTGTAACCTATTTTTAACGCATTTTAAATCAATTTAAGCTGTTATTAAATCATTTTAAATTGTTTTTAGAACATTTTCAAATCATTTAGAATTGTTCTTAAAACAATTTAAATTAGTTTTAAAGCGTTTTGAATTGTTTTTAAATTATTTTGAACTATTTCAAACTGTTCCTAAAGCATTTTAAAGCACTTTAAATCTTTTTAAATTATTTTTTAAAGTGTTTAAAAATATTTTTAAAGTATTTAAAACTGTTTTTAAAGCATTTAAAAATGCCCTTAAAACATTTTAAACTATTTTGAAACCATTTTAAGATGTTTTAAAAAGATTTTAAAAGTATTTTAAATTGTTTTTATAACATTTCTAATTGTTTTTAAAGCATTTTAAAATGTTCTTAAAGCATTTTAATTTTTTTAAAGCATTTTAAATTGTTGTAAGCACTTTAACTTACTTTTAAGGCATTTTAAAACATTTTAGACCATTTTAAATTGTGTTTAATGAATTTTAAAATTATTTAATATTGTTCTTAGAGCAATTTGAATTAACTTTCAAGCATTTTAAAAACATTTTAAATTGTTTGTAAAGTATTTAAAGCTATTTAAAATTATTTTTAAACCATTTAAAGATGTTTGAAAACCATTTTAAATCGTTTTAAAAGCATTTTAAATTATTTTGAAAGCACTAAAAATCATTTTTATTGCATTTTAAAATATTTTATATTGTTTTTAATGAATTTTAAATTGTTATTAAAACACTTTAAATGGTTTTTAAAGCATTTTATGATGTTTTTAGAGGATTTTAAGGCATTTTAAAATCGTTATGAAGTATTTCGAAACATTTTTAATTGTTTTTAAAGCGTTTTAAAATGATTTAAAATTGTTTTTAAAACATTTTAAATTCTTCTTAAGGCACTTTAACTTATTTTTAAAGCATTTAAAACATTTTAATTGATTTTAATTTTTTGATTGTTTTTAAAGAGTTTTTAAAGCATTTTAAATTGTCCTTAAATTATTTTGAACTATTTTAAACTCTTTTTAAAGCATTTTAAATTGTTTCAAGAACATTTTAAATGGTTTTAAAAACATTTTATATTGTTTTTAAAGCATTTCAAAAACATTTTATATTGTTTTTTAAGTATTTAAAAAATATTTTAAAGCATTTTAAATATTTTTAAATTGTTTATAAAACATTTCGAATTGTTTTTAAAACATTTAAAATTGTTTTTAAAGTATTCAAAACTATTTAAAATCGTTTTTAAAGCATTTAAAAATGTCTTCAAAACATTTAAAATTCTTAAAGCAATTTAAATTGTTTTAAAAACATTTCAAATTGTTTCAAGACTGTTTTAAATGGTTTTTAAAGCATTTTAAAATCATTTAAAATTATTCTTAAAAGAATTTAAATTATTTTCAAAGTATTCTAAATTGTTTTTAAAACATTGCAAACTATTTTTAAAGCATTATAAATTGTTTTTAAAGCATTTTAAATTGTTCTTAAAGAATTTTAAAATGTTTTTAAGTCATTTTAAATTGTTTTTAAAACATTTTGAAAGGGTTTTAAAGCATTTTCAATTGTTCTTGAAGCACTTAAACTTATTTTTAAAGCATTTTAAAATGTTTTTGAAACATTTTAACTTGTTTTTAAAGCATTTTAAAATCCTTTAAAATTGTTCTTAAAGCAATTTAAATTATTTTTAAAGCATTTTAAATTGTTTTTAAAACATTTTAAAATCGTTTATAATTGTTCTTAAAACAATTTAAATTAATTTTAAAGTGTTTTGAATGGTCTTTAAAATTATTTTGAACTATTTCAAACTGTTTCTAAAGCATTTTAAAACCATTGTAAAGCACTTTAAATCTTCTTAAATTGTTTTTTAAAGCGTTTAAAAATATTTTTAAAGTATTTAAAACTGTTTTTAAAGCATTTAAAAATGTCCTTAAAACATTTTAAGCTATTTTGAAACAATTTTAAGATGTTTTAAAAATATTTTAAAAGCATTTTAAATTGTTTTTATAACATTTCTAGTTGTTTTTTAAGCATTTTAAAGTATTTTAAATTGTTCTTAAAGCATTTTATTTTTTTTAAAGCATTTTAAATTGTTCTAAGCACTTTAACTTATTTTTAAGGCATTTTAAAACATTTCTACCATTTTAAATTGTGTTTAATGAACTTTTTAAATTGTGTTTAATGAACTTTAAAATTATTTAATATTGTTCTTAGAGCAATTTGAATTATTTTTAAAGAATTTTAAAAACATTTTATATTGTTTGTAAAGTATTTAAAGCTATTTAAAATTATTTTTAAAGCATTCAAAATTATTTTTAAACCATTTTAAGATGTTTTAAATGCATTTTAAAGCGTTTTAAAAGCATTTTAAATTGTTGAAAGCACTGAAAATCATTTGTAATGCATTTTAAAACATTTTATATTGTTTTTAAAGAATTTTAAATTGTTATTAAAACACTTTAAACGGTTTTTAAAGCATTTTATGATGTTTTTAGAGGATTTTAAAGCATTTTAAAATCGTTATGAAGTATTTTAAAACAATTTTAATTGTTTTTAAATGGTTTTAAAATGATTTAAAATTGTTTTTAAAGCATTTTAAATTGTTCTTAAGGCAATTTAACTTATTTTTAAAGCATTTTAAATTGTTCTTAAGGCAATTTAACTTATTTTTAAAGCATTTAAAACATTTTAATTGTTTTTAAAGCACTGCAAACTATTTTTAAAGCATTTTAAATTGTTCTTAAATCATTCCAAACTGTTCTTAAAGCATTTTGTATTGTTTTTAAAACATTTTAAAACAATTAATAATTTTCTTTAAAGCAATTTGATTTACTTTTTAATTTGTTTTTAAGGCATTTTAAAATAATTTAAAATTGTTCTTAAAGCAATTTAAAGTATTTTAAATTGTTTTTAAAGCACTGTAACCTATTTTCAAAGCATTTTAAAATGTTATTAAAGCATTTTAAATTGTTTTTACAACATTTTAAACCATTTTAAAATAATTTAAAATTGTTCTTAAAGCAATTTAAATTATTTTTGAAGTATTTTAAATTGTTTTTAAAGCATTTAAAATTGTTTTCAAAACATTTTAAATTGTTCTGACAGCATTTAAAATAGTTCTTAAATCATTTTAAAGCATTTTAAATTGTCTTTAAATTATTTTGAACTATTTTAAACTCTTTTTAAAGCATTTTAAATTGTTTCGAGAACATTTTAAATTGTTTTTAAAATATTTTCTAATGTTTTTAAAGGATTTCAAAAGTATTTTATATTGTTTTTAAAGAATTTAAAAAAGAAATTTAAATTATTTTGAAACCATTATAAGATGTTTTAAGAAGATTTTAAAAGCATTTTAAATTGTTTTTAAAACATTTGTAATGGTTCTTAAAGCAATTTAAATTATTTTTAAAGTGTTTTAAAGCATTGTAAACTATTTTTAATGCATGTTAATTTGTTTTTAGATCATTTTAAATTGTTTGAAAATCATTTAAAATTTTTCTTAAAACAATTTAAATTATTTTTAAAAGCATTATAAATTGTTTTTAAAGCATTTTAAATTGTTCTTAAAGCATTTTAAATTGTTTTAAAAACATTTTAAAAGGGTTTTAAAGCATTTTCAATTGTTCTTGAACCACTTTAACTTATTTTTAAAGCATTTTAAAACGTTTTTAACACATTTTAACTTGTTTTTAAAGCATTTTAAAATCATTTAAAATTGTTCTTAAAGCAATTTAAATTATTTTTAAAGTATTCTAAATTGTTTGTAAAGCACTTAAAAAACTTCTTAAAGCATTTTAAATCTTTTTAAATTGTTTATAAAATGTTTAAAATTGTTTTTAAAGCATTCAAAACTATTTAAAATCGTTTTTAAAGCATTTAAAAATCTCTTCAAAATATTTTAAATTATTTTGAAACCATTATAAGATGTTTTAAAAAGATTTTAGAAGTGTTTTAAATTGTTTTTAAAACATTTCTAATTGTTCTCAAAGCAATTTAAATTTTTTTGAAAGCATTTTAAGGCGTTTTAAAGCATTGTAAACTATTTTTAAAGCATTTTAAATTGTTTTTAAAGCATTTTTAAAATGTTTTAAAATCATTTAAAATTGTTTTTAAAACATTGCTAACTATTTTTAAAGCATTATAAATTGTTTTTAAAGCATTTTAAATTGTTTTTAAAATATTTTAAAAGGGTTTTAAAGCATTTTCAATTGTTCTTGAAGCACTTAAACTTATTTTTAAAGCATTTTAAATCCTTTAAAATTGTTCTTAAAGCAATTTAAATTATTTTAAAGTATTCTAAATTGTTTTTAAAGAATTGTAACCTATTTTTAATGCATTTTAAATCAATTTAAGTTGTTACTAAATCATTTTAAATTGTTTTTAGAACATTTTAAAATCATTTAGAATTGTTCTTAAAACAATTTAAATTAATTTTAAAGTGTTCTGAATTGTTTTTAAATTATTTTGAACTATTTCAAATTGTTCCTAAAGAATTTTAAAGCAATTTAAATATTTTAAAATTATTTTTTAAAGTGTTTAAAAATATTTTTAAAGTATTTAAAACTGTTTTTAAAGCATTTAAAAATGCCCTTAAAACATTTTAAACTATTTTGAAACCATTTTAAGATGTTTTAAAAAGATTTTAAAAGCATTTTAAATTGTTTTTATAAGATTTCTAATTGTTTTTAAAGCATTTTAAAATGTTCTTAAAGCATTTTAATTTTTTTTAAAGCATTTTAAATTGTTCTAAGCACTTTAACTTACTTTTAAGGCATTTTAAAACATTTTAGACCATTTTAAATTGTGTTTAATGAATTTTAAAATTATTTAATATTGTTCTTAGAGAAATTTGAATTACCTTTCAAGCATTTTAAAAACATTTTAAATTGTTTGTAAAGTATTTAAAGCTATTTAAAATTATTTTTAAACCATTTAAAGATGTTCGAAAACCATTTTAAATCGTTTTAAAAGCAAATCATTTTTAATGCATTTTAAAACATTTTATATTGTTTTTAATGAATTTTAAATTGTTATTAAAACACTTTAAATGGTTTTTAAAGCATTTTATGATGTTTTTAGAGGATTTTAAAGCATTTTAAAATCATTATGAAGTATTTCAAAACATTTTTAATTGTTTTTAAAGCGTTTTAAAATGATTTAAAATTGTTTTTAAAGCATTTTAAATTCTTCTTAAGGCACTTTAACTTATTTTTAAAGCATTTAAAACATTTTAATTGATTTTAATTTTTTTATTGTTTTTAAAGAATTTAAAATTGTTTTCAAAGCATTTTAAATTTTTTTGACAACATTTAAAAGAGTTTTTAAAGCATTTTAAATTGTCCTTAAATTATTTTGAACTATTTTAAACTCTTTTTAAAGCATTTTAAATTGTTTCAAGAACATTTTAAATGGTTTTAAAAACATTCTATATTGTTTTTAAAGCATTTCAAAAACATTTTATATTGTTTTTCAAGTATTTAAAAAATATTTTCAAGCATTTTAAATATTTTTAAATTTTTTATAAAACATTTCGAATTGTTTTTAAAACGTTTAAAATTGTTTTTAAAGTATTCAAAACTATTTTTAAAGCATTTAAAAATGTCTTCAAAACATTTTATATTATTTTGAAACCATTATAAGATGTTTTAAAAATATTTTAAAAGCGTTTTAAACTGTTTTAAAACTTTTCTAATTTTTCTTAAAGCAATTTAAATTATTTTTAAAGCATTTTAAAGCATTGTAAACTATTTTTAAATTGTTTTTAAAGCGTCTTTCAAATGTTTTAAATCATTTAAAATTGTTCTTAAAGCAATTTAAATTGTTTTTAAAAACATTTTAAATTGTTTCAAGACCGTTTTAAATTGTTTTTAAAGCATTTTAAAATCATTTAAAATTATTCTTAAAACAATTTAAATTATTTTCAAAGTATTTTAAATTGTTTTTAAAACATTGTAAACTATTTTAAAGCATTATAAATTGTTTTTAAAGCATTTTAAATTGTTCTTAAAGAATTTTAAAATGTTTTTAAATCATTTTAAATTGTTTTTAAAACATTTTGAAAGGGTTTTAAAGCATTTTCAATTGTTCTTGAAGCACTTAAACTTATTTTTAAAGCATTTTAAAATGTTTTTAAAACATTTTAACTTGTTTTTAAAGCATTTTAAAATCCTTTAAAATGCTTCTTAAAGCAATTTAAATTATTTTTAAAGAATTTTAAATTGTTTTTAAAACATTTTCCCCGGATGCGGGGGTTCACACGGCTGAGGAAAGGAGGCCACATGGCCAACATGTGCCTCCTTGTAAGAATATCAGGACGGACACTCAGAACGCCGCCAAGGTATTAAATACCGAGGCATCTGCTCCGCGCTATCAATGAAGTCTAAGGTGAACTGGTGCGGTTTCAGAGCACATTTATGGCACTCAAGGCTCAAGAGAATGACGAGCTGTTTAAATCTGAGATGGGCTGGGGGTCGAACCATTCTCAGAGTGAGAGGCTCGCTGCGCAGGCTGGTCTGGGCAATTTCCTTCTTCCGGCCAGCGCTGTGGATGCTACAGGTGTTGTGACTGCCAAGGAATTCTTCGTGCCTGTCCTCAGGGGTGCGGGTTGTATGGTGTTAATGTCAAGAGACGAGGAAGGATTATTGTGCTGCGTTGGGAGGAGACACGAGAAGGAGCTTTCTGCAACAAAATCCCTGTTCTTCACCGTCAGCTCTTCAACCAAAATGATCAAGCCAAGGGAGCGGATGCCATGTCGACGAGGCTCGGGTCGAGGAAGCTCCTCACGCCATCCAGCAGTAGACATTCACCACCACTGCTGCTGCTGCTACTGTCATAGAAGGGCCGGGGCTCCCCACTTGCAGGCTTCCCAATTCATGGATGCGGGTAGCCCCAATTCAGAACCACCCTCCCTTCCAGCATTTGGCACCGCTGTTTTTACTCTGGGAAGCCTTAGTGCTCACCTCTCCGTCCTCTTCGTTAAGGAAACCAAGGACAATGAAGATGGGGAGGGCAGCGGGGCACCGCCACTCACAGAGCATCAGGCAATTGATGAGGAGGGACTGAGAGGAGCTACGGAGCAGGCTCCCGCCCAAACTCGGATGCCAGAAGAGTCATCCTCCAGGAAAGCGGCAGAGGAAGAAGGGGAAGGCGCCTCTGAGGAGTAAGGATGGGTTCCAATCGTTGAGGAGAAGCCTGAGGAGTAGCACCCAGCAGCAGGAAGCGACTACCATCTTTTTGTTCAGGTTCTGCATTAGTCCTCTGTCTCGTCTGTTATCTGTGTCTGAGTATGGGATTAGTCACATGTTTATGTCTGAGTTTTTTAGGTTCGGGTCCAGGTTTCTGCACGCTTTGTTTCAGTTAGTAGGTCGCCCATGCGAGGGTAATTTTGGCTTCATAGCCCCTGCGTGGGTTTTCAAGGTCTAAAAAGAAAACTTTCATGTGTTTTGATGTACTGGTTGCAAACCGGAAGGAAAGGTCGCCCCTGGAAGGAAGCCCACAGTGCCACAGTCGGCCTGGGGAAACATGTCTATCTGTCTATAATGTTTCTCTGTATGTAATGTTTATCTGTATATAATATAATCTAGTAGCATAGTTTTACTGAGAAAAAAAAAAATTGTTTTTAAAACATTTTAAAATCATTTAGAATTGTTCTTAAAACAATTTAAATTAATTTTAAAGTGTTTTGAATTGTCTTTAAATTATTTTGAACTATTTCAAACTATTTCTAAAGCATTTTCAAACCATTGTAAAGCACTTTAAATCTTCTTAAATTGTTTTTTAAAGCGTTTAAAAATATTTTTAAAGTATTTAAAATTGTTTTTAAAGCATTTAAAGATGTCCTTAAAACATTTTAAACTTTTTGGGAACCATTTTAAGATGTTTTAAAAAGATTTTAAAAGCACTTTAAATTGTTTTTATAAAATTTCTAATTAATAGAGTTCAGGCTTCTGTGATCCATATCAATTTAGAGAGAATTTTTCGGCGAAAATCACAAGGAAAATCATTTGTCGACGCGTTTCGAACCAACCAACCACACTGGTTGGTTCGAAACGCGTCGACAAATGATTTTCCTTGTGATTTTCGCCGAAAAATTCTCTCTAAACATTTCTAATTGTTTTTTAATCATTTTAAAGTATTTTAAATTGTTCTTAAAGCATTTTAAATTGTTTATAAAGCATTTTAAATTGTTCCATTTTATTTTTTTTAAAGCATTTTAAATTGTTCTAAGCACTTTAACTTATTTTTAAGGCATTTTAAAACATTTATACCATTTTAAATTGTGCTTAATGAACTTTAAAATTATTTAATATTGTTCTTAGAGCAATTTGAATTATTTTTAAAGAATTTAAAAAAAAAAAATTATATTGTTTGTAAAGTATTTAAAGCTATTTAAAATTATTTTTAAAGCATTCAAAATTATTTTTAAACCATTTTAAGATGTTTTAAAAGCATTTTAAAGCATTTTAAAAACATTTTAAATTGTTGAAAGCACTGAAAATCATTTGTAATGCATTTTAAAACATTTTATATTGTTTTTAAAGAATTTTAAATTGTTATTAAAACACTTTAAACGGTTTTTAAAGCATTTTATGATGTTTTTAGAGGATTTTAAAGCATTTTAAAATCGTTATGAAGTATTTTAAAACAATTTTAATTGTTTTTAAAGCATTTTAAAATGATTTAAAATTGTTTTTAAGGAATTTTAAATTGTTCTTAAGGCAATTTAACTTATTTTTAAAGCATTTTAAATTGTTCTTAAGGCAATTTAACTTATTTTTAAAGCATTTAAAGCATTTTAATTGTTTTTAAAGCACTGCAAACTATTTTTAAAGCATTTTAAATTGTTCTTAAATCATTCCAAATTGTTCTTAAAGCATTTTAAATTGTTTTTTAAACATTTTAAAACAATTAATAATTGTCTTTAAAGCAATTTGATTTACTTTTTAATTTTTTTTAAAGCATTTTAAAATAATTTAAAATTGTTCTTAAAGCAATTTAAAGTATTTTAAATTGTTCTTAAAGCAATTTAAAGTATTTTAAATTGTTTTTAAAGCACTGTAACCTATTTTCAAAGCATTTTAAAATGTTATTAAAGAATTTTAAAATGTTATTAAAGCATTTTAAAATGTTATTAAAGCATTTTAAAATGTTTTTACAACGTTTTAAATCATTTTAAAATAATTTAAAATTGTTCTTAAAGCAATTTAAATTATTTTTGAAGTATTTTAAATTGTTTTTAAAGCATTTAAAATTGTTTTCAAAGCATTTTAAATTGTTCTTGCAGCATTTAAAATAGTTTTTAAAGCATTTTAAATTGTCTTTAAATTATTTTGAACTATTTTAAACTCTTTTTAAAGCATTTTAAATTGTTTGGAGAACATTTTAAATTGTTTTTAAAACATTTTCTAATGTTTTTAAAGCATTTCAAAAGTATTTTATATTGTTTTTAAAGCATTTCAAAAAGAAATTTAAATTATTTTGAAACCATTATAAGATGTTTTAAAAAGATTTTAAAAACATTTTAAATTGTTTTTAAAACATTTGTAATTGTTCTTAAAGCAATTTAAATTATTTTTAAAGTGTTTTAAAGCATTGTAAACTATTTTTAATGCATCTTAAATTGTTTTTAGATCATTTTAAATTGTTTGAAAATCATTTAAAATTGTTCTTAAAGCAATTTAAATTGTTTTTAAAACAATTTAAATTGTTTCAAGACCATTTTAAATTGTTTTTAGAGCATTTTAAAATTGCTTAAAATTATTCTTAAAACAATTTAAATTATTTTTGAAGTATTTTGAATTGTTTTTAAAACATTGTAAACTATTTTTAAAGCATTATAAATTGTTTTTAAAGCATTTTAAATTGTTCTTAAAGCATGTTAAATTGTTTTTAGAACATTTTAAAATGGTTTTAGAGCATTTTCGATGGTTCATAAAGCACTTCAACTTATTTTTAAAGAATTTAAAAATGTCTTTAAAACATTGTAAATTGTTTTTGAAGCATTTTAAAAACATTTAAAATTGTTCTTAAAGCAATTTAAATTATTTTTAAAGTATTCTAAATTATGGATTTGAGACTTCTGCGATTTGCATTCTATGTGGTTGTATCTTCCGGATTCATCGCATCTGTTGTTTTAGTGCATCGACGTTTCGAACCAGCCTCTGTGGTTCATCATCAGGATGAGAATTATTTGAAGAAGTCAGAGATGGGTGGTGATGAATAAATATGTGAAGATAAGGGAGGGCGCAGGACCGACAAGATCTAGATAAGAGGAGGGTTTATTAATTAGATTTAGGATGAATTTTTAATTAATAATTTAATTTAATTTAATTTAATTTATTATATTTATTATCTTTAGACATAATTTGTTATATTAATTTATTATATTTATGATATGTATATTTGTTATATTGATTTATTATATTTATGATATATATATTTGATTTAATATATATTATGATTTGATTTAATATATTGATTTTAATATATATTATGATTTGTTTTATTATATTGTGATATATATATATTGATTTATTATATTTATTATATCTATATATATATATATGTTTTGTTTTAATATATATTATGATTTGATTTAATATATATTGATTTTTGATATATATTATGATTTATTTTCTTATATTGTGATATATATATATTGATTTAATATGAATTGTGTATTATGTTTATTACTTTTATTGATTGATATTAATGTATTAAGATATGTATATATTAATTTATTATATTATGATATATATGTATATTTTGATTTAATATATATTATGCTTTGATTTAATATTTGATTTAGTATGTATTATGTTTTGTTTTATTATATTGTGATATATGTTTATTGATTTAATATGTTTTATGATTTTGTTATAATTACAAGTGCATTGTTTTGAATATGAATGCTTCGTATATTTCTTTATATATCTATTTATATGTATGTTGGTTGATTTAATATATTTTGATATATATTTGTTGATATGATATATTGTGATATATATTTATTGTTTCAATATGTATTATGATATTACTTTTATACCTATATGTGTATATTGATTTAATGTATTAAGATATGTATATATTGATTTATTATATTATGATATATATGTATATTTTGATTTAATATATATTATGTTTTGATTTAATATTTGATTTAATATATATTATGTTTTGTTTTATTATATTGTGATATATATTTATTGATTTAATATGTATTATGACTTTGTTATAATTACAAGTGCATTGTTTTGAATATGAATGCTTAGTATATTTCTTTATATACCTATTTCTATGTATGTTGGTTGATTTAATATATTTTGATATATATTGGTTGATATGATATATTGTGATAAATATTTATTGTTTTAATATGTATTATGATATTGTTATAATTACAGTTGCATTGTTTTTTAATATGAATGCTTAGTATATTTCTTTATATATCTATTTATATGTATATTGGTTGATTTAATATATTAGGATATATATGTATATTAATTTAATATGTTATAATTTATATATATATATATATATTCAATGTATATAGAATTTTATTATGGAATTAAATTAATTGGATAAGGTGAAGGGTATATTGCATTATGAGGGTGAGGGAAATTGATCAGACAAAGGGATGAGAGGGGAAAAAAAGGAAACCGGTGACTAGGAAGTGGCAGGATCTTCTATTATTGTGGGAATCCAGTTATCGCTTATCTTCCAGCCGTCATCGCGATTCAGGTTATCTGGGTGTTTTCTTATTTCAATTGCTTCTCTGAATTTCCTATGGTGGTAATGTTCAACTTTGGCCATGACACAGGAGTCTTCGATGCATATGTGGTGATTGGTTTTGCTTGAGTGTTCAGCTAAGGCTGAGGTTTTGGAGCGGTTGTGGTTAATGTCCGCAGCATGTTCTTGTATCCTTGTTAATATAGATCGGCCGGTTTCACCGATGTATGACTTTCCGCATGAACAAGGGACCAAGTAGACCCCTTTGTGGTGCTTAGGGTCAATAGGATCTTTCAATGATTTAAGGCATCTACTAATTGTTTTCAAAGGTTTGAATGTGGTTTTTATTTTATTCTTTCTTAAGATGTGAGCAATTTTATCAGTGGTGCCTAGAATGTAAGGGAGGTGAACTGTACTAGCATAATCATCCCTATGATGTTTGTTCATGGGATTTTTAATCTTCTTGAAGGCCTTGATTCCTTGGTGTCTCTTGTATCCATTCTTTTTGAAGACTTCCAAGAGGTGGTTCTTTTCTTGTTCAAAATTATCATGATCTGAGATACGAATTGCTCTTGTTGCTAAGGTGTTTAGTACCCCAAGTTTCTGAGCTGGATGATGGTGAGAGTTAGCATGTAGGTAGTGTTCGGTGTGAGCTTTTTTGCGATAGACCTGGTGAGAAATAGTGCCGTCTTGGTTCCTTTTGATGAGGATGTCAAGAAAGGGAAGACAACCATTTTCTTCCACTTCCATGGTGAATTTGATGGAGTCTGACTGGCTGTTAAGGTGTTCAAGGTATTCTAAATTGTTTTTAAAGCATTTAAAATTGTTTTCAAAGCATTTTGAATTGTTTTGACAACATTTAAAATTGTTTTCAAAGCATTTTGAATTGTTTTGACAACATTTAAAATAGTTTTTAAAGAATTTTAAATTTTCTTTAAATTATTTTGAACTAATTTAAACTCTTTTTAAAGCATTTTAAATTGTTTCAAGAACATTTTAAATTGTTTTTAAAACATTTATATTGTTTTTAAAACATTTCAAAAACATTTTATATTGTTTTTAAAGCATTTAAAAAACATTTTAAAGCATTTTAAATCTTTTTAAATTGTTTATAAAACATTTCGAGTTGTTTTTAAAACGTTTAAAATTGTTTTTAAAGTATTCAAAACTATTTTTAAAGCATTTAAAAATGTCTTCAAAACATTTTAAATTATTTTGAAACCATTATAAGATGTTTCTAAAAAGATTTTAAAAGCGTTTTAAGTTGTTTTTAAATTGTTTAAAATTATTCTTAAAGTAATTTAAATTATTTTTAAAGCATTTTAAAGTGTTTTAAAGCATTGTAATCTATTTTTAATGCATTTTAAATCACTTTAAGGTCTTATTAAAGCATTTAAATTGTCTTTAAAACATTTTAAAATCATTTAGAGTGGTTCTTAAAACAATTTAAATTAATTTTAAAGTGTTTTGAATTGTTTTGAACTATTTCAAATTGTTGCTAAAGCATTTTAAAACCATTTTAAAGCACCTTAATTCTTTTTAAATTGTTTTTAAAACAATTTAAATTGTTTTTTAAAGCATTTAAAAATATTTTTAAAGTATTTAAAACTGTTTTTAAAGCATTTAAAAATGTCCTTAAAACATTTTAAGCTCTTTTGAAACTATTTTAAGATGTTTTAAAAAGATTTTAAAAGCATTTTAAATTGCTTTTATAACATTTCTAATTGTTTTTAAAGCATTTTAAATTGTTCTTAAAGCATTTTAAATTGTTTATAAAACATTTTAAATTGTTCTTAAAGCATTTTAATTTTTTTTAAAGCATTTTAAATTGTTCTAAGCAGTTTAACTTATTTTTAAGGCATTTAAAAACATTTTAAATTGTTTGTAAAGTATTTAACTCTCTTTAAAATTATTTTTAAATCATTCAAAATTATTGTTAAACCATTTTAAGATGTTTTAAAACCATTTTAAAGCGTTTTAAATTGTTTTGAAATTACTGAAAATCATTTGTAATGCATTTTAAAACATTTTATATGGTTTTTAAAGAATTTTAAATTGTTATTAAAACACTTTAAATGGTTTTTAAAGCATTTTATGATGTTTTTAGAGGATTTTAAAGCATTTTAAAATCGTTATGAAGTATTTTAAAACATTTTTAACTGGTTTTAAAGCGTTTTAAAATGATTTAAAATTGTTTTTAAAGCATCTTAAATTGTTGTTAAAGCATTTTAAATTGTTTTTAAAACATTTAAAAAAAATTAATAATTGTTTTTAAAGAATTTTAAAATAATTTAAAATTGTTCTTAAAGCAATTTAAAATATTTTAAATTGTTTTTAAAGCACTGTAACCTATTTTCAAAGCATTTTAAATTGTTATTAAAAGCATTTTAAATTGTTTTTACAACATTTTAAACCATTTTAAAATAATTTAAAATTGTTCTTAAAGCAATTTAAATTATTTTTAAAGTATTTTAAATGGTTTTTAAAGAATTTAAAATTGTTTTCAAAGAATTTTAAATTGTTTTGACCGCATTTAAAATAGTTTTTAAATTATTTTAAAGCATTTTAAATTTTCTTTAAATTATTTTGAATTGTTTTAAACTCTTTTTAAAGCATTTTAAAATGTTTCGAGAACATTTTAAATTGTTTTTAAAACATTTTATATTTTTTTTAAAGCATTTCAAAAGCATTTTAAATTGTTTTTAAAGCATTTAAAAAACATTTTAAAACATTTTAAATCTTTTTAAATTGTTTATAAAACATTTCGAATTGTTTTTAAAACGTTTAAAATAGTTTTTAAAGCATTTAAAAATGTCTTCAAAACATTTTAAATTATTTTCAAACCATTATAAGATGTTTTACAAAGATTTTAAAAGTGTTTTAAATCGTTTTTAAAACATTTCTAATTCTTCTTAAAGCAATTTAAATTATTTTTAAAGTGTTTTAAAGCATTGTAAACTATTTTTAAAGCATTTCAAATTGTTTTTAAAGCGTTTTAAATTGGTTTAAAATCATTTAAAATTGTTCTTGAAGCAATTTAAATAGTTCTTAAAACATTTTGAATTGTTTCAATACCATTTTAAATTGTTTTTTAAGCATTTTAAAATGGTTTAAAATCATTCTTAAAACAATTTAAATTTTTTTTAAGTATTTTAAATTGTTTTTAAAACATTGTATACTATTTTTAAAGCATTATAAATTATTTTTAAAGCATTTTAAATTGTTCTTAGAGCATTTTAAATTGTTTTTAAGACATTTTAAAAAGGATTTAAAGCATTCTCAATTGTTCGTGAAGCACTTAAACTTATTTTTAAAACATTTTAAAATGTTTTTAAAACATTTTAACTTGTTTTTAAATCATTTAAAATTGTTCTTAAAGCAATTTAAATTATTTTTAAAGTATTCTAAATTGTTTTTGAAGCATTGTAACCTATTTTTAACGCATTTTAAATCACTTTAAGTTGTTATTAAAGCATTTTAAATTGTTTTTACAACATTTGAAAATCATTTAGAATTGTTCTTAAAACAGTTTAAATTAATTTTAAAGTGTTCTGAATTGTTTTTAAATTATTTTGAACTATTTCAAACTGTTTCTAAATCATTTTAAAGCCCTTCAAATATTTTAAAATTGTTTTTTAAAGCGTTTAAAAATATTTTTAAAGTATTTAAAACTACTTTTAAAGCATTTAAAAATGTCCTTAAAACAGTTTAAACCATTTTAAGATGTTTTAAAAAGATTTTAAAAGCATTTTAAATTGTTTTTATAACATTTCTAATTGTTTTTAAAGCATTTTAAATTGTTTTTATAACATTTCTAATTGTTTTCAAAGCATTTTAAATTGTTCTTAAGGCATTTTAAATTGTTTATAAAGCATTCTAAATTGTTCTTAAAGCATTTTAATTTTTTTTAAAGCATTTTAAATTGTTCTAAGCACTTTAACTTATTTTTAAGGCATTTTAAAACCATTTAGACCATTTTAAATTGTGTTTAATGAATTTTAAAATTATTTAATATTGTTCTTAGAGCAATTTGAATTATTTTTCAAGCATCATTTTAAGATGTTTGAAAACCATTTTAAACCGTTTTAAAAGAATTTTAAATTGTTTTGAAAGCATTGAAAATCATTTGTAATGCATTTTAAAAAAAAATTATATTGTTTTTAAAGAAATTTAAATTGTTATTAAAACACTTTAAATGGTTTTTAAAGCATTTTATGATGTTTTTATAAGATTTTAAAGCATTTTAAAATCATTATCAATTATTTTAAAACATTTTTAATTGTTTTTAAAGCGTTTAAAATGATTTAAAATTGTTTCTAAAGCATTTTAAATTGTTCTTAAGGCATTTTAACTTATTTTCAAAGCAGTTAAAACATTTTAATTGATTTTAAATTGTTTTTAAAGCACTATAAATTGTTTTTAAAGCACTGTAAACTATTTTTAAAGCATTTTAAATTGTTCTTAAAGAATTTTAAATTGTTCTTAAAGCATTTTAAATTGTTTTTAAAACATTTTAAAACAATTAATAATTGTTTTTAAAGCAATTTAATTTACTTCTGTTTTTAAATCATTTAAAATTGTTCTTAAAGCAATCTCAAATATTTTAAATTGTTGTTAAAGTATTGTAACCTATTTTCAAAGCAGTTTAAATTGTTATTAAAGCATTTTAAATTGTTTTTACACCATTTTAAACCATTTTAAAATAATCTAAAATTGTTCTTAAAGCAATTTAAATTATTTTTAAATTATTTTAAATTGTTTTTAAAGCATTTAAAATTGTTTTGAAAGCATTTTAAATTGTTTTGAAAGCATTTTAAATTGTTTTGACGGCATTTAAAATAGTTTTTAAAGCATTTTAAATTGTCTTTAAATTATTTTGAAACCATTATAAGATGTTTTAAAAAGATTTTAAAAGCATTTTAAATTGTTTTTAAAACATTTCTAATGGTTCTTAAAGCAGTTTAAATTATTTTTTGTTAAACACACATGGGCAGCAAGAACAATATGAATGATAAATCATGAGAGTACATTTTTATTATTAACAAGAGATATACATTTATAGTACAACATGTGACCATTGGGTTCCACATCCCAAGGTCTCTTGGACTACTTAGTCTATTAAGCTTCCACACTAACAAATTTTGGATTAGGTTTCCAACATTCCCCCCTTAACCCGAAGGGTTATGTATGAGTCCAAGAAGAGAGCTGTAATACAAAATGTGCAAAAAATGCATGGCAGCACTAGGCTGACTGTGCTCTATGAAATGTTGGTATAAAGGGCAGTGGTTTAAGGATGACCACCAACACTGGAACGCTTAGTGCAGTTCCCGGAACTCTTCCAAAACTGGCAAGAAACTGAAGTCTTCTGCTAGAGAAAGTGATCCTATTGTTTTAAAGAGGGAAACCTTCAACCAATAAAGGGAGGTCTCACCCCGCAAAAAAGGGAGAACTTCAACCTGAAAAAGGAAGTCTCAACTTGTGATGGTTTAAGGATGACCAACAACTTTGGAATGCTTAATGCAATTCCTGGAACTCTTCCAAAACTGGAAAGAAGCTGGAGTCTTCTGCTAGAGGAAGTGTTCTCAATTTTGTTCCTGGAATTCTTCCGACACTGGCAAGAAGCTGAAGCCTTCTGCTAGAGGAAGTGTCCCAAATTCCCAACTGAAGGCATGTTCACGGGCATCTTTGTTTCTAGCTACAACTCTGAAACTGGTGTGGCAGGTTGTGGCTCAGGTTCGCTTGATGTGACTTTGAAGCTTGTAGATGACCATCATTTCCCCCCTGTCAAATACAAGGTGATATGATGGAGAAAACTCAACTGCAAGACTGTTCAATACTCTGGAACAAGTTCTGACATGTGTTTGGAATATCTTCTTGGTTGTTGATGCCCATTGCCAAGAAGAAATCCATCCAAGATGAATCTTTGTTCTTGCAGGGTGTTTGTTGTTGAAGCATATATGTGAAGAATGGCTAGTTTTATGACAGTGCTTACATGGATGAAGATCAAAACAGTGATCTTTCAAATGGCCAACTCGGTCACAGTGTTGGCATTTCACAATCTGTTGTTGTTGTTGTTGATGTGGAAGAGGGGCAGAGTCTGGAACAGATGAAGCTAAACTATCATGAGGAGCAGGTGAACTGTCATGAATGAATCCAGCACTCTGAAACTGAATGGGCTTGGCATAGTCTGGAATATGAAAGGACAAGTCCATGTCATATCCAAGACCAGTTCTGTGCTTGTTGTGGACAAGTTGTTCCCAAGGTTTGATGATGGGCTTAGGAAGTGCTGACTGAGTTTCTGCATCTACATGTACAACTGCTGCTTTATTTGAATGAACGGTAACATTATTGACTTGCTGCTGATGGGTGGTTGTCTCAATGTTCTGAACAAAAACAGATTCAGAATGATTTCTATTTTGATGTAGCTCTTCTTGCTGTAGCTGTGATCCAAGCTGCAAAAAATCAATCTTTTCCTGTGCATTTTGTAGACATGTCTGAATTTCTAAGAGAGATCCTATGTTGATTTTGACTGTATTATCCATAGTAGAGAGTATTAGATTGTCCACTAACTCTAATATTGCACCAATTGGAGCCATTTTTAACCTCAAAAAATAGTAAAACAATGAGGAAAATATGGACACCGCTCTTTTGTATAAACTTATGGCAACAACTTCAAATAAATCAGCTTGCAATAGATTCAACACACAAAGAATGGTGATATCCGGAAAACAGACTCCTCATTCAAAAATAATTTTTCTTCAATTCACCTGAGAATTTAACTACCAACAAAGCTACAAGCAATTTAGGCCTCAAAAAGATATTTTCCTGTACCACCCTTGAATCCAAGGGAACTTGTCCTGGCAACAACTTCAATCTAGTTTAATAACAATCTCTGATATGAACAACCTTTAAGAAACTACACCAATTTGATCTACAAAGGATAGTCTTGGCTCGAAACAATTTCCACTGAACTCCTAAATAATGCCAGTTTGTTGCAACTTTAAGGAATATAAACAGTCCTCAATCCTTATGAACATTGAACTCTATCATTCCCAAAAATCCCCCAGCATAATCACTTTCAAAGCAGAAATGATGGCTATCAAAAGGCAATACGCTTGTGGATTATCTTCCTTTTGAATGCAAGTATCAAAATTAATAAAATAATTATTTGAAGTACCTACACCAACACTTCTTTAGATATATCCAAGTCAGGAGACAAACGAACTGCTGAAGATTCACACACCTTCTTGCTCAACTGGTTGGAAAGATTCCCTCAATATAAAAATTTTCGATGAGCAGATGCGAAGTTTATTTGGGATTGGTTCTGGTTCTGCTTTTGACGTTGCAATCCACAGCCACATGGAAGAAGAATAACGAAATTGAATGGAGAAATGAGCAGGCCAAGGACAGAATCACTGAACTCCCTGGTCAGCCCTCAGATGTAAACTTTGCCCAATATTCTGGATATATAACTGTAGACAATAACGCCAGCAGAGCCCTTTTCTACCAGCAATACAAGGGGCATAGAAAATTGCAAACCCTTGAGATGTTAAGACTCAAACGACAATTTCACACATGCCTGAGAGTACAGGAAGCAAAAACTTATATCTATCGTCACGGAGAGGAATGTTTTCACAGTAGACAATATATGGAATCAAAGAGAAGTCCAAAAGTTCCCAAATGGGTACTAAACACAGCGCAATTGATGAAAAAAATAAAGGAAAATCCCAAAATTTGGGTATTAAACACAGAGCAATTGACCCGGTGGACGTCAATCAGGTGGCTGCAAAAACTCTGACTATGTGGAATGCGTATACCGATAGGAATGGCATATTCTGAGTTGTTGAAATCGTGTAAGGGGAGGCCTCGTATATAATGGTCTCTCTGCTTGCTTAAGAAGGCAAGGGCTTTGTAGCTTCCACAACGTATTTAATACCATTAAATACCATTCAAATACCATTCAATACCACAACGTATTCAATACCATTCAATAATGTAGCATTGAACCATTCAGTACCACAGCGTTAATACCATTCAATAACGCTTTCAACTGAAACCATATAAATGTCGATACCAGGAGCTGTCTCCCACGCAGAGACACCATTCAAATTTTATTATTCAAACGCATTCAACTGAAACGCAATGTTAATATGGGACAACGTTAATATGATTCAATACCGCATACCAAGAGCAGCGTAACCGTAGGAAATACCAAGCGTTCATCAAACAGTTCTGACACCAAAACGTTCTTCTGGGCATTCTTCATATGGCTCTGTTGCCAATGGGTAGTGTAACGCACAATTCAACCCACCATTCAAACAGTTCTTATACCATGTTAAACACACATGGGCAGCAAGAACAATATGAATGATAAATCATGAGAGTACATTTTTTATTAACAAGAGATATACATTTATAGTACAACATGTGACCGTTGGGTTTCACATCCCAAGGTCTCTTGGACTACTTAGTCTATTAAGCTTCCACACTAACCCATTTAGGATTAGGTGTCCAACATTTTTAAAGCATTTTAAAGTGTTTTAAAGCATTGTAAACTATTTTTAAAGCATTTTAAATTGTTTTTAAGGCTTTTTTAAAATGTTTTGAAATCATTTAGAATTGTTCTTAAAACAATTTAAATTAAAGTGTTCTGAATTGTTTTTAAATTATTTTGAAGTATTTCAAACTGTTTCTAAAGCATTTTAAATCACTTTAAATCTTTTTGAATTGTTTTTAAAACATTTTAAATTGTTTTTTAAAGCATTTAAAAATATTTTTAAAGTATTTAAAACTGTTTTTAAAGCATTTTAAAACCATTATAAAGCACTTTAAAACATTTTAAATTGTTTTTAAAAGATTTTCAAAACATTTTAAATTGTTTTTAAAACATTTTAAATTGTTTTTATAACATTTCTAATTGTTTTTAAATCATTTTAAAGTATTTTAAATTGTTTATAAAGCATTTTAAATTGTTCTTAAAGCATTTTAATTTCTTTTAAAGCATTTTAAATTGTTTTAATCACTTTAACTTATTTTTAAGGCATTTTAAAACATGGTAGACCATTTTAAATTGTGTTTAATGAATTTTAAAATTATTTAATATTGTTCTTAGAGCAATTTGGATTATTTTTAAAGCATTTTAAAAACATTTTAAATTGTTAGTAAAGTATTTAAAGCTATTTAAAATTATTTTTAAACCATTTTAAGATGTTTTAAAACCATTTTAAAGCGTTTTGAAAGCATTTTAAATTGTTTTGAAAGCATTGAAAATCATTTGTAATGCATTTTAAAAAATTTTATATTGTTTTTAAAGAATTTCAAATTGTTATTAAAACACTTTAAATGGTTTTAAAAGCATTTTATGATGTTTTTAGAGGATTTTAAAGCATTTTAAAATCGTTATGAAGTATTTTAAAATATTTTTAATTGTTTTTAAAGCGTTTTAAAATGATTTAAAATTGTTTTTAAAGCATTTTAAATTGTTCTTAAGACACTTTAACTTTTTTTTAAAGCATTTAAAATATTTTGATTGATTTTAAAGCACTGTAAACTATTTTTAAAGCATTTTAAATTGTTCTTAAAGCATTTTAAATTGTTCTTAAAGCATTTTAAATTGTTTTTAAATTTTTTTAAAACATTTAATAATTGTTTTTAAAGAAATTTAATTTACTTTTTAAGTTGTTTTTAAAGAATTTTAAAATAATTTAAAATTGTTCTTAAAGAAATTTAAAGTATTTTAAATTGTTTTTAAAGCACTATAACCTATTTTCAAAGCATTTTAAATTGTTTTTAAAACATTCAAACCATTTTAAAATAATTTATAATTGCTCTTAAAGCAATTTAAAGTATTTTAAATTGTTTTTAAAGCACTATAACCTATTTTCAAAGCATTTTAAATTGTTTTTAAAACATTCAAACCATTTTAAAATAATTTAAAATTGCTCTTAAAGCAATTTAAATTATTTTAAATTGTTTTTAAAGCATTTAAAAGTGTTTTAAAAGCATTTTAAATTGTTTTCAAAGCATTTTAAATTGTTTGTAAAGCATTTTAAATTTTCTTTAAATTATTTTGAACTATTTTAAACTCTTTTTAAAGCATTTTAGATTGTTTCAAGAACATTTTAAATTGTTTCAAAAACCAAAGGAGCGTCGACTAGGTGTCCATCTTCCCTATGTCCAAGGAACCAAGGACAAGATTGCTCGGATCCTTAAGAGGTATGATATTCCCTCTACATTTAGGCCCCTCAACACCATTCGTAATTCCCTCCAATCGGTGAAAGATCCCATTAACCCTAAGGACATGAAGGGTGTCTACTTGATCCCTTGTTCTTGTGGGACCCCCTATATCGGGGAAACAGGGCACTCCATCCATCAGAGGATCAACGAACATGCAACTGACCTAAGACATGGGAGAACCAAGTCTTCCGCATTAGCAGAACATGTGGAAAAGACCAAGCATCAGGTGTGTATAGAGGAGGCCAAGGTTGTTGCCAAAGTTGCCTAGTTCCATCATCGTAAATTCAAGGAAGCTATTGATATCGAAAGAAGGCCTAACAATCTCAATAGAGATGATGGCTGGAAGATCAGTAGATGTTGGATCCCTGCCCTTTCGCCCTAGTCTTCCCCCCCCCCCCCCCCCCTATTTCATTTTTTTCACTTTCGTTGTTCCCCCTGGAGCCTTCCTTTCTCCTAGGGTTTATCCTTCTTGCTCTGGACTTTTTCCGGTCCTTCTCCTTCTTTTTATTTTGGGTCGCTCTTTCTTTTTATTTTTTCCTGATAGATATTAGTATTTATAATCATAACTAATATATATATATATATATATATATATATATATAGATATATATTATTTATTATTATTATTATTATAAATATTATTATTATTATTATTTATTTATTTATTTATTTTTAACTAACTATCATCTTAAATTTATCTTATTTATATATTTATAAAAAAGTTAGGTCTTCAATTTAACTAATTCCAATTTAAATTACAATTTTTAAATATTAAATTATACCTTTTTAACTAACTAATAACATAAACACCATCTAAAATTATTTCATTTAAATTATTAGATAAAATAATTTAAACACCATCTAAAATAATTTAAAATTGTTCTTAAAGCAATTTAAAGTATTTTAAATTGTTATTAAAGCATTTTAAATTGTTTTTACAACATTTTAAACCATTTTAAAATAATTTAAATTGTTCTTAAAGCAATTTAAATTATTTTTAAAGTATTTACATTTTAGGTTGTTTTAAAGCATTTCAAAAACATTTTATATTGTTTTTAAAGCATTTAAAAAGTATTTTAAAGCATTTTAAATCTTTTTAAATTGTTTATAAAACATTTCGAATTGTTTTTAAAACGTTTAAAATATTCAAAACTATTCAAAATCGTTTTCAAAGAATTTAAAAATGTCTTCAAAACATTTTAAATTATTTTGAAACCATTATAAGATGTTTTAAAAATATTTTAAAAGCGTTTTAAATTGTTTTAAAAACATTTTTAATTGTTCTTAAAGCAATTTAAATTATTTTTAAAGCATTTTAAAGTGTTTTAAAGCATTATAAACTATTTTTAAAGCATTTTAAATTGTTTTTATAATCATTTAAAATTGTTCTTAAAGCAATTTAAATTGTTTTTATAACATTTTAAATTGTTTCAAGACCATTTTAAATTGTTTTTAAATCATTTTAAAATCATTAAAATTATTCTTAAAACAATTTAAATTATTTTTGAAGTATTCTAAATTGTTTTTAGAACATTGTAAACTATTTTTAAAGCATTTTAAATTGTTCTTAAAGCATTTTAAATTGTTTTTAAAACATTTTAAAAGGATTTTAAAGCATTTTCAATTGTTCTGGAAGCACTTAAACTTATTTTTAAAGCATTTTAAAATATTTTTAAAGCATTTTAAAATGTTTGTAAAACATTTTAACTTGTTTTTAAAGCATTTTAAATTCATTTGAAATTGTTCTTAAAGCAATATAAATTATTTTTAAAGTATTCTAAAGTGTTTTTAAAGTATTGTAACCTATTTTTAACGCATTTTAAATCACTTTAAGGTCTTATTAAAGCATTTTAAATTGTTTTTAAAACATTATAAAATCATTTAGAATAGTTCTTATAACAATTTAAATTAATTGTAAAATGTTTTGAATTTTTTTTAAATTATTTTGAACTATTTCAAACTGTTTGTAAAGCATTTTAAAACGATTTTAAAGCACTTTAAATCTTTTTAAATTGTTTTTAAAACATTTTAAATTGTTTTTTAAAGCGTTTGAAAATATTTTTAAAGTATTTAAAACTATTTTTAAGGCATTTAAAAATGTTTAAAGTTTTAAACTATTTTGAAACCATTTTAAGATGTTTTAAAAAGATTTTAAAAGCATTTTAAATTGTTTTTATAACATTTCTAATTATTTTTAAGTATTTTAAATTTTCTTAAAGCATTTTAAATTCTTCTTAATGTATTTAAATTTTTTTTAAAGCATTTTAAATTGTTCTAACCACTTCAACTTATTTTTATGGCATTTTAAAACATTTTAGACCATCTTAAATTGTGTTTAATGATTTTTAAAATTATTTAATATTGTTCTTAGAGCAATTTGAATTATTTTTCAAGCATTTTAAAAACATTAAAAATTGTTTGTAAAGTATTTAAAGCTATTATTGTTTTTAGAGGATTTTAAAGCATTTTAAAATCATTATGAAGTATTTTAAAACATTTTTAATTGTTTTTAAAGCGTTTTAAAATGATTTAAATTTTTTTTTAAAGCATTTTAAATTGTTCGGAAGGCACTTTAACTTATTTTTAAAGCATTTAAAGCATTTTAATTGATTTTAAATTGTTTTTAAAGAACTGTAAACTATTTTTTAAGCATTTTAAATTGTTCTTAAAGCATTTTAAAACAATTAATAATTGTTTTTAAAGCATTTTAAAATCATTTAAAATTGTTCTTAAAGCAATTTAAAGTATTTTAAATTGTTTTTAAAGCATTGTAAACTATTTTTAAAGCATTTTAAATTGTTATTAAAGCATTTTAAATTGTTTTTACAACATTTTAAACCATTTTAAAATAATTTAAAATTGTTCTTAAAGCAATTTAAATTATTTTTAAATTGTTTTTAAAGCATTTCTAATTGTTTTTAAAGTATTTCAAATTGTTTTTAAACCATTTTGAAAGCATTTAAAATTGTTTTTAAACCATTTTAAATTGTTTTTAAAATGTTTTAAAATCATTTAAAATGGTTCTAAAAGCAATTTAAATTGTTTTAAAAACATTTTAAATTGTTTCAAGGCCATTGTAAATTCTTTTTAAAGCATTTTAAAATCATTTGAAATTATTCTTAAAAAAGTTTAAATTATTTTTGGAGTATCTTAAATTGTTTTTAGAACATTTTAAAATGGCTTTAGAGCATTTTCGATGGTTCATAAAGCACTTAAACTTATTTTTAAAGAATTTAAAAATGTCTTTAAAACATTTTAAATTGTTTTTGAAGCATTTTAAAAACATTTAAAATTGTCTAGGCAATTTAAATTGTTTTTAAAATATTTTAAATTTTTTCAAGGCCATTTTAAATTGTTTTTAAAGCATTTTAAAATCATTTAAAATTATTCTTAAAACAATTTAAATTATTTTTTAAGTATTTTAAATTGTTTTTAAAACATTTTAAAAGGGATTTAAAGCATTTTCAATTCTTCTTGAAGCACTTAAACTTATTTTTAAAGAATTTAAAAATGTCTTTAAAACATTGTAAATTGTTTTTGAAGCATTTTAAAAACATTTAAAATTGTTCTTAAAGCAATTTAAATTACTTTTAAAGTATTCTAATTTGTTTTTAAAGCATTGTAACCTATTTTTAACGCATTTTAAATTACTTTATGTTGTTATTAAAGCATTTTAAATTGTTTTTAAAACATTTTAAAATCATTTAGAATTATTCTTAAAACAATTTAAATTAATTTTAAAGTGTTTTGAATTGTTTTTAAATAATTTTGAACTATTTCAAACTGTTTCTAAAGCATTTTAAAAATATTTGAACACACTTTAAATCTTTTTAAATTGTTTTTAAAACATTTTTAATTGTTTTTTAAAGCATTTAAAAATATTTTTAAAGTATTTGAAACTGTTTTTAAAGCATTTAAAAATGTCCTTAAAACATTTTAAACTATTTTGAAACCATTTTAAGATGTTTCAAAAAGATTTTAAAAGCATTTTAAAACATTTCTAATTGTTTTTAAAGCATTTTAAATTGTTCTTAAAGCATTTTAAATTGTTTATAAAGCATTTTAAATTGTTCTTAAAGTATTTTAATTTTTTTTTAAGAATTTTAAATTGTTCTAAGCACTTTAACTTATTTTTAAGGCATTTTAAAACATTTTAGACCATTTTAAATTGTGTTTAATGAATTTTAAATTTTTTTAATATTTTTCTTAGAGCAATTTGAATTATTTTAAAGAATTTTGAAAACATTTTAAATTGTTTGTAAAGCATTTAAGGCTATTTAAAATTATTTTTAAACCATTTAAAATTATTTTTAAACCATTTTAAGATCTTTTAAAGCCATTTTAAAGCATTTTAAAAGTATTTTAAATTGTTTTGAAAGCATTGAAAATAATTTGTAATGCATTTTAAAACATTTTATATTGTTTTTAAAGCATTTTAAATCGTTTTTTTTTTTTTTTCAGAAATGGATATGGATTTGTATTAGATAGTGGCAAAAGCGCCTTTCATCAGTTACAATAGATCGGGCGTAACCCTTAAACTTTCTTCCACTAACTGATCATTGGCCCCAAGCTTTGGAGATCCACGAATTTTACTCAAGACTAGAGAATCTATCTCCGTTATTTTTCCTATTTTAAAAGTGCAAACAAATTGATTCAAGATAATGCGGTAAAACATAAGATTATTTTATGGTATGGAGTCCCACTCCTCCATTCCGTCTTTTAGGAGCGAGCCAGCTGGAAGAGTCACTGCCCTGTCGGCTTCCAAATCAGCATCTTTGTTGTTCCCCCTCAAAACATGATGGATGTTTGCAGTCTGGAAAGATTTCACCAAAATTCTGATTCTTGAAATCACTCTTTCCAATCTAATATCTGCAAGTGAAGAATCCTCCAATAGGACTTTGATAATTCACTGAGAATCTCCTATTATATTAACATCTGAAATACCAGAGGCCTTTTCTTGTTTGAGTCCTTGAAGAAGAGCCAAGGCTTCAGCTTGAATGCTGGTGGTTTGTCCTAATCCCCAAGCGAACTTAGTCACAATTCTGCCTTCCTTGTTCTTTATCACTCCTCCTGCCCCAGCCAATCTGGGATTGCCTTTCGTCGCCCCATCGAAGAATAGAGAGTATCTGGCTTGCCTATTTAGAAGATCATATAGTTCATTCTCCTTCCCTTTGAATTGTCACTCTTTTGTATCTTTGTGTTGCCTTGTTTCTCCAGAGAATTGGAGATCCCTCGAGGCACCCCAATCTAAGTCTTGTTATCTTAGATTTGAGTCTGACAGATGTTCCCCCAGAATTTCCTTCCATATATTTTTTATTTTGATGACGGTGAAATGCGGATTTAAGCTTTCATCTCTGAAGGCTCTTCTATTTCTCTCCAGCCATATATGCCAACAGATAAATTTCAGCCAGGGGAGCCATGCTGCTTTGAAACTTTCATTTTTAGGGAGCGATTCTGGGTAGAAGCTTCGCCAGTTTGGGTAAAGCAATTTAAATTGTTTTTAAAGTATTTTAAATTGTTTTTAAAGCATTTAAAATTGTTTTCAAAGCATTTTAAATTGATTTGACAGCATTTAAAATAGTTTTTAAAGCATTTTGAATTGTATCAAAAACATTTTAAATTGTTTTGAAGACATTTTATATTGTTTTGAAAGCATTTCAAAAGCATTTTATATTGTTTTTAAAGCATTTAAAAAACATTTTAAAGCATTTTAAATCTTTTTAAATTGTTTATAAAACATTTCAAATTGTTTTTATAACATTGTAAACTATTTTTAAAGCATTATAAATTATTTTAAAGCATTTTAATTTGTTCTTAAAGAATTTTAAATTGTTTTTAAAACATTTTAAAATGGTTTTAGAGCATTTTCGATGGTTCATAAAGCACTTAAACTTATTTTTAAAGAATTTAAAAATGTCTTTAAAACATTTTAAATTGTTTTTGAAGCATTTTAAAAACATTTAAAATTGTTCTTAAAGCAATTTAAATTATTTTTGAAGTATTCTAAATTGTTTTTAAAGCATTGTAACCTATTTTTAACGCATTTTAAATCACTTTAAGTTGTTATTAAAGAATTGTTTTTAGAACATTTTAAAATAATTTATAATTGTTCTTAAAACAATTTACATTAATTTTAAAGTGTTTTGAATTGTTTTTAAATTATTTTGAACTATTTCAAACTGTTTCTAAAGCATTTTAAAGCACTTTAAATCTTTTTAAATTGTTTTTTAAAGCATTTAAAAATATTTTTAAAGAATTTTAAAAATAATTTTAAAGCTTTTCAAAATGTCCTTAAAACATTTTAAACTATTTTGAAACCATTTTAAGATGTTTTAAAAAGATTTTAAAAAGATTTTAAATTGTTTTTATAATATTTCTAATTGTTTTTAAAGCATTTTAAATTGTTCTTAAAGCATTTTAAATTGTTCTTAAAGCATTTTAATTTTTTTAAAGCATTTTAAATTGTTCTAAGAACTTTCACTTATTTTTAGGGCATTTTAAAACATTTTAGACCATTTTAAATTCTATTTAATGAATTTTAAAATTATTTAATATTGTTCTTAGAGCAATTTGAATTATTTTTCAAGCATTTTAAAAACATTTTAAATTGTTTGTAAAGTATTTAAAGCTATTTAAGATTATTTTTAAACCATTTTAAGATGTTTTAAAACCATTTTAAAGCGTTTTAAATTGTTTTGAAAGCACTGAAATCATTTGTAAAGCATTTTAAAACATTTTATATTGTTTTTAAAGAATTTTAAATTGTTATTAAAACAATTTAAATGGTTTTTAAAGCATTTTATGATGTTTTTAGAGGATTTTAAAGCCTTTTAGATCGTTATGAAGTATTTCAAAACATTTTTTATTTTTTTTAAAGCGTTTTAAAATGATTTAATTTTTTTTAAAGCATTTTAAATTGTTCTTAAGGAACTTTAACTTATTTTTAAAGCATTTAAAACATTTTAATTGATTTTAAATTGTTTTTAAAGCATTGTAAACTGTTTTTAAAGCACTGCAAACTATTTTTAAAGCATTTTAAATTGTTCTGAAAGCATTTTAAATTGTTCTTAAAGAATTTTAAATTGTTTTTTAAAACATTTTAAAACAATTAATAATTGTTCTTAAATCAATTTAATTTACTTTTTAAAAACAATTAAATTGTTTTTAAATAATTTTAAAATTGTTCTTAAAGCAATTTAAAGTATTTTATATTGTTTTTAAAGAACTGTAACCTATTTTCAAAGCATTTTAAATTGTTTTTACACCATCTTAAACCATTTTAAAATAATTTTAAATTGTTCTGAAAGCAATTTTAATTATTTTTAAAGTATTTTAAATTTCTTTTAAAGCATTTAAAATGGTTTTCAAAGCATTTTAAATTGTTTTGACAGCATTTAAAATAGTTATTAAAGCATTTTAAATTGTTTCAAGAACATTTTCAATTGTTTTTAAAACATTTTATATTGTTTTTAAAGCATGTCAAAAGCATTTTATATTGTTTTTAAAGCATTTAAAAAACATTTTAAAGCATTTTAAATCTTTTTAAATTGTTTATAAAACATTTTGAATTGTTTTTAAAATGTTTAAAATTGTTTTTAAAGTATTTAAAACTATTTTTAAAGCATTTAAAAATGTATTTAAAGCATTTTATATTATTTCTAAACCATTTTAAGATGTTTTCAAAAGATTTTAAAAGCGCTTTAAATTGTTTTTAAAACATTTCTAATTGTCCTTAAAGCAATTTAAATTATTTTTAAAATATTTTACTTTGTTGTTAAAGCATTGTAAGCTATTTTTAAAGCATTTTAAATTGTTTTTTTAAACATTTTAAAGCATTTTAAAATCTTTTAAAATTGTTCTTAAAGCAATTTAAATTGTTTTTAAAACATTTTAAATTGTTTCAAGACCATTTTAAATTGTTTTTAAAGCATTTTAAAATCATTTAAAATTATTCTTAAAACAATTTAAATTATATTTTAAGTATACTAAATTGTTTTTAAAACATTGTAAACTATTTTTAAAGCATTACAAATTGTTTTTAAAGGATTTTAAATTGTTCTTAAAGCATTTTAAATTGTTTTTAAAAAATTTTAAAAAGGTTTTAAAGCATTTTCAATTGTTCTTGAAGCACTTAAACTTATTTTTAAAACATTTTAACTTGTTTTTAAAGCACCTTAAAATCATTTAAAATTGTTGTTAAAGCAATTTAGATTATTTTTAAAGTATTCTAAATTGTTTTTAAAGCATTGTAACCTATTTTTAACGCATTTTAAATCACTTTAAGGTCTTACTAAAACATTTTAAATTGTTTTTAAAACATTTTAAAATCATTTAGAATTGTTCTTAAAACAATTTAAATTAATTTTGAAGTGTTTTGAATTGTTTTTAAATTATTTTGAACTATTTCAAACTGTTTCTAAAGCATTTTAAAACCATTTTAAAGCACTTTAAATCTTTTTAAATTGTTTTTAAAACATTTTAAATTGTTTTTTTTATGCATTTAAAAATATTTTTAAAGCATTTAAAAATGTTTTTAAAGCATTTAAAAATGTCTTTAAAACATTTCAAGGTATTTTGAAACCATTTTAAGATGTTTTAAAAAGATTTTAAAAGCATTTTAAATTGTTTTTATAACATTTTTAATTGTTTTTAAAACATTTTAAAGTATTTTAAATTGTTCTTAAAGCATTTTAAGTTGTTTATAAAACATTTTAAATTGTTCTTACAGCATTTTAAGTTTTTTATAAAACATTTTAAATTTTTCTTAAAGCATTTTAATTTTTTTTAAGCATTTTAAATTGTTCTAATCACTTTAACTTATTTTTAAGGCATTTTAAAACATTTTAGACCATTTTAAATTGTGTTTAATGAATTTTAAAATTATTTAATATTGTTCTTAGAGCAATTTGAATTGTTTTTAAACCCATTTTAAGATGTTTTAAAACCATTTTAAAGAATTCTAAATGAATTTTAAATTGTTTTGAAAACAGTGATAATCATTTGTAATGCATTTTAAAACATTTTATATTGCTTTTTAAAGAATTTTAAATTGTTATTAAAACACTTTAAATGGTTCTTAAAGCATTTTATGATGTTTTTAGAGGATTTTAAAGCATCTTAAAATCGTTATGAAGTATTTTAAAACATTTTTAATTGTTTTTAAAGCGTTTTAAAATTATTTAAATTTTGTTTTAAAGCATTTTAAATTGTTCTTAAGGCACTTTAACTTATTTGAAAGCATTTTAATTGTTTTTAAAGAACTATAAATTATTTTTAAAGCATTTTAAATTGTTCTTAAAGCATTTTAAATTGTTTTTAAAACATTTTAAAACAATTAATAATTGTTTTTAAAGAAATTTGATTTAATTTTTAAATTGTTCTTAAAGCATTTTAAAATAATTTAAAATTGTTCTTAAAGCAATTTAAAGTATTTTAAATTGTTTTTAAAGCATTTAAAATTGCTTTCAAAGCATTTTAAATTGTCTGACAACATTTAAAATAGGTTTTAAATCATTTTAAAGCATTTGAAATTGTCTTTAAATTATTTTGAACTATTTTAAACTCTTTTTAAAGCATTTTAAATTGTTTCGAGAACATTTTATATTGTTTTTAAAGCATTTCAAAAGCATTTTATATTGTTTTTAAAGCATATAAAAAACATTTTAAATCTTTTTAAATTATTTATAAAACATTTCGAATTGTTTTTAAAACATTTAAAATTGTTTTTAAAGCATTTAAAACTATTTTTAAAGCATTTAAAAATGTCTTAAAAACATTTTAAATGATTTTGAAACCATTATAAAATGTTTTAAAAAGATTTTAAAAGTGTTTTAAATTGTTTTTACAACATTTCTAATTGTTCTTAAAGAAATTTAAATTATTTTTAAAGTGTTTTAAAGCACTGCAAACTATTTTTAAAGCATTTTAAATTGTTTTTAAATTGTTTTAAAATCATTTAAAATTGTTCTTAAAGCAATTTAAATTGTTTTTAAAGCCTTTTAAATTCTTTCTAAAGCATTTAAAATTGTTTTTAAAGCATTTGTAATCGTTTAAAATTGTTCTTAAAGCAATTTAAATTATTTTGAAGTATTTTAATTCGTTTTGAAAACAGTGTGAGCTATTTTTAAAGCATTATATATTGTTTTTAAAGCATTTTAAATTGTTCTTAAGGAATTTTTAATTGTTTTTAGAACATTTTAAAATGGTTTTAGAGCATTTTCGATGGTTCATAAAGCACTTAAACTTATTTTTAAAGAATTTAAAAATGTCTTTAAAACATTTTAAATTGTTTTTGAAGCATTTTAAAAACATTTAAAATTGTTCTTAAAGCAATTTAAATTATTTTTAAAGTATTCTAAATTGTTTTTAAAGCATTGTAACCTCTTTTCAACGCATTTTAAATCACTTTAAGTTGTTATTAAAGCATTTTAAATTGTTTTTAGAACATTTTAAAATCATTTATAATTGTTCTTAAAACAATTTACATTAATTTTAAAGTGTTCTGAATTGTTTTTAAATTATTTTGAACTATTTCAAATTGTTTCTAAAACAATTTAAAACACTTTAAATCTTTTTAAATTGTTTTTTAAAGCGTTTAAAATTGTTTTTAAAGCATTTAAAACTATTTTGAAAGCATTTAAAAATGTCTTTAAAACATTTTAAATTATTTTGAAACCATTTTAGCATGTTTCTAAAAATATTTTAAAAGCATTTTAAAAAGATTTTAAAAGCATTTTAAATTGTTTTTATAACATTTCTAATTGTTTTTAAAGCTTTTTAAATTGTTGTTAAAGCATTTCAAATTGTTTATAAAGAATTTTAAATTGTTCTTACAGAAAGAGCATTTTAAATTGTTCTTAAAGCATTTTAAATTGTTCTAAGCACTTTAACTTATTTTTAAGGCATTTTAAAACATTTTAGACCATTTTAAATTGTGTTTAATGAATTTTAAAATTATTTAATATTGTTCTTAAAGCAATTTGAATTATTTTTCAAGCATTTTAAAAACATTTTAAATTGTTTGTAAAGTATTTAAAGCTATTTAAAATTATTTTTAAACCATTTTAAGATGTTTGAAAACCATTTTAAAGCATTTTAAAAGCATTTTAAATTGTTTTGAAAGAACGGAAAATCATTTGTAATGCATTTTAAAACATTTTATATGGTTTTTAATGAATTTTAAATTGTTATTAAAACACTTTAAATGGTTTTTAAAGCATTTTATGATGTTTTTAGAGGATTTTAAAGCATTTTAAAATCGTTATGAAGTATTTTAAAACAATTTTAATTGTTTTTAAAGCGTTTTAAAATGATTTAAAAGTGTTTTTAAAGCATTTTAAATTGTTCTTAAGGCACTTTAACTTATTTTTAAAGCATTTAAAACATTTTAATTGATTTTAAATTGTTTTTAAAGCATTGTAAATTGTTTTTAAAACACTGTAAACTATTTTTAAAGCATTTTAAATTGTTCTTAAAACGTTTTAAATGGTTCTTAAATCATTTTAATTTTTTTCTAAACATTTTAAAACAATTAATAATTGTTTTTAAAACATTTTAAAATCATTTAAAATTGTTCTTAAAGCAATTTAAAGTATTTTAAATTGTTTTCAAAGCACTGTAACCTATTTTCAAAGCATTTAAAATTGTTATTAAAGCATTTTAAATTGTTTTTGCAACATTTTAAACCATTTTGAAATAATTTTAAATTGTTCTTAAAGCAATTTTAATTATTTTTAAAGTATTTCAAATTGTTTTTAAAGCATTTCAAAAACGTTTTATGTTGTTTTTAAAGCATTTTAAATATTTTTAAATTGTTTATAAAACATATCAAATTGTTTTTAAAACATTTAAAATTGTTTTTAAAGTATTCAAAACCATTTAAAATCGTTTTTAAAGCATTTAAAAATGTCTTCAAATCATTTTAAATTATTTTGAAACCATTATAAGATGTTTTAAGAAGATTTTAAAAGCATTTTAAATTGTTTTTAAAACCTTTCTAATTGTTCTTAAAGCAATTTAAATTATTTTTAAAGCATTTTAAAGTGTTTTAAAGCATTGTAAACTATTTTTAAAGCCTTTAAATTGCTTTTAAAGCGTTTTTAAAATGTTTTAAAATCATTTAAAATTGTTCTTAAAGCAATTTAAATTGTTTTTAAAACATTTTAAATTGTTTCAGGACCATTTTAAATTGTTTTTAAAGCATTTTAAAATATTTTAAAATTATTCTTAAAACAATTTAAATTATTTTTGAAGTATTCTAAATTGTTTTTAAAACATTGTAAACTATATGCATATGGAGGCAAGGTTTCCTATCAAGATACATCAGACTGTCCAGAAAAAGATATAAAAGCTTAACCGCTGTCACTCCATGCAAGGAGTCTGTTATCAACTATATTATGTATAAGCCTTCTCCCAACAGATAGAGAGAAAAAGTCCAAAATTGTATCATCTCTACGCAAAGAGAGATAAACTATGTACCAAAACCAAAATTATATGTGCAAAGTCATATATATTAACCAATAAAGTATATATAAGAAACATAATTTATACAGTGAGAAACAGAAAGGATTGGGCTTATAGCCCAATTTGACCAAGTTCTACAAAAGGCCTGTGGTAGTATTGATGGTAGTAACCATCAATTTCCTCCTATATCAGCCAGTCATTGCCTTGTATATGCGTTGCCTCTTTTGAAAGTTGATCTGCCCTCATGTTTTGTTCCCTATCAATATGTCGACAGACAAAGGAGTCAAATGAGGATATCAATATTTGATCTTCTCTTAGAATATGCCGCAAAGTAAATGCATTACAATGAGATGCATTGTTAAGCCAGTTACAAATGATTTTGGAATCACCAAACAACTGCAGATGACTGCAGTGCTGTTCTAAGGCAAAATAAATGAGATGTTTTTCCGTACTGAGTTCAGAAAAATTGTTAGTACCCCTGCCCAGATTTGTTTGGATTTTGAAACAATGGGTATCATTCAAAAAAAGAATGGCTCCTCTGCCACATCCTGCCTCCTGTGCAGAACCATCGAAATATGCTCACGGTTTAGATTTGTCTATGATTTTAGATATGATGGTGCAGGGAGGGGTGATGTTATCCTTCTCGAGAAGGAGATCAAAGTCAGCGATGGTATGGAGCAGTATAGATGGCCAATGGGGGTCTTTGAGGTTGAATATGGAGTGGTTTCTACCAATCCATATAGCCCAGCAGGCTAGAAGGGGCATGTTCCTGGCTTTTCCCTTATGGTTTTGGCACCAAGAACTCCAGGCATCCAGAATGTTGTGACCTTGCCAGGCTTTTAGGGATGGATAGTGTGCAGTGATGCAGTTCCAATACTCTTTAGAGGATGGGCAATTTAAGAAGAGGTGTTCAGTACTCTCTTCATCAAGTCAACAAAGATGAAATCAAAAAGAGCCATGAAAGGATCTTTTCATCAGATTGGCGCCTATAGGAATCTTGTCAAACAGTATGTTCCATAGTAATAGGCGAGTACAAGGGGCAGCCTTGAGCTTCCAAAGTAATCTCTAGCTCAGGTTGATGGTCTGAGGTTTATAGGGTTCCATGAGCCTGATGTAGCCTTCTTTAGGGGAGTACGTTCCGTGCTTTGCGAATGCCCATATAACCTTGTTTGATTCATCAATTAGGCGGATATGTTCTTGAGTGAGAGCTTCGGTGTATAACTGCCAATCAAGTCGCCATTGCTCGGGGATGTCCAAGTCATGAGCTGATTTCCATGCTTGTTGAAGAAAGATAGAATTATTTCGATCTCCTATGTGTTTAATGTGGATAATGCCCCTGCTATTTAGGAGCCTGATCAAGTCAGCTGGCAATCTGTGAGCATTACCACAGCCCACCCATGGGTCCGTGCCTATACAAATAGCATTTCCTTCATTAATTCTCCACGTGATGCCTTGTCGCAGGAGAGGTAGTACATTCATCATCGCCTTCCAAATGTTGGAGATGTTGTTATTTGTTGGATGTATCTGTCTAAACTAGTCCATCAGGTTCATGGGCCAGATGTATTTTTCTTGTGCAACCCAAGACCAGAGACTGTTGGTGGTGATTAGTTGCCAACCAAGTTTTGCTGCCAAAGCTTTCGAGAATAGATCAAGCCTTTTAATGCCCCATCCGCCCCATCGTTTTGGTATTTCAATTCTGTCCCATTTGACCCAAGCAAAGATTTTCCCCGGTTGGTTACCCTTCCATAAGAATCTGCAGCATATACTTTGGAGCCTGTTCAAAATGCCTTTCAGTATCCATGCAAGGGACATCCAGAAAACAGGTGTGGCCTCAATCACTACCTTAATGAGTACTAATCTACCAGAACGGGAAAGGTATTTATGGTACCATATCTGTAGGCGCTTTTACACTTTCGCAATAAGCCACGTCTAGTCTGAAATCCTATATCCAAGGGGCTTAAGCAGGAAGCCCAGGTATTTAAGCTTGTATTCCAAATTTAGAGCGGTGAAGGGGAAACGCTGGGTGGTGTAGATGGTCTCATGTTGAGTGCATCCAAAGATGGTAATTGTGGATTTTCATTCATTAACTATCATCCTTATTGCCTGCTGAAAGAGTTTGAATATATTTTGTAAGATCGAGGAGTCTTCAATGCTGCCATTTAAGAAAATAAGAACATCATCAACAAACAATAGATGGGTCAGATATAGATTCTCCGAAATCTTGATACCAACCAGTTGATTTCTATTGCGGGGAGCAATGATGGATCTACTTAACCCTTCCATTATAAGTAAAAATAGGATAGGGGAGAGAGGAGTCCTCTCTCGGATAAGAAGAAAGTTGTGGCTTCCCCATTTAGTAAGACACTGTAAGATACGTCCTTGATGCAGCTCATGATCCATTTGATATATGCAAAGGGAAACCCTAGATGAGTCAATAATAATCTAATATAGAGTCAATTTGCTCTATCAAATGCCTTCGAGAGGTCCACTTTCAAGATCATGCCTTTCTACTTCTTCGTCTACATAGTGTGAAGAAGTTCCTAAGCAGTGGCAGTCGCCTCATGTATCTGTCAATGCTGTAGAAAAGCAAATTGCTCAGAAGATATATATCTAGACAGGATTGGCTTCAGGCAATTTGTGATGATCTTTGCAATAATCTTGTACAGACAGTTACAAAGGGAGATGGGTCTGAAGTCATTGAAGGAGGAAGGGGAATCAGATTTCGGAATGAGGGCAATGAAGGTGGATTTGATGGCCGAGGAAATATTGCCACTTCTTCTACAGTCCTCCACAATCTTGAGTAAATCATCCCCCAAGATATCAAAGCATGCAATATAGAATTCGATGGTCCACCCGTCAGGTCCGGGGCTCTTATATTTCTTGAAACATTTTACAGTAGCTTCAAGTTCTTCCTTCGTCACTTCCGTCATCAGGTTCTCTGAGTCTTCCTGTTGCACAAACTTGGGGAAAAGTTTTGCGACCCGCATAATTTCCAAAATATTCACTTCTCATGGCACCTTATAGATGGTCTTGAAGTGCTCATTGGCTAATCTAGCCAAATCCTGCTGAGTTGATACCACTTGGCCCTGTTCGTTGTGAAGTTCCCAAATAGTATTAATGTCTTTTCTTCCATTGGCAAATTTATGATAGAACTTAGTGTTGTTATCACCTTCAGTAAGCCAGATTTCCCTGCTTCTAAGTCACCAGCTCTCCTCTCTTTCCTTCAGGATTTGGGATCGCTTTGAGACTAGGGAAGTGTATAGGTCCTTGTTTTCCTGTGATAAGAAGGTACCATTAGATGAGTCCTCATATAAGGCTATGGCTCATTCTACCTCCTTCAAAATATTATCATCATTTTTCCGTTTTTGGTGTGCTCAATTTCTAGAGATCCTCTTAACTTCTGTCAACTTCTTGATAAAGCCAACAATATGATCCTCTCGTTCCAAGATAGGGTTGGGTTTCCAATATTCAGATACCAGTTGTATATAGGAGGGATCCTTGAGTTAGGAGGCATTGAATTTGAAGGGGCTTTTAATCCTCTGAATGTCATCCAACAGTTCCAAAAATATAGGCCTATGGTCAGATATGCCTCTAGTACCAACCCACTACCTAATGCGGGGATGAACATTTAAGAAGGCTTCTTTGATAAGAAATCTGTCTAGTCTCCTTGCAAGACTGTGATCGCCAATTCGATTGTTAGTCCAAGTACACTGGATCCTGACTGAAGGAATGTCTACCCACTGATGCTCCTCGAGTAAGGTAGAGATAGTGTTGGAGAGGCTATCAACCTAGGCTGAGTGGCCCCAGGATTCACAGTATCCCAACGAGAAGTTCAAATCTCCTCCCAAGATGATGTTGTCAGTCTGTAAGAGTTCAGAGTCGAGTAGGGACCTCCAAAATGTTTCCCTATCCACACATGGGCCATATACGTTCTAAATGCGGATTTCAGATCCAAGAGTGTGGGCGTATATGTCTATTCCAATGAAACCTCTGCCTCCCCATAAGTTCCTGAGCTCCATAGACTTATTACAGAACCCTCTAGCAGTACCTCCCGATCTCCCGGACGCATCCATGGCATGGAAGGTCCAATTCGGCAGCCATGAGTTAAGAGTGGGAATGAGGGAAGCAGCTGAGCATAGGGTTTCTTGTAAGAAAATGATGTCCAGCTCAGTTGATGTGAGCAGTCTTCTGAGAGCTAGTTTTTTGGAAGGGCTAGCAACCCCTCGACAGTTGAATGATAAGAATTTCATGGAGGGTGAGGCAGAGGGCCATTCCTTGCTCTAAGGGCCCTGTCAATGGTTTGTTGTCACCCGAGGGCAACTTCTTTACCCGCGGTGTGTCTGGATTTAGTTAACTGAGAGGGGCGTCCCCTAGATGATTTAAGGGAGGCCGGGGGAATCACAGGGTCCAGACCAATCACATCTAATCCTTTATCCTTCAATCTGGAGCAGAGAGGGTACCAGGGGGATACAGGGGGAGAGAGGGGGAATAGAAGGGAGGGAGGTTGAAATCAGGGATGGGATGATGGGGATAGTGATGGGGGGGGAGGGGGGAGGGAGAAAATGAGGGAGGAGGGAGGGATAAAGCCCAGGGATCTTGGGAGAGCCAAAGTTTCCAAGGGTGGAAGAAAAGGGGGGCCAATACCCATACAAGTATGAGATGCAATAACTTTAGATAAGCCGAATACATGAGGAGAAGGAGGGGAAGCAGGGAATAACATACCCGCTCTCACGATGATATCCTTTGCTGGACCAGAGCCCGTTGGAGGAGGAGGCGAGGTAGGAATGGAATCCGCTAGACGCTTGTCAGTTGCCACTTTGTCAAGAGATCTCCAAGGTTCCCCTGCATTCTCTAGTACAGTGTCTTCCTCGCGCCTAGTAGGGCTTCGTCCCGTCTTCTCAGTCTCTAGTCTCTGATTAATGCCCCTATTCTTTTGCAAGAGTGGGCAGTCCTTGTACAAGTGCCCTACTTTGTGGCATCTGCAGCAGCGATATGGGATGCCTTCGTAGTCGATAATCTGCTTGCGAGATGTGTCCCTCCATTGTATGGTGATGAACTCTTGTAGCTCTCCTCGTGTGTCAAGATTAATAATGATACGAGCATATGCCATCATACCCGTGAGAAGATAAGACTTGTCGTATTCCATGTAGGTGCCAATAGCGTTGCCGATCCGTTTGAATATGTCTTCAGACCAGTACTGTAATGGGAGACCCGGGAGCTGAATCCACACTGGTCCTATTCCAATTTGTTCAGTCTCCGGGTCGAAGAGTGGCATCCAACGTTTCAGAAGAACCGAGGCATGCTTAAAGTGCCAGTAGGAGGATAAGACCCAGTTTGTGTGGTCGGCACGAGCGAATCTCAAAGCGAACCATCCCCTCACAAAAGTCTGCACAAAGGGGATGTCAACCAAATGGTGACCCCAAACCTCTACTGCCCAGGTCTTCAGATGGGCGGCCGTGTAGTTCCGGCCCCTGATGCGACCGACTAGGACCTTGTCAGTGAAATCCATAGTTTCTCCCCATTGAATGTCCTCTTCTAATCACAGGAAAATGTTGTCTGCCTTTGATTTATAGCACTTGTACTTCTTCTTGGTCCCTTGAGGGGGAGGCAGATGTTGTACCTGGCCCGGAGGAGGGTCCGAAGAAACAAGGGGAGGGCAAGGGTTTGACGAGGAGGGGGGGAGGCTGTCAGCCGAATAAGGTAAAGTACCGGCAAGAGGCGGGATGGCGGTAAAACTTCCAGAAGGAGGAGCAAAGGAGGCCTGGGGGTTTATACCGACAGTACCCACGGTCACCGGTGGAGGAATTTAGGTTTGTGAGCTGTGGTAAGAGGGTCTAAACCAGGGTTAGGGTTTAGGCAGGCGGAGACGAAACCGAGGGATGTCAGGGAAGCCGTGGGGGTAGATAACGATGGCCAGGTAGGAGCGTCGTCCAGCAGGACCACAAGATGTGTCTAGGACAGTTCCTCCAAAGAGTAACCAGAGCTGAACAGTCCAACCGACATGGGAAATGAGCGCCAAATGGATACCCCCTCCAGCGAGTCTTCAGAATAGTCCATGGCATCAATATCCTCCATGTCGAAAACTACTCCTTGGAACAGAGGACACCTTGTAATTGCATGAGAAACGGAGAAGATACCAAAAACCTCGGACCGGACAGCCAGGATATAGGAGCAAACCACGGATAGAGACGATTGGTAACGGAACAGCGGAAAAACCCCCAAATAAATCAAACAGATCAAAACCCCTGGTAGAGAAAAACCGCAACAGAATGTATACAATAATAGAAGACACAAACGATAGAGACAGAGCAGGTTCAGCGGTCGTCCATGGTTAACAGCAGAAAAACGAAAACCCTAACCATAACCCTCGTGAGCAATCTCCATCTTCCTCCCCCCAAATTTAAATCTTTAAAATCATTTAGAATTGTTCTTAAAACAATTTAAATTATTTTTAAAGTGTTTTGAATTGTTTTTAAATTATTTTGAACTACTTCAAACTGTTTCTAAAGCATTTTAAAACCATTTTAAAGCACTTCAAATCATTTTAAATTATTTTTAAAACATTTTAAATTATTTTTTAAAGTGTTTAAAAATATTTTTAAATTATTTAAAACTGTTTTTAAATTATTTAAAACTGTTTTTAAAGCATTTAAAAATGTCCTTAAAACATTTTAAGCTATTTTGAAACCATTTTAAGATGTTTTAAAAAGATTTTAAAAGCATTTAAATTTTTTTAATAACATTTCTAATTGTTTTTAAAGAATTTTAAAGTATTTTAAATTTTTCTTAAAGCATTTTAAATTGTTTATAAAGCATTTTAAATTTTTCTTAAAGCATTTTAAATTGTTCTTAAAGCATTTTAATTTTTTTTAAAGCATTTTAAATTGTTCTAAGCACTTTAACTTATTTTTAAGGCATTTTAAAACATTTTAGACCATTTTAAATTGTGTTTAATGAATTTTAAAATTATTTAATATTGTTCTTAGAGCAATTTGAATTATTTTTAAAGCATTTTAAAAACATTTTAAATTGTTTGTAAAGTATTTAAAGCTATTTAAAATTATTTTTAAAGCGTCCAAATTATTTTTAAACCATTTTAAGATGTTTTAAAACCATTTTGAAGCATTTTAAAAGCATTTTAGATTGTTTTGAAAGCACTGAAAATCATTTGTAATGCATTTTAAAACATTTTATATTGTTTTTAAAAAATTTTAAATTGTTATTAAAACACTTTAAATGGTTTTTAAAGCATTTTATTATGTTTTTAGAGGATTTTAAATCATTTTAAAATCGTTATGAAGTATTTTAAAACATTTTTAATTGTTTTCAAAGCATTTTAAAATGATTTAAAATTGTTTTTAGAGCATTTCAAATTGTTCTTAAGGAACTTTAACTTATTTTTAAAGCATTTAAAACATTTTAATTGTTTTTAAAGCACTGTAAACTATTTTTAAAGCATTTTAAATTGTTCTTAAATCATTTTAAATTGTTTTTAAAACATTTTAAAAAAATTAATAATTGCTTTTAAAGCAATTTGATTTACTTTTTAAATTGTTTTTAAAGCATTTTAAAATCATTTAAAATTGTTCTTAAAGCAATTTAAAGTATTTTAAATTGTTTTTAAAGCATTGTAAACTATTTTTAAAGCATTTTAAATTGTTTTTAAAGCATTTTAAATTGTTTTTAGAACATTTTAAAGCATTTTAAAATCATTTAAAATTGTTCCTAAAGAAATTTAAATTATTTTTAAAGTGTTTTAAATTGTTTTTAAAGCATTTAAAATTGTTTTCAAAGCATTTTAAATTGTTCTAACAGCATTTAAGATAGTTTTTAAATAATTTTAAAGCGTTTTAAATTGTTTTTAAATTATTTTGAACTATTTTAAACTGTTTTTAAAGCATTTTAAATTGTCTTTAAAACATTTTATATTGTTTTTAAAGCATTTCAGAAACATTTTATATTGTTTTTAAAGCATTTAAAAATCATTTAGAATTGTTCTTAAAACAATTTACATTAATTTTAAAGTGTTCTGAATTGTTTTTAAATTATTTTGAACTATTTCAAACTGTTTCTAGAGCATTTTAAAGGACTCTAAATCTTTTTAAATTGTTTTTTAAAGCGTTTAAAATTGTTTCTAAAGCATTTAAAACTATTTTTAAAGCATTTAAAGATGTCCTTAAAACATTTTAAACTTTTTGGGAACCATTTTAAGATGTTTTAAAAAGATTTTAAAAGCACTTTAAATTGTTTTTAAAACATTTCTAATTGTTTTTAAAGTATTTCAAATTGTTTTTAAACCATTTTGAAAGCATTTAAAATTGTTTTTAAACCATTTTAAATTTTTCTTAAAGCATTTTAATTTTTTTTAAAGCATTTTAAATTGTTCTAAGCACTTTAACTTATTTTTAAGGCATTTTAAAACATTTTAGACCATTTTAAATTGTGTTTAATGAATTTTAAAATTATTTAATATTCTTCTTAGAGCAATTTGATTTATTTTTCAGGGATTTTAAAAACATTTTAAATTGTTTGTAAAGTATTTAAAGCTATTTAAGATTATTTTTAAACCATTTTAAGATGTTTGAAAACCATTTTAAAGTGTTTTAAAAGCATTTTAAATTGTTTTGAAAGCACTGAAAATCATTTGTAATGCATTTTAAAACATTTTATATTGTTTTTAAAGAATTTTAAATTGTTATTAGAACACTTTAAATGGTTTTTAAACCATTTTATGATGTTTTTAGAGGATTTTAAAGCATTTTAAAATCGTTATGAAGTATTTTAAAACATTTTTGAATGCTTTTAAAGCATTTTGGAATGATTTAAAATTGTTTTTAAAGCATTTTAAATTGTTCTTAAGGCACTTTAACTTATTTTTAAAGCATTTAAAACATTTTAATTGATTTTAAATTGTTTTTAAACTATTTTTAAAGAACGGTCAACTATTTTTAAAGAATTTTAAATTGTTTTTAAAGCATTTAAAATTGTTTTTAAAACATTTTAAAACCGTTAATAATTGTTTTTAAAGCAATTTAATTTAGTTTTTAAATTGTTTTTAAAGCACTGTAACCTATTTTCAAAGCATTTTAAATTGTTATTAAATCATTTTAAATTGTTTTTACAACATTTTAATCCATTTAAAAATAATTTTAAATTGTTCTTAAAGCAATTTTAATTATTTTTAAAGTATTTAAAATTGTTTTTAAAGCATTTAAAATTGTTTTCAAAGCATTTTAAATTGTTTTGACAGCATTTAAAATAGTTTTTAAAGCATTTTAAATTGCATTTAAAATAGTTTTTAAAGCATTTTAAATTGTCTTTAAATTATTCTGAACTATTTTAAACTCTTTTTAAAGCATTTTAAATTGTTTCAAGAACATTTTAAATTGTTTTTAAACCATTTTATATTGTTTTTAAAGCATTTCAAAAGCATTTTATATTGTTTTAAATCATTTAAAAAACATTTTAAAGCATTTTAAATCTTTTTAAATTGTTTGTAAAACATTTCGAATTCTTTTTAAAACGTTTAAAATTATTTTTAAAGTATTCAAAACTATTTAAAATTGTTTTTAAAGTATTCAAAACTATTTAAAATTGTTTTTAAAGCATTTAGAAATGTCTGCAAAACATCTTAGATTATTTTGAAACCATTATAAAATGTTTTAAAAAGATTTTAAAAGCATTTTAAATTGTTTTTAAAACATTTCTAATTGTTCATAAAACAATTTAAATTACTTTTAAAGCATTTTAACGTGTTTTAAAGCATTGTAAACTACTATTTTTAAAGCATTTTATATTGTTTTTAAAGCGTTTTTAAAATATTTTAAAATCATTTAAAATGGTACTTAAAGCAATTTAAATTGTTTTTAAAACATTTTAAATTGTTTCAAGACATTTTAAATTATTTTTAAAGCATTTTAAAATCATTTAAAATTATTCTTAAAACAATTTAAATTATTTTTGAAGTATTCTAAATTGCTTTTAAAACATTGTAAACTATTTTTAAAGCATTATAAATTGTTTTTAAAGTATTTTAAATTGTTCTTAAAGCATTTTAAATTGTTGTTTTTAAATTGTTTTTAAAACATTTTAAAAGGGTTTTAAAGAATTTTCAATTGTTCTTGAAGCACTTAAACTTATTTTTAAAGCATTTTAAAATGTTCTTCAAACATTTTAACTTCTTTTTAAAGCATTTTAAAATCATTTAAAATTGTTATTAAAGCAATTTAAATTATTTTTAAAATATTCTAAATTGTTTTTAAAGCATTGTAACCTATTTTTAGCGCACTTTAGATCACTTTAAGTTCTTATTAAAGCATTTTAAATTGTTTTTAAAACATTTTAAAATCATTTAGAATTGTTCTTAAAACAATTTAAACTAATTTTAAAATGTTTTGAATTGTTTTTAAATTATTTTGAACTATTTCAAACTATTTCTAAAGCATTTTAAAGCACTTCAAATCTTTTTAAATTGCTTTTCAAACATTTTAAATTGTTTTTTAAAGTGTTTAAAAATATTTTTAAAGTATTTAAAACTGTTTTTAAAGCATTTAAAAATGTCCTTAAAACATTTTAAGCTATTTTGAAACCATTTTATGTTTTAAAAAGATTTTAAAAGCATTTTAAATTGTTTTTATGACATTTCTAATTGTTTTTAAAGCATTTTAAAGTATTCTAAATTGTTGTTAAAGCATTTTAATTTGTTCTTCCAGCATTTTATTTTTTTAAAGCATTTTAAATTGTTCTTAGCACTTTAACTTATTTTTAACGCATTTAAAAACATTTTAAACCGTTTTAAATTATGTTTAATGAATTTTAAAATTATTTAATATTTTTCTTAGAGCAATTTGAATTATCTTTAAGGCATTTTAAAACCATTTTAAAGCGTTTTAAAAGCATTTTAAATTATTTTGAAAGCACTGAAAATCATTTGTAATGCAATTTAAAACATTTTATATTGTTTTTAAAGAATTTCAAATTGTTATTAAAACACTTTAAATGGTTTTTAAAGCATTTTATGATGTTTTTAGAGGATTTTAAAACATTTTAAAATCGTTATGAAGTATTTTAAAACATTTTTAATTGTTTTTAAAGCGTTTTAAAATTATTTAAAATTTCTTTTAAAGCATTTTAAATTGTTCTTAAGGCACTTTAACTTATTTTTAAAGCATTTAAAACATTTTAATTGTTTTTAAAGCACTGTAAACTATTTTTAAAGCATTTTAAATTGTTCTTAAAGCAATTTAAAACAATTAATAATTGTTTTTAAAGAAATTTGATTTACTTTTGAAATTGTCTTTAAAGCACTTTAAAATAATTTAAAATTGTTCTTAAAGCAAATTAAAGTATTTTAAATTGTTTCTAAAGCACTGTAACCTATTTTCAAAGCATTTTACATTGTTGTCAATGCATTTTAAATTGTTTTTACAACATTCTAAACCATTTTAAAATAATTTAAAATTGTTCTTAAAGCAATTTAAATTATTTTAAAAGTATTTTAAATTGTTTTTTAAGCATTTAAAATTGTTTTCAAAGCATTTTAAATTGTTCTGACAGCCTTTAAAATAGTTTTTAAATAATTTTAATTTTTCTTTAAATTATTTTGAACTATTTTAAACTCTTTTTAAAGAATTTTAATTTGTTTTGAGAACATTTTAAATTGTTTTAAAAACATTTTATATTGTTTTTAAAGCGTTTTATATTGTTTTTAAAACATTTTAAAAACATTTTAAAACCTTTTAAATCTTTTTAAATTGTTTATAAAACCTTTCGAATTGTTTTTAAAATGTTTAAAATTGTTTTTAAAGTATTCAAAACTATTTAAAATCATTTTTAAAGCATTTAAAAATGTCTTCAAAATATTTTAAATTATTTTGAAACCATTATGAGATGTTTTAAAAAGATTTTAAAACCGTTTTAAATTGTTTTTAAAACATTTCTATTTTTTCTTAAAGCAATTTAAATTATTTTTAAAGTGTTTTAAAGCATTGTAAACTATTTTTAAAGCATTTTAAATTGTTTTTAAAGCTCTTTAAATTGTTTTTAAAATGTTTTAAAATCATTCAAAATTGATCTTAAAGCAATTTAAATTATTGTTAAAACATTCTAAATTGTTTCAAGACCATTTTAAATTGTTTTTAAATCATTTAAAATTATTCTTAAAACAATTTAAATTATTTTGAAGTATTTTAATTTGTTTTAAAAACATTGTAAACTATGTTTAAGCATTTTAAATTGTTATTAAAGTATTTTAAAGTTCTTAAACCTTTTTAAATTGTTTTTAGAACATTTTAAAATGGTTTTAGAGCATTTTCGATGGTTCATAAAGCACTTAAACTTATTTTTAAAGAATTTAAAAATGTCTTTAAAACATTTTAAATTGTTTTTGAAGCATTTTAAAAACATTTAAAATTGTTCTTAAAGCAATTTAAATTATTTTTAATGTATTCTAAATTGTTTTTAAAGCATTCTAACCTATTTTTAACGCATTTTAAATCACCTTAAGTTGTTATTAAAGCATTTTAAATTGTTTTTAGAACATTTTAAAATCATTTAGAATTGTTCTTAAAACAATTTACATTAATTTTAAAGTATTATGAATTGTTTTTAAATTATTTTGAACTATTTCAAACTGTTTCTAAAACATTTTAAAGCACTTTAAATCTTTTTAAATTGTTTTTTAAAGGGTTTAAAAATATTTTTAAAGTGTTTAAAATTGTTTTTAAAGCATTTAAAGATGTCCTTAAAACATTTTAAACTTTTTGGGAACCATTTTAAGATGTTTTAAAAAGATTTTAAAAGCACTTTAAATTGTTTTTAAAACATTTCTAATTGTTTTTAAAGCATTTTAAATTGTTGTTAAAGCATTTCAAATTGTTTCTAAACCATTTTAATATTGTTTTTAAACCATTTTATTTTTTTTTAAATCATTTTAAATTGTTCTAAGCACTTTAACTTATTTTTAAGGAATTTTAAAACATTTTAGACCATTTTAAATTGTGTTTAATGAATTTTAAAATTATTTAATATTGTTCTTAGAGCAATTTAAATTATTTTTCAAGCATTTTAAAACCATTTTAAATTGTTTGTAAAGTATTTAAAAGCTATTTAGAATTATTTTTAAACCATTTTAAGAGGTTTGAAAACCATTTTAAAGTGTTTTAAAAGCATTTTAAATTGTTTTCAAGGCACTGAAAATCATTTGTAACGCATTTTAAAACATTTTATATTGTTTTTAATGAATTTTTAATTGTTATTAAAACACTTTAAATGGTTTTTAAGGCATTTTATGATGTTTTTAGAGGATTTTAAAGCATTTTGAAATCGTTATGAAGTATTTTGAAACAATTTTAATTGTTTTTAAAGCATTTTAAAATGAGTTAAAATTGTTTTTAAAGCATTTTAAATTGTTCTTAAGGCAGTTTAACTTATTTTTAACTTATTTTTAGAACATTTAAAACATTTTAATTGATTTTAAATTGTTTTTAAAGCACTGTAAACTGTTTTTAAAGCATTGTAAACTACTTTTAAAGCATTTTTAAGTGTTCTTAAAGCATTTTAGATTGTTCTTAAACAATTTTAAATTGTTTTTAAAACATTTTAAAACAATTAATAATTGTTTTTAAAGAAATTTAATTTACTTTTTAAATTGTTTTTAAAGCACTGTAACCTCTTTTCAAAACATTTTAAATTGTTTTTACAACATTTTAAACCATTTTAAAATAATTTCAAATTGTTCTTACATCAATTTTAATTATTTTTAAAGTATTTTAAATTGTTTTTAAAGCTCGTTTTCAAACCATTTTAAATTGTTTTGACAGCATTTAAAATAGTTTTTAAAGCATTTTAAATTGTTTTTAAATTATTTTGAACTATTTTAAACTCTTTTTAAAGCATTTCAAGAACATTTTAAATTGTTTTTAAAACATTTTATATATTTCTTTTAAAACATTTCAAAACTATTTTAAATTGTTTTTAAAGCGTTTAAAAAACATTTTAAAGCATTTTAAATCTTTTTAAATTGTTTATAAAACATTTCGAATTATTTTTAAAATGTTTAAAATTGTTTTTAAAGTATTCAGAACTATTTAAAATCGTTTTTAAATGTCTTCAAAACATTTTAAATTATTTTGAAACCATTATGAGATGTTTTAAAAAGATTTAAAAGGGTTTTAAATTGTTTTTAGAACATTTCTAATTGTTCTTAAATCAATTTAAATTATTTTTAAATCATTTTAAAGTGTTTTAAAGCATTGTAAACTATTTTTAAAGCATTTTAAATTGTTTTTAAAGCATTTTAAAAATGTTTAAAAATCATTTAAAATTGTTCTTAAAGCAATTTAAATTGTTTTTAAAACATTTCAAATTGTTTCAAGACCATTTTAAATTGTTTTTAAAGCATTTTAAAATCGTTTAAAATTATTCTTAAAACAATTTAAATTATATTTAAAGTATTCTAAATTGTTTTTAAAACATTGTAAACTATTTTTAAAGCATTATAAATTGTTTTTAAACCATTTTAAACTGTTCCTAAAGCATTTTATTTTTTTTTAACATTTTAAAAGGGTTTCAAAGCCTTTGCAATTGTTCTTGAAGCACTTAATCTTATTTTTAAAGCATTTTAAATTGTTTTTAAAACATTTTAACTTGTTTTTATAGCATTTTAAAATCATTTAAAATTGTTCTTAAAGCAATTTAAATTATTTTTAAAGTATTCTAAATTATTTTTAAAGCATTGTAACCTATTTTTAACGCAGTTTAAATCACTTTAAGGTCTTATTAAAGTATTTTAAATTGTTTTTAAAACATTTTAAAATCATTTAGAATTGTTCTTAAAACAATTTAAATTAATTTTAAAGTGTTTTTGAATTTTTTTTAGAAATTATTTTGAACTATTTCAAACTATTTCTAAAGCATTTTAAAACCATTTTAAAGCACTTCAAATCCTTTTAAATTGTTTTTAAAACATTTTAAATTGTTTTTATAACACTTTAAATGGTTTTTAAAGCATTTTATGATGTTTTTAGAGGATTTTAAAGCATTTTAAAATCGTTATGAAGTATTTTAAAACATTTTTAATTGTTTTTAAAGTGTTTTAAAATGATTTAAAATTGTTTTTAAAGCATCTTAAATTGTTCTTTAGGCACTTTAACTTATTTTTAAAGTATTTAAAACATTTTAATTGTTTTTAAAGAACTATAAATTATTTTTAAAGCATTTTAAATTGTTCTTAAAGCATTTTAAATTGTTTTTAGAATATTTTAAAACAATTAATAATTGTTTTTAAAGCAATTTGATTTACTTTTTAAATTGTTTTTAAAGCATTTTAAAATAATTTAAAATTGTTCTTAAAGCAATTTAAAGTATTTTAAATTATTTTTAAAGCACTGTAACCTATTTTCAAAGCATTTTAAATTGTTATTAACACATTTTAAATTGTTTTTACAACATTTTGTACCATTTTAAATTGTTTTTACAACATTTTAAACCATTTTAAAATAATTTTTGAAGTATTTTAAATTGTTTTTTAAACGTTGTAAACTATTTTTAAAGCATTATAAATTGCTTTTAAAGCATTTTAAATTGTTCTTCAAGAATTTTAAATTGTTTTTAGAACATTTTAAAATGGTTTTAGAGCATTTTCGATGGTTCATAAAGCACTTAAACTTATTTTTAAAGAATTTGAAAATCTCTTTAAAACATCGTAAATTGTTTTTGAAGCATTTTAAAATTGTTCTTAAAGCAATTTAAATTATTTTTAAAGTATTCGAAATTGTTTTTAAAGCCTTGTAACCTATTTTTAATGCTTTTTAAATCACTTTAAGTTGTTATTAAAGAATTTTAAATTATTTTTAGAACATTTTAAAATCATTTAGAATTGTTCTTAAAACAATTTACATTAATTTTAAAGTGTTCTAAATTGTTTTTAAATTATTTTGAACTATTTCAAACTGTTTTTAAAGCATTTTAAAGCACTCTAAGTCATTTTAAATTGTTTTTTAAAGCGTTTAAAAATATTTTTAAAGTATTTAAAACTGTTTTTAAAGCATTTAAAAAATGTCCTTAAAGCATTTTAAACTATTTTGAAACCATTTTAAGATGTTTTAAAAAGATTTTAAAAGCACTTTAAATTGTTTTTAAAACATTTCTAATTGTTTTTAAAGTATTTCAAATTGTTTTTAAACCATTTTAAATTGTTTTTAAACCATTTTAAATTTTTCTTAAAGCATTTTAATTTTTTTTAAAGCATTTTAAATTGTTCTAAGCACTTTAACTTATTTTTAAGGCATTTTAAAACATTTTAGACCATTTTAAATTGTGTTTAATGAATTTTAAAATTATTTAATATTCTTCTTAGAGCAATTTGAATTATTTTTCAGGGATTTTAAAAACATTTTAAATTGTTTGTAAAGTATTTAAAGCTATTTAAGATTATTTTTAAACCATTTTAAGATGTTTGAAAACCATTTTAAAGTGTTTTAAAAGCATTTTAAATTGTTTTGAAAGCACTGAAAATCATTTGTAATGCATTTTAAAAGATTTTATATTGTTTTTAAAGAATTTTAAATTGTTATTAGAACACTTTAAATGGTTTTTAAACCATTTTATGATGTTTTTAGAGGATTTTAAAGCATTTTAAAATCGTTATGAAGTATTTTAAAACATTTTTTATTGTTTTTAAAGCGTTTTCAAATGATTTAAAATTGTTTTTAAAGCATTTTAAATTGTTCTCAAGGCACTTTAACTTATTTTTAAAGCATTTTAATTGACTTTAAATTGTTTTTAAAGCACTGTAAACTATTTTTAAAGCACTGTAAAATATTTTTAAAGCATTTTAAATTTTCCTTAAAGCATGTAAAATTGTTTTTAAAACATTTTAAAACAATTAATAATTGTTCTTAAAGAAATTTAATTTAGTTTTTAAATTGTTTTTAAAGTACTGTAACCTGATTTCAAAGCATTTTAAATTGTTATTAAAGCATTTAAAATTGTTTTTACAACATTTTAAACCATTTTAAAATAATTTTAAATTGTTCTTAAAGCAATTTTAATTATTTTTTAAGTATTTTAAATTGTTTTTAGAGCATTTTAAATTGTTTTCAAAGCATTTTAAATTGTTTTGACAGCATTTAAAATAATTTTTAAAGCATTTTAAATTGTCTTTAAATTATTTTGAACTATTTTAAACTCTTTTTAAAGCATTTTAAATTGCTTCAAGGACAATTTAAATTGTTTTTAAACCATTTTATATTGTTTTTAAAACATTTAAAAAACATTTTAAAGCATTTTAAATCGTTTTAAATTGTTTATAAAACATTTCAAATTGTTTTTAAAACGTTTAAAATTGTTTTTAAAGTATTCAAAACTATTTAAAATCGTTTTTAAATAGTTTAAAAATAGTATTTAAAACTATTTTAAAATTGTTTTTAAAACATTTTAAATTGTTTTTAAAACATTTTAAATTGTTTTAAAGCATTTTAAAATCATTTAAAATTATTCTTAAAACAATTTAAATTATTTTTGAAGTATTCTAAATTGTTTTTAAAACATTGTAAACTATTTTTAAAGCATTATAAATTGTTTTTAAACCATTTTAAATTGTTCTTAGGGCATTTTAAATTGTTTATAAAGCATTTTAAATTGTTCTTAAAACATTTTATTTATTTTTTCAGCATTTTAAATTGTTCTAAGCACTTTAACTTATTTTTAAGGCATTTTAAAACATTTTAGACCGTTCTAAATTGTGTTTAATGAATTTTAAAATTATTTAATATTGTTCTTAGAGCAATTTGAATTATTTTTAAAGCATTTTAGAAACCTTTTAAATTATTTGTAAAGTATTTAAAGCTATTTAAAATTATTTTTAAAGCATTCAAAATTATTTTCAAACCATTTTAAGATGTTTTAAAACCATTTTAAAGCATTTGAAATTGTTTTGAAAGCACCGAAAATCATTTGTAATGCATTTTAAAACATTTTATATTGTTTTTAAATAATTTTAAATTGTTATTAAAACACTTCAAATGGTTTTTAAAGCATTTTATGATGTTTTTAGAGGATTTTAAAGCATTTTAAGATCGTTATGAAGTATTTTAAAACATTTTTAATTGTTTTTAAAGCGTTTTAAAATGATTTAAAATTGTTTTTAAAGCATTTTAAATTGTTCTTAAGGCAATTTAACTTATTTTTAAAGTATTTAAAACATTTTAATTGTTTTTAAAGCACTGTAAACTAGTTTTAAAGCATTTTAATTGGTTCTTAAAACATTTTAAAACCATTAATAATTGTTTTTAAAGCATTTTAAAATAATTTAAAATTGTTCTTAAAGCAATTTAAAGTATTTTAAATTCTTTTTAAAACATTTTAACCTATTTTCAAAGTATTTTAAATTGTTCTGCAGCCTTTAAAATAGTTTTTAAATCATTTTAATTTGTCTTTAAATTATTTTGAACTATTTTAAACTCTTTTTGAAGAATTTTAAATTGTTTCGAGAACAATTCAAATTGTTTTTAAAACATTTTATATTGTTTTTAAAGCATTTTATATTGTTTTTAAAGCATTTAAAAAACATTTTAGAACATTTTAAATCTTTTTAAATTGTTTATAAAACATTTCGAATTGTTTTTAAAACGTTTAATTTTTTTTTAAAGTATTCAAAACTATTTAAAATCATTTTTAAAGCATTTAAAAATGTCTTCAAAACATTTTAAATTATTTTGAAACCATTATAAGATGTTTTAAAAAGATTTTAAAACCGTTTTAAATTGTTTTTAAAACATTTCTAATTGTCCTTAAAGCAATTTAAATTATTTATAAAGTGTTTTACTTTGTTGTTAAAACATTGTAAGCTATTTTTAAAGCATTTTAAATTGTTTTTAAAATGTTTTAAAATCATTTAAAATTGTTCTTAGAGCAATTTAAATTGTTTTTAAAACATTTTAAACTATTTCAAGACCATTTTAAATTGTTTTTAAATCATTTAAAATTATTCTTAAAACAATTTAAATTATTTTTGAAGTATTTTAAATTGTTTTTAAAACATTGTAATCTATTTTTAAAGCATTTTAAATTGTTTTTAAAGCATTTTAAATTGTTCTTAAAGCATTTTAAATTGTTTTTAGAACATTTTAAAATGGTTTTAGAGCATTTTCGATGGTTCATAAAGCACTTAAACTTATTTTTAAAGAATTTAAAAATGTCTTTAAAACATTCTAAATTGTTTTTGAAGCATTTTAAAAACATTTAAAATTGTTCTTAAAGCAATTTAAATTATTTTTAAAGTATTCTAAATTGTTTTTAAAGCATTCTAACCCATTTTTAACGCATTTTAAATCACTTTAAGTTCTTATTAAAGCATTTTAAATTGTTTTTAGAACATTTTAAAATCATTTAGAATTGTTCTTAAAACAATTTACAGTAATTTTAAAGTATTATGAATTATTTTTAAATTATTTTGAACTATTTCAAAGTGTTTCTAAAACATTTTAAAACACATTAAATCTTTTTCAATTGTTTTTTAAAGCATTTAAAAGTATTTTTAAAGTGTTTAAAATTGTTTTTAAATCATTTAAAGATGTCCTTAAAACATTTTAAACTTTTTGGGAACCATTTTAAGATGTTTTAAAAAGATTTTAAAAGCACTTTAAATTGTTTTTAAAACATTTCTAATTGTTTTTAAAGTATTTCAAATTGTTTTTAAACCATTTTTAAATTGTTTATAAAGCATTTTAAATTGTTCTTAAAGCATTTTTTTTTTAAATCATTTTAAATTGTTCTAAGCACTTTAACTTATTTTTAAGGCATTTGAAAACATTTTAGACCATTTTAAATTGTGTTTAATGAATTTTAAAATTATTTAATATTGTTCTTAGAGCAATTTAAATTATTTTTCAAGCATTTCAAAAACATTTTAAATTGTTTTTAAAGTATTTTGAAAGCATTTAAAATTGTTTTTAAACCATTTTAAGATGTTTGAAAACCATTTTAAATCGTTTTAAAATCATTTCAAATTGTTTTGAAGGCACTGAAAATCATTTGTAATGCATTTTAAAACATTTTATATTGTTTTTAAAGAATTTTAAATTGTTATTAAAACACTTTAAATGGTTTTTAAAGCATTTTATGATGTTTTTAGAGGATTTTAAAGCATTTTAAAATCATTATGAAGTATTTTGAAACAATTTTAATTGTTTTTAAAGCGTTTTAAAATGATTTAAAATTGTTTTTAAAGAATTTTAAATTGTTCTTAAGGCACTTTAACTTATTTTTAAAGCATTTAAAACATTTTAATTGATTTTAAATTGTTTTTAAAGCACTGTAAATTGCTTTTAAAGCACTTTAAACTATTTTTAAAGCATTTTAAATTTTTCTTAAAGAATTTTAAATTGTTCTTAAAGCATTTTAAATTGTTTTTAAAACATTTTAAGACAATTAATAATTGTTTTTAAAGCAATTTAATTTACTTTTTAAATTGTTTTTAAAGCATTTTAAAATTGTTCTTAAAGCAATTTAAAGTATTTTAAATTGTTTTTATAACACTGTAACCTATTTTAAAAGCATTTTAAACTGTTATTAAAGCATTTTAAATTGTTTTTACAACATTTTAAATTGTTTTTAAAGCAATTTTAATTATTTTTCAAGTATTTTAAATTGTTTTTAAAGCATTTAAAATTGTTTTCAAGGCATTTTAAATTGTTTTGACAGCATTTAAAATAGTTTTTAAAGCATTTTAAATTGTCTTTAAATTATTCTGAACTATTTTAAACTCTTTTTAAAGAATTTTAAATTGTTTCAAGAACATTTTAAATTGTTTTAAAAACATTTATATTGTTTTTAAAGCATTTCAAAAGCATTTCATATTGTTTTTAAAGCATTTAAAAAACATTTTAAAGCATTTTAAATATTTTTAAATCGTTTATAAAACATTTCGGATTGTTTTTAAAACATTTAATTTTTTTTTTAAAGTATTCAAAACTATTTAAAATCGTTTTTAAAGCATTTAAAAAAGTCTTCAAAACATTTTAAATTATTTTGAAACCATTATAAGATGTTTTAAAAAGATTTTAAAAGCATTTTAAATTGCTTTTAAAACATTTCTAATTGTTCTTAAAGCAATTTAAATTATTTTTAAAGCATTTTAAAGTGTTTTAAAGCATTGTAAACTATTTTTAAAGCATTTTAAATTGTTTTTAAAGCGTTTTTAAAATATTTTAAAATCATTTAAAATTGTTAAAGCAATTTAAATTGTTTTTAAAACATTTTAAATTGTTTCAAGACCATTTTAAATTGTTTTTAAAGCATTTTAAAATCGTTTAAAATTATTCTTAAAACAATTTAAATTATTTTGAAGTATTCTAAATCGTTTTTAAAACATTGTAAACTACTTTTAAAGCATTATAAATTGTTTTTAAAGCATTTTACATTGTTCTTGAGGCATTTTAAATTGTTTTTAAAACATTTTAAAAAGGTTTTCAAGTATATTCAATTGTTCTTGAAGCACTTAAACTTATTTTTAAAGCATTTCAAAATGTTTTTAAAACATTTTAACTTGTTTTTAAAGCATTTTAAAATGTTTTTAAAACATTTTACCTTGTTTTTAAAGCATTTTAAAATCGTTTAAAAATGTTCTTAAAGCAATTTAAATTATTTTTAAAGTATTCTAAATTGTTTTTAAAGCATTGTAACCTATTTTCAACGCATCTTAAATCACTTTAAGCTCTTATTAAAGCATTTTAAATTGTTTGTAAAACATTTTAAAATCATTTAGAATTGTTCTTAAAACAATTTAAGTTATTTTAAAGTGTTTTGAATTGTTTTAAACTTATTTGGAACTATTTCAAACTGTTTCTAAAAGCATTTTAAAACCATTTTAAAGCACTTCAAATCTTTTTAAATTGTTTTTTAAAGCGTTTAAAAATATTTTTAAAGTATTTAAAACTGTTTTTAAAGCATTTAAAAATGTCCTCAAAACATTTTAAGCTATTTTGAAACCATTTTAACATGTTTTAAGAAGATTTTAAAAGCATTTTAAATTGTTTTTATAACATTTCTGATTGTTTTTAAAGCATTTTAAAGTATTTTAAATTGTTCTTAAAGCATTTTAAATTTTTTAAAGCATTTTAAATTGTTCTAAGCACTTTAAATTAAGCACTTTAAATTATTTTTAAGGCATTTTAAAACATTTTAGACCATTTTAAATTGTGTTTAATGAATTTTAAAATTATTTAATATTGTTCTTAGAGAAATTTGAATTATTTTTAAAGCATTTTAAAAACATTTTAAATTGTTTGTAAAGTATTTAAAGCTATTTAAAATTATTTTAAAGCGTTCAAATTTTTTTTAAAACCATTTTAAGATGTTTTAAAACCATTTTAAAGCGTTTTAAAAGCATTTTACATTGTTTTGAAAGCAATGAAAATCATTTGTAATGCATTTTAAAACATTTTATATTGTTTTTAAAGAATTTTAAATTGTTATTAAAACACTTTAAAAGGTTTTTAAAGCATTTTATGATGTTTTTAGAGGATTTTAAAGCATTTTAAAATCGTTATGAAGTATTTTAAAACGTTTTATATTCTTTTTAAAGTGTTTTAAAATGATTTAAAATTGTTTTTAAAGCATTTTAAATTGTTCTTAAGGCACTTTAACTTATTTTTAAAGCATTTAAAACATTTTAGTTGTTTTTAATGCACTGTAAACTATTTTTAAAGTATTTTAATTTTTTCTTAAAGCTTTTTAAATTGTTCTTAAAGCATTTTAAAACAATTAATAATTGTTTTTAAAGCAATTTGATTTACTTTTTAAATTGTTTTTAAAGCATTTTAAAATAATTTAAAATTGTTCTTAAAGCAATTTAAATTACTTTTAAAATATTTAAAATTGTTTTTAAAGCATTTAAAATTGTTTTAAAAGCATTTTAAATTGTTCTGACAGCATTTAAAATAGTTTTTAAAACATTTTAAAGCATTTTAAATTGTCTTTAAATTATTTTGAACTATTTTAAACTCTTTTTAAAGCATTTTAAATTGTTTCGAGAACATTTTAAATTGTTTTTAAAACCTTGTATATTGTTTTTAAAGCATTTCAAAAGCATTTTATATTGTTTTTAAAACATTTAAAAATCATTTTAATCCTTTTTAAATTGTTTATAAAACATTTCGAATTGTTTTAAAACATTTAGAATTGTTTTTAAAGTATTCGAAACTATTGAAAATTGTCTTTAAAGCTTTTAAAAATGTCTTCTAAACATTTTAAATTATTTTGACACCATTATAAGATGTTTTAAATTGATTTTAAAAACGTTTTAAACTGTTTTTAAAACATTTCTAATTTTTTTTTTTTTTTTCTTTTTTCACATGTGGTTCACGGATACCCATGGTCAATGGGCAGCCGCTACGTCCAGGGTAAGAACTGGGAGCTCGACCCCGAAGGGGAGCACACCCCTCGGCCTATACTGACCTGACCCCAAGAGCTTTCGGGAATTGACCCTGTGACCTCCCGATTGGCGAGGCACTGATTTGACCGATTGAGCTAACTCTTGGGGCTAAAACATTTCTAATTGTTCTTCAAGCAATTTAAATTATTTTTAAATTGTTTTAAAGCATGGTAAACTATTTTAAAGCCTTTTAAATTGTTTCTAAAGCATTTGAAATTGTTTTTAAATTGTTTTAAAATCATTTAAAATTGTTTTTAAAACAATTTAAATTGTTTTTAAAACATTTTAAATTGTTTTTAAAATGTTTTAAAATCATTTTAAATTGTTCTTAAAACAATTTAAATTGTTTTTAAAACATTTTAAATTGTTTCAAGACCATTTCAAATTGTTTTTAAAGCATTTTAAAATCGTTTAAAATTATTCTTAAAACAAATTAAATTATTTTTTAAGTATGTTAAATTGTTTTTAAAACATTGTAAACTATTTTTAAAGCATTTTAAATTGTTTTTAAAGCATTTTAAATTGTTGTTAAAGCATTTCAAATTGTTTTTAAAACATTTTAAAAGGGTTTTAAAGTATTTTCAATTGTTCTTCAAGCACTTAAACTTATTTTTAAAGCATTTTAAAATGTTTTTTAAACATTTTAACTTGTTTTAAGGCATTTTAAAATCATTTAAAATTGTTCTTAAAGCAATTTAAATTATTTTTAAAGTATTCTAAATTGTTTTTAAAGCATTGTAACCTATTTTTAATGCATTTTAAATCACTTTAAGTTGTTATTAAAACATTTTAAATTGTTTTCCGAACATTTTAAAATCATTTAGAATTGTCCTTAAAACAATTTACATCAATTTTAAAGTGTTCTGAATTGTTTTTAAATTATGTTTAACTATTTCAAACTGTTTCTAAAGCATTTTAAAGCACTTTAAATCTTTTTAAATTGTTTTTTAAAGCGCTTAAAAATATTTTTAAAGTATTTAAAACTATTTTTAAAGCATTTAAAAATGCTCTTAAAACATTTTAAACTATTTTCAAACCATTTTAAGATGTTTTAAAAGATTTTAAAAGCATTTTAAATTGTTTTTATAACATTTTTAATTGTTTTTAACTCATTTTAAAGCATTTTAAATTGTCTTTAAATTATTTTGAACTATTTTAAACTCTTTTTAAAGCATTTTAAATTGTTTCAAGAACATTTTAAATTGTTTTTAAAACATTTTATATTGTTTTTAAAGCATTTTAAATCTTTTTAAATTGTTTATAAAACATTTCGAATTGTTTTTAAAATGCTTAAAATTGTTTTTCAAGTATTCAAAACTATTTAAAATTGTTTTTAAAGCATTTAAAAATGTCTTCAAAACATTTTCAATGATTTTGAAACCATTATAAGATGTTTTGAAAAGATCTTAAAAGCGTTTTAAATTGTTTTTTTGTTTTTAAAGCATTTTAAATTGTTCTTAAGGCACTTTAACTTATTTTTAAAGCATTTAAAAACATTATAATTGATTTTAAATTGTTTTTAAAGCACTGTAAACTGTTTTTAGAGAATTTTAAATTGTTCTTAAAACATTTTAATTTGTTCTTAAAACATTTATTGTTTTTAAAGCAATTTAATTTAATTTTTAAATTGTTTTTTAAAACATTTTAAAATAATCTAAAATTGTTCTTAAAGCAATTTAAAGTATTTTAAATTGTTTCTAAAGCACTGTAACCTATTTTCAAAGAATTTTAAATTGTTATTAAAGCATTTTAAATTTTTTTTACAACATTTTAAATCATTTTAAAATAATTTAAAATTGTTCTTAAAGCAATTTAAACTACTTTTAAAGTATTTAAAATTGTTTTTAAAGTATTTAAAATTGTTTTTAAAACATTTAAAATTGTTTTCAAAGCATTTTAAATTGTCTTGACAACATTTAAAATAGTTTTTAAAGCATTTTAAGTTGTCTTGAAATTATTTTGAACTATTTTGAACTCTTTTTAAAGCATTTTAAATTGTTTCAAGAACATTTTAAATTGTTTTTAAAACATTTTATGTTGTTTTTAAAGCATTTAGAAAACATTTTCTATTATTTTTAAAGCATTTTAAATTGTTTATAAAACATTTCAAATTGTTTTTAAAACGTTTAAAATTGTTTTCAAAGTATTCAAAACTACTCAAAATCGTTTTTAAAGCATTTAAAAATGTCTTCAAAAGATTTTAAATTATTTTGAAACCATTATAAGATGTTTTAAAAAGATTTAAAAAGCATTTTAAATTGCTTTTAAAACATTTCTAATTGTTCTTAAGGCAATTTAAATTATTTTTAAAGGATTTTAAAGCATTGTAAACTATTTTTAAGGCATTTTAAATTGTTTTTTAAAGTGTTTTTAAAATGTTTTAAAATCATTTAAAATTGTTCTTAAAGCAATTTAAATTGTTTCAAGACCATTTTAAATTGTTTTTAAAGCATTTTAAAATCGTTTAAAATTATTTTTAAAACAATTTAAATTATTTTTGAAGTATTCTAAATTGTTTTCAAAACATTGTAAACTATTTTTAAAGCATTATAAATTCTTTTTAAAGCATTTTAAATTGTTCTTAAAGCATTTTAAATTGTTTTTAAAACATTTTAAAAGGGTTTAAAAGCATTTTCAATGTTATTGAAGCACTAAAACTTATTTTTAAAGCATTTTAAAATGTTTTTAAATCATTTTAAAATGTTTTTAAAGCATTTTAAAATGTTTTTTAAGCATTTTAACTTGTTTTTAAAGAATTTTAAAATCATTTAAAATTGTTCTTAAAGCAATTTAAATTATTTTTAAAGTATTCTAAATTGTTTTTAAAGCATTGTAACCTATTTTTAACGCATTTTAAATCACTTCAAATTGTTATTAAAGCATTTTAAATTGTTTTTAGAACATTTTAAAATCATTTAGAATTGTTCTTAAAACAATTTAAATTAATGTTAAAGTGTTTTGAATTGTTTTTAAATTATTTTGAACTATTTCAAATTGTTTCTAAAGCATTTTAAAACCATTTTAAAGCACTTTAAATCTTTTTAAATTGTTTTTAAAGCGTTTAAAAATATTTTTAAAGTATTTCTAACTATTTTTAAAGCATTTAAAAATGCCCTTAAAACATTTTAAACTATTTTGAAACCATTTTAAGATGTTTTAAAAAGATTTTAAAATCATTTTAAATTGTTTTTATAATGTTTCTAATTGTTTTTAAATCATTTTAAAGCATTTTGAATTGTCTTTAAATTGTTTTGAACTATTTTAAACTCTTTTTAAAGCATTTTAAATTGTTTCAAGAACATTTTAAATTGTTTTTAAAACATTTTATATTGTTTTTAAAGCATTTTTTTTTAAATTGTTTATAAAACATTTCGAATTGTTTTCAAAATGTTTAAAAATGTTTTTAAAGTATTCAAAACTATTTAAAATTGTTTTTAAAGCATTTAAAAATGTCTTCAAAACATTTTAAATTATTTTGAAACCATTATAAGATGTTTTAAAAAGATTTTAAAAGCGTTTTAAATTGTTTTAAAATTGTTTTTAAAGCATTTTAAATTGTTCTTAAGGTACTTTAACTTATTTTTAAAGCATTTAAAAACATTTTAATTGATTTTAAATTATTTTTAAAGCACTATAAACTGTTTTTAGAGCATTTTAAATTGTTCTTTAAGCATTTAAATTTGTTATTAAAACATTATTGTTTTTAAAGCAATTTAATTTACTTTTTAGATGGTTTTATAAAACATTTTAAAATAATCTAAAATTGTTCTTGAAACAATTTAAAGTATTTTAAATTGTTTCTCAAGCATTGTAACCTATTTTCAAAGCATTTTAAATTGTTATTTGCGTGTTTTAAATTGTTTTTACAACATTTTAAACCATTTTAAAATAATTTAAAATTGTTCTTAAAGCAATTTAAACTATTTTTAAAGTATTTAAAATTGTTTTTAAAGCATTTAAAATTGTTTTCAAAGCATTTTAAATTGTCTTGACAATATTTAAAATAGTTTTTAAAGCATTTTAAGTTGTCTTGAAATTATTTTGAACTATTTTGAACTCTTTTTAAAGCATTTTAATTTTTTTCAAGAACATTTTAAATTGTTTTTAAAACATTTTATGTTGTTTTTAAAGCATTTCAAAAACATTTTCTATTATTTTTAAAGCATTTTAAATCTTTTTAAATTGTTTATAGAACATTTCGAAATGTTTTTAAAACGTTTAAAATTGTTTTCAAAGTATTCAAAACTACTCAAAAATCGTTTTTAAAGCATTTAAAAATGTCTTCAAAACATTTTAAATTATTTGGAAACCATTATAAGATGTTTTAAAAAGATTTAAAAAGTGTTCTAAATTGCTTTTAAAACATTTCTAATGGTTCTTAAGGCAATTTAAATTATTTTTAAAGCATTGTAAACTATTTTTAAAGCATTTTAAATTGTTTTCTAAAGCGTTTTTAAAATGTTTAAAATCATTTAAAATTGTTCTTAAAGCAATTTAAATTGTTTTTAAAACATTTTAAATTGTTTCAAGACCATTTTAAATTGTTTTTAAAGCATTTTAAAATCGTTTAAAATTATTCTTAAAACAATTTAAATTATTTTTGAAGTATTCTAAATTGTTTTCAAAACATTGCAAACTATTCTTAAAGCATTATAAATTCTTTTTAAAGTATTTTAAATTGTTCTTAAAGCATTTTTAATTGTTTTTAAAACATTTTAAAAGGGTTTTAAAGCATTTTCAATGTTCTTGAAGCACTTAAACTTATTTTTAAAGCATTTTAAAATGTTTTTTTAAGCATTTTAACTTGTTTTTAAAGCATTTTAAAATCATTTAAAATTGTTCTTAAAGCAATTTAAATTGTTTTTAAAGTATTCTAAATTGTTTTTAAAGCATTGTAACCTATTTTTAACGCATTTTAAATCACTTCAAGTTGTTATTAAAGCATTTTAAATTGTTTTTAGAACATTTTAAAATCATTTAGAATTGTTCTTAAAACAATTTAAAATAATCTTAAAGTGTTTTGAATTGTTTTTAAATTATTTTGAACTATTTCAAACTGTTTCTAAAGCATTTTAAAACCATTTTAAAGCACTTTAAATCTTTTTAAATTGTTTTTAAAACATTTTAGATTGTTTTTAAAGCGTTTAAAAATATTTTTAAAGTATTTCAAACTGTTTTTAAAGCATTAAAAAATTCCCTTAAAACATTTTAAACTATTTTGAAACCATTTTAAGATATTTTAAAAAGATTTTAAAAGCATTTTAAATTGTTTTTATAATGTTTCTAATTGTTTTTAAATCATTTTAAAGCATTTTAAATTGTCTTTAAATTATTTTGAACTATTTTAAACTCTTTTTAAAGCATTTTAAATTGTTTCAAGAACATTTTAAATTGTTTTTAAAACATTTTATATTGTTTTTAATGCATTTTAAATCTTTTTAAATTGTTTATAAAACATTTTGAATTGTTTTTAAAACGTTTAAAATTGTTTTTAAAGTTTTCAAAACTATTTAAAATTGTTTTTAAAGCATTTAAAAATGTCTTCAAAACATTCTAAATGATTTTGAAACCATTATAAGATGTTTTAAAAAGATTTTAAAAGCGTTTTAAATTGTTTTAAAATTGTTTTAAAAGCATTTTAAATTGTTCTTAAGGCACTTTAACTTATTTTTAAAGCATTTAAAAACATTTTAATTGATTTTAAATTATTTTTAAAGAACTGTAAACTGTTTTTAGAGCATTTTAAATTGTTCTTAAAGCATTTTAATTTGTTCTTAAAACATTTATTGTTTTTAAAGCAATTTAATTTATTTTTAGATTGTTTTATAAAACATTTTAAAATAATCTAAAATTGTTCTTAAAGCAATTTAAAGTATTTCAAATTGTTTCTAAAGCAATGTAACCTATTTTCAAAGAATTCTAAATTGTTATTAACGCGTTTTAAATTGTTTTTAAAACATTTTAAACCATTTTAAAATAATTTAAAATTGTTCTTAAATCAATTTAAACTATTTTTAAAGTATTTAAAATTGTTTTTAAAACATTTTATGTTGTTTTTAAAGCATTTCAAAAACATTTTCTATTATTTTTAAAGCATTTTAAATCTTTTTAAATTGTTTATAAAACATTTCGAATTGTTTTTAAAACGTTTAAAATTGTTTTCAAAGTATTCAAAACTATTTTTAAAGCATTTAAAAATGTCTTCAAAACATTTTAAATTATTTTGAAACCATTATAAGATGTTTTAAAAAGATTTAAAAAGCATTTTAAATTGCTTTTAAAACATTTCTAATTGTTCTTAAGGCAATTTAAATTATTTTTAAAGCATTTTAAAGCATTGTAAACTATTTTTAAAGCATTTTAAATTGTTTTTTAAAGCGTTTTTAAAATGTTTTAAAATCATTTAAAATTGTTCTTAAAGCAATTTAAATTGTTTTTAAAACATTTCAAATTGTTTCAAGACCATTTTAAATTGTTTTTAAAGCATTTTAAAATCGTTTAAAATTATTCTTAAAACAATTTAAATTATTTTTGCAGTATTCTAAATTGTTTTCAAAATATTGTAAACTATTCTTAAAGCATTATAAATTCTTTTTAAAGCATTTTAAATTGTTATTAAAGCATTTTAAATTGTTTTTAGAACATTTTAAAATGGTTTTAGAGCATTTTCGATGGTTCATAAAGCACTTAAACTTATTTTTAAAGAATTTAAAAATGTCTTTAAAACATTGTAAATTGTTTTTGAAGCATTTTAAAAACATTTAAAATTGTTCTTAAAGCAATTTAAATTATTTTGAAACTATTCTAAATTGTTTTTAAAGCATTGTAACCTATTTTTAACGGATTTTAAATCACTTCAAGTTGTTATTAAAGCATTTTAAATTGTTTTTAGAACATTTTAAAATCATTTAGAATTGTTCTTAAAACAATTTAAATTAATTTTAAAGTGTTTTGAATTGTTTTTAAATTATTTTGAACTATTTCAAACTGCTTCTAAAGCATTTTAAAACCATTTTAAAGCACTTTAAATCTTTTTAAATTGTTTTTAAAACATTGTAAATTGTTTTTTAAAGCGTTTAAAAATATTTTTAAAGTATTTCAAACTGTTTTTAAAGCATTTAAAGATGTCCTTAAAACATTTTAAACTTTTTGGGAACCATTTTAAGATGTTTTAAAAAGATTTTAAAAGCACTTTAAATTGTTTTTAAAGCATTTCTAATTGTTTTTAAAGCCTTTTAAATTCATTCTAAAGCGTTTAAAATTGTTTTTAAAGCGTTTTAAATTGTTGTTAAAGCTTTTTAAAAACAATATAAATGTTATTGAAACAATTTAAAATGCTTTAAAAAGAATTTAAAATAGTTCAAAATAATTTAAAGGAAATTTAAAATGCTTTAGAAACTATTTTAAATGCTGTGAAAACAATTTAAAATGCTTTGAAAACAATTTTAAATGCTTTAAGAATAATTTTAAATACTTTAAAAATAATTGAAATTGCTTTAAGAACAATTTTAAATTATTTTAAAATGTTGTAAAAAGAATTTAAAATGCTCTAATAACAATTTAAAATACTTTGAAAATAGGTTACAGTGCTTTAAAAACAATTTAAAATACTTTAAATTACTTTAAGAGCAATTTTAAATTATTTTAAAATGCTTTAAAAACAATTTAAAAAGTAAATTAAATTGCTTTAAAAACAATAAATGTTTTAAGAACAAATTAAAATGCTTTAAGAACAATTTAAAATGCTCTAAAAACAGTTGACAGTGCTTTAAAAAAGATTTAAAATCAATTAAAATGTTTTTAAATGCTTTAAAAATAAGTTAAAGTGCCTTAAGAACAATTTAAAATGCTTTAAAAACAATTTTAAATCATTTTAAAACGCTTTAAAAACAATTAAAAAACACAATTTAAAAAGATTTAAAGTGCTTTAAAATGGTTTTAAAATGCTTTACAAGCAGTTTGAAATAGTTTAAAATAATTTGAAAACAATTCAAAACACTTTAAAATTAATTTAAATTATTTTAAGAACAATTCTAAATGATTTTAAAATGTTCTAGAAAAAATTTAAACTGCTTTAATAACAACTTAAAGTGATTTAAAATGCGTTAAAAATAGGTTGCAATGCTTTAGAAACAATTTAGAATACTTTAAAAATAATTTAAATTGCTTTAAGAACAGTTTTAAATGATTTTAAAATGCTTTCAAAACAAGTTAAAATGTTTTAAAAACATTTTAAAATGCTTTAAAAATACGTTTAAGTGCTTCAAGAACAATTGAAAATACTTTAAAACCATTTTCAAATTGTTATTAAAGCATTTTAAATTATTTTTAGAACATTTTAAAATCATTTAGAATTTTTCTTAAAACAATTTAAATTAATTTTAAAGTGTTTTGAAAACAATTTTAAATTCTTTTAAAATGCTTTAACAACAATTTGAAAAGCTTTAAAATACTTGAAAATGTTTTTAAAATGCTTTCAAAACAATTTAAAATGCTTTAAAAACAGTTTACAATGCTTTAAAAACTATTTAAAATACTTCAAAAATAATTTAAATTGCTTTAAGAACAATTTTAAATGATTTTAAAATACTTGAAAAATAGTATACATTGCTTTAAAAAAAATTTAAAATACTTTAAATTGATTTAAGAACAATTTTAAATGATTTTAAAATGTTTCAAAAACATTTTAAAATGTTTTAAAAATAAGTTTAAGTTCTTTAACAACAATTGAAAATGCTTTAAAACCGTTTTAAAATGTTTTCAAACAATTTAAAAAGCTTTAAAGTACTTTAAAATGTTTTAAAAACATTTTTAAACCCTTTAAAAACAATTTAAAATGCTTTAAAAACAATTTAAAATGTTTTTGAAACAATTTAGAATGTTTTAAAAACAATTTAAAACACTTTAAAATGTTTTAAAAACAATTTTAAATTCTTTTAATATGCTTTAACAACAATTTAAAAATCTTTAAAGTACTTTAAAATGTTTTTAAAATGATTTCAAAACAATTTAAAATGCTTTAAAAACAGTTTACAATGCTTCAAAAACTATTTAAAATACTTGGAAAATAATTCAAATTGGTTTAAGAACAATTTTAAATGATTTTAAATTGCTTTAAAAATAGTTTACAATGCTTTAAAAACAATTTAAAATACTTTAAATTGATTTAAGAACAATTTTAAATGATTTTAAAATGTTTTAAAAATAAGTTTAAGTGCTTTAACAACAATTGAAAATGCTTTAAACCCGTTTTAAAATGTTTTAAAAACAATTTAAAAATCTTTAAAGTACTTTAAAATGTTTTAAAAACAATTTTAAATGCTTGAAAAACAATTTAAAATGCTTTGAAAACAATTTAAAATGTTTTTGAAACAATTTAGAACGTTTTAAAAACAATTTAAAATAGTTCAAAATAATTTAAAAACAATTTAAAACACTCTAAAATGTTTTAAAAACAATTTTAAATTCTTTTAAAATGCTTTAACAACAATTTAAAAAGCTTTAAAATATTTTAAAATGCTTTCAAAACAATTTAGAATGCTTTAAAAACAGTTTACAATGCTTTAAAAACTATTTAAAATACTTCAAAAATAATTCAAATTGCTTTAAGAAGAATTTTAAATGATTTTAAAATGCTTTAAAAATAGTTTGCAATGCTTTAAAGACAATTTAAAATATTTTAAAAATAATTTAAATTGATTTAAGAACAATTTTAAATGATTTTAAAATGCTTCAAAAACATTTTAAAATGTTTTAAAAATAAGTTTAAGTGCTTTAACAACAATAGAAAATGTTTTAATACCATTTTAAAATGTTTTAAAAACAATTTAAAAAGCTTTAAATGTTGAACTAGGTTGTCATTGATGTCAATATGGCTATATTCTGGATACTAGAGGATGACATGAAGCCAAGGGGATGCAGAGCAGATTCATGAAGAGACAGGAGCAAAGGCCATCATGATAGCCGAGCTATATATATATATATATATATATATATATATATATATATATATATATATATATATATATATATATATATATATATATATATGCGGAATCAAACATATATGCAAGGAGGTGGTCTTTGAAAGACACTGCCAAGCCAAGAGGAGTAGATGGAGACGAGAGGAGCAGACAGAGCCACCAAGCCATCGGAGAGCCATGTCAAAACAAGAGGAACGCTGCTTGTAAAACAGGCATATCGGAGCAAATGGAGCAAATGGACCGAGAGGAGCAGATGGAGCAAGAGGAGCCAAGAGGAGCAATATATATAGAGCCATCGGTATATGCGAAAGAGGAGGTACACACAGAGCCATCGGAGGAGCTACAGGAGCAAGAGGAGCCATCGGAGGAGCTATCGGAGCCATACTTATAGACCACACATATATGCCAAAGAAGAGGAGCAATGGAGCAGACAAAGTTAGCGGAGCTACAGGAGCAAACAGAGCAAATGGAATAGAGCATATATATATGCCAGATATATGCTCCATTAAATGAAACACTGGGCGGATGTGAATTCTTATTAAGATTGGTCCAGACCCATATCGAGTCCGAAACCAATATCGCATCGGAGGAGTTGAGCCTTTCGGAACCGCCGAAGTGTATGTTCCGAAATCCCGGAGCCAAAGTATTATGAAGTACAACGGATAAGGATTTTGGGTCTCAAATCAATATCGCATCGGAGGAGTAGAGCCTTTCGCAATCACCGAAGTGTATGCTCCGACAGACCGGAGCTGAACCATTATAAAGGGGAGCATAAAGTAATATCGGGTCCGCAAAGGCCTTTGGGACAGTTAAGTGTAAGCTCCGATGGTCCGGAGCTGAAATATTATAAAACAGGGCCTAAAGGAGCATCGGGTCCACAGACCCATTACATTGCAAATCTGCCGATAGGGAACTGCCGATAGGCCGGACCTGAAATCTTTTTAGAAGGGAGCTTAAAGGAGTATCGGGTCCGCAGGCCCATTACATTGTAAATCTGCCGATAGGGAACTGCCGATAGGCCGGACCCGAAATCTCTTTAGAATGGGACCTTAAAGGAGTGTCGGGTCCGCAGACCGTTTGTATTACAAAGTCGCCGAGGTGAACTCACCGAATTAACGAAGCCGAAATTTGAATAGGCTGGATTTTAAAAGGGTGTCAGGTCCGTCGCATCGGAAGAGGCTATTCTATTTTTTACAGCAAACGCCAATGTTCATGAGACTCGAAACAATATTAAAGGGAGTCTAAAGCCATATCGGGTCCACACCTCATCGGAGGTCAGGCCTTAAGAGTTTTTTTATGGTTGCGAAATCCGGACCCGTCGAATTTATGAAAGCAGCCATATAATCCTTGAGATCTGTGTACATTGAGTCAAGCGGTTTTTATGCTAGTTCTGTGTATTGATATTATATGGTTACATATGGCCATGAGGGCTTTTATGGTAATTCCATATATGTCTATAAGTGTGGCAGGTTGATTAAAGTGCTTAGTGATGGTTGATTAAAGGCTCGGTTGGTGGCTTCCGATCGTTGATTATAAAGCACCGATAAAGGGTGGTTTTGATTCTAAGTAAGTCCATGGTTTATAGAAGGCACATAGCCTAAGGAAAGCTTTCGATAGACATAAAAGCGGTGATAAAAGGGTGGCTCCGATTCTATAGTGTGGAGGCGAAAATATTGTGAGGAACAGTCCCGATAGTGCAGGAGACGTGGCTGTCATTTAAAAAATGCCATCCCTGTGTATGCCCACAATCATTGGCAAAGCAGCACTGTTACAAGTTTTTGAAATTGTGTTCTCTACGGATGACTCGATCCTTGCTCATTGATTCAACGTGTCCTGTGAAAACGAATGGACAAGAGGAAGCTACAGCGACAAACAAGCCAACAAGTGAGGAAGCTGAAGCAGGCGAGAAGGAAGCCGAAGAGCCAGCAAGAAAGAGGAAACGAATGGACAAAGACAGGTATGCATAAAACAGTAAACAGAGGACTGCATGTGTCGTGATGGTTGTTGCAAACAAACCAGAATATGAGGTGATGGTTGTTGCAAACAAACCAGAATATGAGGTAGCAGAAGTAGCAGAGGTGGTGGAGCATTGTTTGAATTTGCTAGTGAACACTGCTGCCGCTGTTGAACACTGTTGGAGCTGCTGTGGGGGTGAAGAACCAGAGTGTGAGGTAGTAAAAGTAGCAGAGGCTGTAGAGGCTGCAGAAGCAGTGGAGGTTATAGAGGCAGCAGCAGCAGAAAAGGCTATTGGAGACTATGCTTGGGTAGTGTGCAGAGCTGTGAAGACTCATCCATAAGAAGACATGGTTTTCATAGATACTGTAGTTTGGAGACTACAGTGAAGCTATAAATAGACATAACTCAGCAGAGAAGAGTTCTGAGAGTAGAAGGATTGGAGTCCTTGGGGTTGGAGCCTTAAAAGTGAGAAGGATGGGATTCCTTGAGGCTGGTGCCTCAGAAGTGATATTGGATTGGAGTCCTTGGGGTTAGTGCCTCAAAAGCAGGAAGGATTGAATTCCTTGGGAGTTGGTGCTCTTAAGTCCAAGATTGGTGTCTTGGGAAAATAGAGTTGGTGCTCTGGAGGGTGGAGCCTCACCAAAGTCCAAGTTGGAGCTTGGCAACTGATTGTGACCATCTATATATTGTATTTATTTTACTGCACAGTTATATTAATAAAAACATTTATTCTTGCTGTTCATATTGTGTTCTGAATATATATGTTTTAACTGGTAAAACAATAGTGGGAAAAACAAATACTGATTCACCCCCCCTCAGTATTTCCAACAATTGGTATCAGAGCCGGTTCCTTCATTCAAAGCTTAACAGCTTGAAGGTCGATATTTAGAACACAAATGGCAAGGTCAAGGAAGAAAGTCTCCAATCCTCCTAAGGATGTGTCTCCCTCTACTACTAAAACAGAAGACAATGAATTTGAGGAGGCTCCAAGGCTCAATGGGAAATTTAATATATGGGAAGTAAGAATGAGGAATTTCTTACAGACTCAAGGCTTTGAAATCTAGAAATCTGTGATTGATGATAGCAGTATGGATGAAAAATCTAAGGAGTACAATGCAAAAGCAGTAAAGGCAATCTTGAATGAGCTACCTGATTCTGTAAAGAACAATCTAGGAAAATGTTCATTAGAAAAGGGTATATGGGACAAACTTCATGACCTTCACTCAAAAGGAGCATTAACCATGAACATCAATCAAGAAGATAATGGAAATCTAGAAGGAAATCCAGAACCCATCATAGAAGCTGAAAATAAGAATGATGACATCAAGACTGTAGTAGACCAAAAAGATGAAGAGAATGAAAAAGAATTCGTAGAAGAACTCCTGCTCAACTTATGATTGTCATGGAAGATAATAATAATTTGAAAAAAGAAAATGAGGCACTTAAGAAGATAGCTCCAGTTGGTGACCAAGATCAAACAAGGAAGAAAGTTGATCTCATCAAGCTTCAAGTACAAGAAAGGGATGAAGAGCTTGCCAAGCTTAAGAAGGAATATCATAAAGCAAAGAAGCGGGAAGATACCTTGTCAAGTCAACTTGAACTAAGGCACAAGAGCATGAACAAACTTGAAGAAGAGATTGGTCAATACAAGGTAGAGGTCTCCTCCCTTAAGTCTCAATTATAAGAAGCCAGGAAATAGGCACAAGGAGCTGAGAAGAGAATGGAGAGCAGTCAAGAAAAGAATGAAGAAATATTGAAAATGAAGTCAGATATCATCTCCCTTAAAATAGTAGCAGCTGAAGCTACTCGTAACAAGGAAGAAACTGAGGAACAACTTGCAAAGAAGAATAATGAGTGTGAAAGATTGGAAGAAGAGATTGTCCTCCTCAGGAAAAAGGTTGAAGGGATGAACAAAATCATGAAGAGATCTCAGGCCTTGGATGACATGCTCAGCTATCACAGATGTCCATCTGATAAATCAGGTCTCGGATATTTAGGTGAATCCTCAAACAAAAATGAACATGCTTTAAACAAAAGAGATGTGAAGAAGCCAAAAAGAAATGGTGATGCTCCCAGCTCCAGCAAAGGCAAGGAGAAAAATCAAGGCTACAATAGAAGAAATCCTGCTCCAAGAAGAAAACCCGCTCCAAGAAGAAATAATGATGATGACAAAGATGTGAGAGGCAATGATTATCATTAAAGGATCTCAAGGCAGCAAGGCTTCAGAAATACATCAAAGAAACCTCCATCTCCCAGGTACCAAAGTTCATTTTTTGGTTATTGTTATTCCTGTTCAAACTTTGCTCATATGGAAAAAGACTGTAAAGTATATCATAAAGATAGATGTTATGGTCCCCAACCATCTCACAGAAATAGATGTTATAGTCTCCGATAACCTCCAAGAAATAAGTTTACAGGAAGAAATCATGAGTTCTTATTCATGAACAATGTAGAATGCTTCAAGTGTCATAACATTGGTCACATTGCACGTGATTGTAAATTAACATGGGCTCTTACACAAGCTAGAACCATGAAAAAGAAGAAAGTTACACAAGTATGGAGAAGGAAGGAAATACAGTCCGAAAGTCCCTTAAGCTCTCTAGCCAATCTAAGCATTTTATGAGAAGACTCTGCCCAAAAGAGGTGATGCATACAGTTAGGGGGAGCATGTAATTCTTGTTCATTATTGTTGAAGCTATTAGTGAAAGGGTCCCTATGAAATCCTTATTGAGCTATATTAACAGTCATTCTTTGATGAAGATCATGTCTCAGGAGCATTCCATTGAAGCATATGATCCTGTAACCATTCTTTGGACTGTTGTTAAAGAAATAGGGCAAACATACATGTTGTTGTTATCACAGAGGTTTATGTCTTAACTCAGGAATTTAATGTGAGAACAGATAAATTCTGGACACTAATAGAGGCAGTATTCAAACAAATAGATACATCTGAAATGGAGGTTGAAGTAAGAGCAGCTAGCAGCATATAACAAACTGAAGCACTGTAAAAGGTTGCAGATCAGCAATTGTATTCAAAAGGCAGTTACAGATTGGATAGTTGAATCTGCAGAGCTATGTACAAGAACACAAGGAAAAGATGGCTCATAGGAAGGAGAATGTTGTGTAGTCAAGCATAACTGAAACTGATACAAATCACTTAAGGAATATAGCAACAACAAGGCACAACCCCTCACATTTTTTTTGTCCAAATGCAATGATGATTGAATACTAGATGACAGTAACTTAAGGGGAAGCACAAAGACACAAATAAACTCAGATCTGAAGAAAGACAATCTCAGGAGCAATTTCTATCTTGATTCGAACTCTGAAGGTCTCTCAATTCTGCCTATGGAGACATCAATATGGATTGAGCATGAAAGCCTGGAATTGGACACCTATGTATGGCCATTTGCAATCTGAATGAAAGCATTAAAGTAGAGCATCCTGAAGCATTGTTGAGGCCATGATAAAGCAGTTCTGAGACATGAAGATGATAAAGCATCAATCCTTCTATCTTGAAGAAGAAGAGCACTATGACAGGGGGAGTCACAGACCCATGAATATCTACCATTCATGAAGAACAGAAGCAGTTTGATAGGGGGAGTCCCAGAGCAGTCCTTTGCCATTGATGTCAAAGCGGGAGAGAAGAAGAATATTGCCATCAATAACAAAGGGGGAGACTGTGGAACTAGGTTGTCATTGATGTCAATATGGCAATATTCTGGATACTAGAGGATGACATGAAGCCAAGGGGATGCAGAGCGGATTCATGAAGAGACAGAAGCAAAGGCCACTAGGATAGCCGAGCCATATATATATATATGTGTGTGTGTGTGTGTGTGTGTGTGGAAACAGACATATATGCAAGGAGGTGGTCTTTGAAAGACACTACCAAGCGAAGAGGAGTAGATGGAGATGAGAGGAGCAGACAGAGCCACCAAGCCATCGGAGAGCCATGTCAAATCAAGAGGAACGCTGCCTGTAAAACAGGCATATCGAAGCAAATGGAGCAAATGGACTAAGAGGAGCAGATGGAGCAAGAGGAGCGAAGAGGAGAAATATATATAGAGCCATCGGCATATGCCAAAGAGGAGGTGCACACAGAGCCATCGGAGGAGCTACAGGAGCAAGAGGAGCCATCGGAGGAGCTATCAGAGCCATACTTATAGACCATACAAATATGCCAAAGAAGAGGAGCAATGGAGCAGACAAAGTTAGCGGAGCTACAAGAGCAAACAGAGCAAATGGAACAGAGCATATATATATGCCAGATATATGCTCCATTAAACGAAACATTGGGCGGACGTGAATTCTTATTAAGATTGGTCCAGACCCATATCGGGTCTGAAACCAATATCGCATCGGAGGAGTGGAGCCTTTCGGAACCGCTTCATCGAACCGGAAACAATATTAAAGGGAGTCTAAAGCCATATCAGGTCCACACCTCATCGGAGGTCAGGCCTTAAGAGTTTTGTTATGGTTGCGAAATCCGGACCCGCCGAATTTATGAAAGCAACCATATAATCCTTGAGATCCGCGTACATTGAGTCAAGCGGTTTTTATGCTAGTTCTGTTTATTGATATTATATGGTTACATATGGCCATGAGGGGTTTTATGGTAATTCCATATATGTCTATAAGTGTGGCGGGTTGATTAAAGCGCTCAGTGATGGTTGATTAAAGGCTCGGTTGGTGGCTTCCGATGGTTGATTATAAAGCACCGATAAAGGGTGGCTGTGATTCTAAGTAATTCCAAGGTTTATAGAAGGCACATAGCCTAAGGAAAGCTTTCGATAGACATAAAAGTAGTGATAAAAGGGTGGCTCCGATTCTATAGTGTGGAGGCGAAAATACTATGAGGAACAGTCCCGATAGTGCGGGAGGCCAAATCATGGTGACTATGATTGTGATAAGGACGTGGATGTCCGTTAAAAAATGCCATCCCTGTGTATGCCCACAATCGTTGGCAAAGCAACGCTGTTACAAGTTTTTGAACTTGTGTTCTCTACGGATGACTCGATCCTTGCTCATTGATTCAACGTGTCCTGTGAAAACGAATGGACAAGAGGAAGCTACAGCGAAAAACAAGCCAACAAGTGAGGAAGCTGAACCAGGCGAGAAGGAAGCCGAAGAGCCAGCAATAAAGAGGAAATGAATGGACAAAGACAGGTATGCATAAAAGAGTAAATAGAGGACTGCATGTGTCGTGATGGTTTTTGCAAACAAACCAGAATATGAGGTGATGGTTGTTGCAAACAAACCAGAATATGAGGTAGCAGAAGCAGCAGAGGTGGTGGAGCATTGTTTGAATTTGCTAGTGAACACTGCTGCGGCTGTTGAACACTGTTGGAGTTGCTGTGGGGGTGAAGAACCAGAGTGTGAGGTAGTAAAAGCAGCAGAGGTTGTAGAGGCTGCAGAAGCAGCAGAGGTTATAGAGGCAGCAACAACAGAAAAGGCTATTGGAGACTATGCGTGGGAAGTGTGCAGAGCTGTGAAGACTCATCCATAAGAAGACATGGTTGTCATTGATACTGTAGTTTGGAGACTACAGTGAAGCTGTAAATAGACAGAACTCAGCAGAGAAGAGTTCTGAGAGCAGAAGGATTGGAGTCCTTGGGGTTAGAGCCTTAAAAGTGAGAAGTATGGGAGTCCTTGAGGCTGGTGCCTCAGAAGTGAGATTGGATTGTAGTCCTTGGGGTTAGTGCCTCAAAAGCAAGAAGGATTGAAGTCCTTGGGAGTTGGTGCTCTTAAGTCCAATATTGGTGTCTTGGGAAAATAGAGTTGGTGCTCTGGAGGGTGGAGCCTCACCAAAGTCCAAGTTGGAGCTTGGCAACCGATTGTGACCATATGTATATTGTATTTATTTTACTGCACAGTTATATTAATAAAAGCATTTATTCTTGCTGTTCATGTTGTGTTCTGAATATATATGTTTTAACTGGTAAAACAATAGTGGGAAAAAGAAATACTGATTCACCCCCCCCCCCCCCCCCCTCAGCGTTTCCAACATTAAAGTACTTTAAAATGTTTTAAAAACAATTTAAAATAGTTCAAAATAATTTAAAAACACTTTAAAATGTTTTAAAAACAATTTTAAATTCTTTTAAAATGCTTTAACAACAATTTAAAAAGATTTTAAAATGCTTTCAAAACAATTTAAAATGCTTTAAAGACAATTTACAATTCTTTAAAACCTATTTAAAATACTTCAAAAATAATTCAAATTGCTTTAAGAACAATTTTAAATGATTTTGAAATGCTTGAAAAATAGTTTACATTGCTTTAAAAACAATTTAAAATACTTTAAAAATAATTTAAATTGATTTAAGAACAATTTTAAATGATTTTAAAATGTTTCAAAAACATTTTAAAATGTTTTAAAAATAAGTTTAAGTGCTTTAACAACAATTGAAAATGCTTTAAAACCGTTTTAAATTGTTTTAAAATAATTTAAAAAGCTTTAAAGTACTATAAAATGTTTTAAAAACAATTTTAAATGCTTTAAAAACAATTTAAAGTGCTTTAAAAACAATTTAAAATTCTTTAAAAACAATTTAAAATGTTTTTGAAACAATTTAGAATGTTTTAAAAACAATTTAAAATAGTTTAAAACAATTTAAAACACATTAAAATGTTTTAAAAACAATTTTAAATTCTTTCAAAATCGTTTAACAACAAATTAAAAAGCTTTAAAGTACTTTAAAATGATTTTAAAATGCATTCAAAAGAATTTAAAATGCTTTAAAAGTAGTTTACAATGCTTTAAAAACTATTTAAAATACTTCAAAAATAATGTAAATTGTTTTAAGAACAATTTTAAATGATTTTAAAATGCTTTAAAAATATTTTACACTCCTTTAAAAACAATTTAAAATACTTTAAAAATAATTTAAATTGATATAAGAACAAGTTTAAATGATTTTAAAGTGTTTTGAAGTGTTTCAAAAACATTTTAAAATGTTTTAAAAATAAGTTGAAGTGATTTAACAACAATTGAAAATGCTTTAAAACTGTTTTAAAATGTTTTAAAATAATTTAAAAAGCTTTAAAGTACTTTAAAATGTTTTAAAAACAATTTTAAACGCTTTAAAAACAATTTAAAATGCTTTAAAAATAATTTAAAATGTTTTTGAAACAATTTATAATGTTTTGAAAACAATTTAAAACACTTTAGAATGTTTTAAAAACAATTTTAAATTCTTTTAAAATGCTTTAACAGCAATTTAAAAAGCTTTAAAGTACTTTAAAATGTTTTTAAAATGCTTTCAAAACAATTCAAAATGATTTCAAAACAATTTAAAGTGCTTTAAAAATTGTTCACAATGCTTTTAAAACTATTTAAAATACTTCAAAAATAATTTAAATTGCTTTAAGAACAATTTTAAATGATTTTAAAATGCTTTAAAAATAGTTTACAATGCTTTTAAAACAATTTAAAATACTTTAAAAATAATTTAATTGATTTAAGAACAATTTTAAATGATTTTAAAATGTTTTAAAAATAAATTGAAATGCTTTAACAACGATTGAAAATACTTTAAAACTGTTTTAAAATATTTTAAAAACAATTTAAAAAGCTTTAAAGTACTTTAAAATGTTTTAAAAACAATTTTAAGCGCTTTAAAAACAATTTAAAATGCTTTAAAAGCAATTTACAGTGTTCTAAAAGCAATTTAAAATAGTTCAAAATAATTTTAAAACACTTTAAAATGTTTTAAAAACAATTTTAAATTCTTTTAAAATGCTTTAACAACAATTTAAAAAGCTTTAAAGTACTTTAAAATGTTTTTAAAATTCTTTCAAAACAATTTAAAATGCTTTAAAAACAATTTACAATGCTTTAAAAACAATTTAAAATACTTTGAAAATAATTTAAATTGCTTTAAGAACAATTTTAAATGATTTTAAAATGCTTGAAAAACAATTTAAAATACTTTTAAAATAATTTAAATTGATTTAAGAAAAATTTTAAATGATTTTAAAATGTTTTAAAATGTTTCAAAAACATTTTAAAATGTTTTAAAAATAAGTTTAAGTGCTTTAACAACAATTGAAAATGCTTTAAAACCGTTTTAAAATGTTTTAAAACAATTTAAAAAGCTTTAAAGTACTTTAAAATGTTTTAAAAACAATTTTAAACGCTTTAAAAACAATTTAAAATGCTTTAAAAACAATTTAAAATGTTTTTGAAACAATTTAGAACGTTTTAAAAACAATTTAAAATAGTTCAAAATATTTAAAAAAAAAATAAATCACTTTAAAATGTTTTAGAAACAATTTTAAATTCTTTTAGAATGTTTTAACAACAATTTAAAGTGCTTTAAAGTACTTTAAAATGTTTTTAAAATGCTTGCAAAACAATTTAAATTTCTTTAAAAACTATTAAAAATACTTCAGAAATATTTTAAATTGCTTTAAGAACAATTTTAAATGATTTTAAAATGGTTTAAAAATAGTTTACAATGCTTTAAAAACAATTTAAAATAATTTAAAAATAATTTAAATTGATTGAACAACAATTTTAAGTGATTTTAAAATGTTTCAAAAACATTTTAAAATGTTTTAAAAATAAGTTTAAGTGCTTTAACAACAATGGAAAATGGTTTAAAACCGTTTTAAAATGTTTTAAAAACAATTAAAAAAAATTTAAAGTGCTTTAAAATATTTTAAAAACAATTTAAAAGGCTTTAAAGTGCTTTAAAATGTTTTAACAACAATTTTAAACTCTTTAAAAACAATTTAAAATTCTTTAAAAACAATTTATAATGTTTTTGAAACAATTTAGAACGTTTTAAAAACAATTTAAAATAGTTCAAAATAATTTAAAAGCAATTTAAAACACTTTAAAATGTTTTAAAAACAATTTTAAATTCTTTTTGCAAATGGATTATATGAACCCCAATTTTGTTCTTCCCATCTCCATAATTGATCTTCTTGCAAATTGGGAGAACAGTTATCCCGGCCCTCCTCCAAAAAACAAAGTGATTAAAGCGGCTTGGTATTCCCTTCCTAAAATCTGCTGCTGGTAGATCTGGCTAGAGCGAAACAGCAGAATTTTTAGAAACGCACAACATGATGTCAAGGTGGTAGTGGCTAAAACAAAATTCCAGTTAAAAGAATGCTTGGGAGATCAAAAAGATATTTCAAATCTAAATAAGTTAGATACTATTTGGGGTGCCTCCCTAAACCTGCAATTTCATCAAACTACCAGAAATATCTCCCCTTCTAAAGACTAGAAAATAAGGGGGAAAAATAATGAAGATTTTCAAGACTGGATCTCCAATAAAAAGGTGCACTCTCTCTTCTTTGAGGGGGCATCAAAGGGAAATCCTGGCAAGGCTGGGGTAGGAGGAATTATAAAAAACACTGAAGGCATATCGACCCACAACTTTGCTTGGAGTTTGATGATCAACTCCAGCATTGAAGTTGAGGCTTTGGCCCTCTTCCAAGGTCTTAAGTTGCTCTTGAATTTGGAAATCAAGGAGGCAAACATTTTTGGGATTCTCAAGTGATAATAAAAATCATGGTCCAACTCATCCCCTCGGGACTGAAGATTGGCAAGACTGATATCTAGAATCAAAAGTTTGGGGAAATTGTTCCAAAACCTGAAATACTTCCACGTATTGAGAGACAACAACAAAGAAGCAGATATTGAAGCTAATAAAGCTGTCGTTCTCTCTGCTGGGGCACTGATAAGAGACAGGGACGAAACATGGGATCCAATTCCATAATCAGTCAGCTGATATGTTTTATTGCTTGCTATTGAAATAGTTCGTTTGTAATTTTAAGTTTTAAAATGTTTCAAAAACATTTTAAAATATTTTAAAAATAAGCTTAAGTTCTTTAACAACAATTGAAAATCCTTTAAAACAGTTTTAAAATGTTTTAAGAAGCTTTAATGTACTTTAAAATGTTTTAAAAACAATTTTAAACACTTTAAAAACAACTTAAAATGCTTTAAAAACAATTTAAAATGTTTTTGAAACAATTTAGAATGTTTTAAAAACAATTTAAAATAGTTCAAAATAATTTAAAAACAATTTAAAACACTTTAAAATGTTTTAAAAACAATTTTAAATTCTTTTGAAATGCTTTAACAACAATTTAAAAAGCTTTAAAGTATTTTAAAATGCTTTCAAAACAATTTAAAATGCTTTAAAAACAATTTAAAATGCTTTAAAAACAGTTTACAATGCTTTAAAAACTATTTAAAATACTTAAAAAATAATTTAAATTGCTTCAAGAACAATTTTAAATGATTTTAAAATGCTTTAAAAATAGTTTACAATGCTTTAAAAACAATTTAAAATACTTTAAAAATAATTTAAATTGATTTAAGAACAATTTTAAATTATTTTAAAATGTTTCAAAAACATTTTAAAATGTTTTAAAAATAAGTTTAAGTGCTTTAACAACAATTGAAAATGCTTTAAAACCGTTTTAAAATGTTTTAAAAACAATTTAAAAAGCTTTAAAGTACTTTAAAATGTTTTTAAAACAATTTTAAGCGCTTTAAAAACAATTTAAAATGCTTTAAAAACAATTTAAAATGTTTTTGAAACAATTTAGAATGTTTTAAAAACAATTTAAAATAGTTCAAAACAATTTAAAACACTTTAAAATGTTTTAAAACAATTTTAAATTCTTTTAAGATGTTTTAACAAAAATTTAAAAAGCTTTAAAGTACTTTAAAATGATTTTAAAATGCTTTCAAAACAATTCAAAATGCTTCGAAAACAATTTAAAATGCTTTAAAAATAGTTTATAATGCTTTAAAAACTATTTAAAATACTTAAAAAATAATTTAAATTGCTTTAAGAACAATTTTAATGATTTCAAAATGTTTTAGAATGTTTCAAAAACATTTTAGAATGTTTTAAAAATAAGTTTAAGAGCTTTAACAACAATTGAAAATGCTTTAAAACCGTTTTAGAAACAATTTAAAAAGCTTTAAAGTACTTTAAAATGTTTTAAAAACAATTTTAATTCTTTTAAAAACAATTTTAAATGCTTTAAAAGCAATTTAAAATGTTTTTGAAACAATTTTGAACGTTTTAAAAACAATTTAAAATAGTTCAAAATAATTTAAAAACACTTTAAAATGTTTTATAAACAATTTTAAATTCTTTTAAAATGCTTTAACAACAATTTAAAAAGCTTTAAAGTACTTTAAAATGTCTTTAAAATGCTTTCAAAACAATTTAAAATGCTTTAAAAACAATTTGCAATGCATTAAAAACTATTTAAAATACTTAAAAATAATTTAAATTGCTTTAAGAACAATTTTAAATGATTTGAAAATGCTTTAAAAATATTTTACAATGCTTTAAAGAATTTAAAATACTTTAAAAATAATTTAAATTGATTTAAGAAAAAGTTTAAATGATTTTAAAATGTTTTAAAATGTTCCAAAAATAAGTTTAGGTGCTTTAACAACAATTGAAAATGCTTTAAAACCGTTTTAAAATGTTTTAAAAACAATTTTAAATTCTTTTTAAATGCTTTAACAACAATTTAAAAGGCTTTAAATTACTTTAAAATGTTTTTAAAGTGCTTTCAAAACAATTTAAAATGCTTTAAAAACAGTTTACAATGCTTTCAAAACTATTTAAAATACTTAAAAAATAATTTAAATTGCTTTAAGAACAATTTTAAATAATTTTAAAATGCTTTAAAAATAGTTTACAATGCTCTAAAAAAAAATTAAAAATACTTTAAAAATAGTTTAAATTCATTTAAGAACAATTTTAAATGATTTTAAAATGGTTGTTTTCAAAACTATTTAAAATACTTCAAAATAATTTAAATTGCTTTAAGAACAATTTTAAATAATTTTAAAATGCTTTAAAAATAGTTTACAATGCTCTAAAAAAATAAAAAATACTTTAAAAATAATTTAAATTGATTTAAGAACAATTTTAAATGATTTTAAAATGTTTCAAAAACATTTTAAAATGTTTTAAACATAAGTTTAAGTGCTTTAACAACAATTGAAAATACATTAAAACTGTTTTAAAATGTTTTTAAAAACAATTTTAAACGCTTTAAAAACAATTTAAAATGCTTTAAAAACATTCTAAAATGTTTTTGAAAAAATTTAGAATGTTTTAAAAACAATTTAAAATAGTTCAAAATAATATAAAAACAATTTAAAACACTTTAAATTGTTTTTAAAATGCTTTCAAAAAAATTTAAAATGCTTTAAAAACAGTTTACAATGCTTTAAAAACTATTTAAAATACTTCAAAAATAACTTAAAATGCTTTAAGAACCATTTTAAATAATTTTAAAATGTTTTAAAAATAGTTTACAATGCTTTAAAAACAATATAAAATACTTTAAAAATAATTTAAATTGATTTAAGAACAATTTTAAATGATTTTAAAATGTTTTAAAATGCTTCGAAAACATTTTAAAATGTTTTAAAAACAATTTTAAAAAGCTATAAAGTAATTTAAAATGTTTTAAAAACAATTTTAAATGCTTTAAAAACAATTTAAAATGTTATTGAAACAATTTAGAGTGTTTTAAAAACAATTTAAAATACTTCAATATAATTTCAAAACAATTTAAAACACTTTAAAGTGTTTTAAAAACAATTTTAAATTCTTTTAAAATGCTTTAACAACAATTTAAAAAGCTTTAAATAACTTTAAAATGTTTTTAAAATGCTTTCAAAACAATTTAAAATGCTTTCAAAACAGTTTACAATGCTTTCAAAGATATTTAAAATACTTCAAAAATAATTTAAATTGTTTTAAGAAACATTTTAAATGATTTTAAAATGCTTTAAAAGTAGTTTACAATGCTTTAAAAACAATTTAAAATACTTTAAAAATAATTTAAATTGCTTTAAGAACAATTTTAAATGATTTTAAAATGTTTTAAAGATAAGTTTAAGTGCTTTAACAACAATTGAAAATGCTTTAAAACCATTTTAAAATGTTTTAAAAACAATTTAAAAAGCTTTAGAGTACTTTAAAATATTTGTAAAACAATTTTAAACGCTTCAAAAACAATTTAAAATGCTTTAAAAGCAATTTAAAATGTTTTTGAAACAATTTAGAACGTTTTAAAAACAATTTAAAATAGTTCAAAATAATTTAAAAACACTTTAAAATGTTTTAAAAATAATTTTAAATTATTTTAAAATGCTTTAACAACAATTTTAACAACAATTTAAAAAGATTTAAAGTACTTTAAAATGTATTTAAAATGCTTTCAAAACAATTTAGAATGCTTTAAAAATAGTTTACAATGTTTAAAAACTGTTTAAAATACTTCAAAAATAATTTAAATTGCTTTAAGAACAATTTTAAATGTTTTTAAAGTTCTTTAAAAATAGTTTGCAATGCTTTAAAAACAATTTAAAATACTTTAAAAATTCATTTAAATTTATTTAAGAACAATTTTAACTCATTTTGAAATGTTTTAAAATGTTTCAAAAACATTTTAAAATGTTTTAAAAATAATTCCAAGTGCTTTAACAACAATTGAAAATGCTTTAAAACAATTTAAAATGTTTTTGAAACAATTTAGAACGTTTTAAAAACAATTTAAAATAGTTCAAAACAATTTTAAAACACTTTAAAGTGTTTTAAAAACAATTTTAAATTCTTTTAAAATGATTTAACAACAATTTAAAAAGCTTTAAATTACTTTAAAATGTTTATAAAATGCTTTCAAAACAATTTAAAATGCTTTAAAAGCAGTTTCCAATGCTTTCAAAACTATTTAAAATACTTCAAAAATAATTTAAATTGCTTTAAGAACAATTTTAAATGGTTTTAAAATGCTTCAAAAATAGTTTACACTCCTTTAAAAACAATTTAAAATATTTTAAAAATAATTTAAATTGATTTAAGAAAAATTTTAAATGATTTTAAAGTGTTTTAAAATGTTTCAAAAACATTTTAAAATGTTTTAAAAATAAGTTTAAGTGCTTTAACAACAATTGAAAATCCTTTAAAACCGTTTTAAAATATTTTAAAACAATTTAAAAAGCTTAAAAGTACTTTAAAATATTTTAAAAACAATTTTAAACGCTTTAAAAACAATTTAAAATTTTTTAAAAATAATTTAAAATGTTTTTTGAAACAATTTATAATGTTTTGAAAACAATTTAAAATAGTTCAAAACAATTTAAAACACTTTACGATGTTTTAAACGCAATTTAAAATAGTTCAAAACAATTTGAAACACTTTAAAATGCTTTGAAAACAATTTTAAATTTTCTTAAAATGTTTTAACAACAATTTAAAAATCTTTAAAGTAGTTTAAAATGTTTTTAAAATGCTTTCAAAACAATTCAAAATGCTTTCAAAACAATTTAAAATGCTTTAAAAACAGTTTACAATGCTTTAAAACCTATTTAAAATTAATATAAATTGCTCTAAGAACAATTTTAAATGATTTTAAAATGCTTTAAAAATAGTTTACAATGTTTTTAAAACAATTTAAAATGATTTAAGAAAAATTTTAAATGATTGTAAAATGTTTTAAAAATAAATTTAAGTCCTTTAACAACAATTGAAAATGCTTTAAAACCGTTTTAAAATGTTTTAAAAACAATTTAAAAAGCTTTAAAGTACTTTAAAATGTTTTAAAAACAATTTTAAACACTTTAAAAACAACTTAAAATGCTTTAAAAACAATTTAAAATGTTTTTGAAACAATTTAGAACATTTTAAAAACAATTTAAAATAGTTCAAAATAATTTAAAAACAATTTAAAATGTTTTAAAAACAATTTTAAATTCTTTTAAAATGCTTTAACAACAATTTAAAAAGCTTTAAAGTACTTTAAAATGTTTTTAAAATGCTTTCAAAACAATTTAAAATGCTTTAAAAACAGTTTACAATGCTTTAAAAACTATTTAAAATACTTCAAAAATAATTTAAATTGTTTTAAGAACAATTTTAAATGATTTTAAAATGCTTTAAAAATAGTTTACAATGCTTTAAAAACAATTTAAAATACTTTAAAAATAATTTAAATTGATTTAAGAACAATTTTAAATTATTTTAAAATGTTTTAAAAATAAGTTTAAGTGCTTTAACAACAATTGAAAATGCTTTAAAACCATTTTAAAATGTTTTAAAAACAATTTAAAAAGCTTTAAAGTACTTTAAAATGTTTTTAAAACAATTTTAAATGCTTTAAAAACAATTTAAAATGCTTTAAAAGCAATTTAAAATGTTTTTGAAACAATTTAGAACGTTTTAAAAACAATTTAAAATAGTTCAAAATAATTTTAAAACACTTTAAAATGTTTTAAAAATAATTTTAAATTCTTTTAAAATGCTTTAACAACAATTTAAAAAGATTTAAAGTACTTTAAAATGTTTTTAAAATGCTTTCAAAACAATTTAAAATGCTTTAAAAACAGTTTACAATGTTTAAAACCTATTTAAAATACTTCAAAAATAATTTAAATTTCTTTAAGAACAATTTTAAATGACTTTAAAATTCTTTAAAAATAGTTTACAATGCTTTAAAAACAATTTAAAATATTTTTGAAACAATTTAGAACGTTTTGAAAACAATTTAAAATAGTTCAAAATAATTTAAAAACAATTTAAAACACTTTAAAATGCTTTAGAAACAATTTTAAATGCTTTTAAAATGCTTTAACAACAATTTAAAAAGATTTAAAATGTTTTTAAAATGCTTTCAAAACAATTTAAAATGCTTTAAAAATAGTTTACAATGCTTTAAAAACTATTTAAAATACTTCAAAAATAATTTAAATTGCTTTAAGAACAATTTTAAATGATTTTAAAATGCTTTAAAAATAGTTTACAATGCTTTAAAAACAATTTAAAATACTTTAAAAATAATTTAAATTAATTTAAGAACAATTTTAAATGATTTTGAAATGTTTTAATATGTTTCAAAAACATTTTAAAATGTTTTAAAAATAAGTTTAATTGCTTTAACTACAATTGAAAATGCTTAAAAACTGTTTTAAAATGTTTTAAAAACAATTTAAAAAGACATCTCAAATCTAAATCAGTTAGATACTATTTGGGGTGCCTCCCTAAACCTGCAATTTCATCAAGCTACTAGAAATATCTCCCCTTCTAAAAGCTAGCAAATAAGGGGGGAAAATAATGAAGATTTTCAACACTGGATCTCCAATCAAAAGGTGCACTTTCTCTTCTTTGAGGGGGCATCAAATGGAAATCTTGGCAAGGCTGGGGTAGGAGGAATTGTAAAAAACATTGAAGGCATATTGACCCACAAGTTTGCTTGGGGTCTGGGGATCAACTCCAACATTGAAGTTGAGGCTTTGGCCCTCTTCCAAGGTCTTAAGTTGCACTTGAATTTGGAAATCAAGGAGGCAAACATTTTTGGGGATTCTCAAGTGATAATAAAAATCATGGTCACCAACTCATCCCCTCGGGACTTAAGATTGGCAAGACTGATATCTAGAATCAGAAGTTTGGGGAAATTGTTCCAAAACCTGAAATACTTCCACGTATTGAGAGGCAACAACAAAGAAGCAAATCTTGAAGCTAATAAAGCTATCGTTCCCTCTGTTGCGGCAATGATAAGAGACGGGAATGAAACATGGGATCCAATTCGATAATCAATTAGCTGATATGTTTTATTGCTTGCTATTGAAACAGTTCATTTGTACTTTTAAGTTTTAAAATGTTTCAAAAACATTTTAAAATGCTTTAAAAATAAGTTTAAGTGCTTTAACAACAATTGAAAATGCTTTAAAACCATTTTAAAATGTTTTAAAAAGCTTTAAAGTACTTTAAAATGTTTTAAAAACAATTTTAAACGCTTTAAAAACAATTTAAAATGCTTTAAAAACAATTTAAAATGTTTTTGAAACAATTTAGAATGTTTTAAAAACAATTTAAAATAGTTCAAAATAATTTAAAAACAATTTAAAACACTTTAAAATGTTTTAAAAACAATTTTAAATTCTTTTAAAATGCTTTAACAACAATTTAAAAAGCTTTAAAGTACTTTAAAATGTTTTTTAAAATGCTTTCAAAATAGTTTAAAATGCTTTAAAAACAATTTACAATGCTTTAAAAACTATTTAAAATACTTCAAAAATAATTTAAATTGCTTTAAGAACAATTTTAAATGATTTTAAAATGCTTTAAAAATAGTTTACAATGCTTTAAAAACAATTTAAAATACTTTAAAAATAATTTAAATTGATTTAAGAACAATTTTAAATGATTTTAAAATGTTTCAAAAACATTTTAAAATGTTTTAAAAATAATTTTAAGTGCTTTAATAACAATTGAAAATGCTTTAAAACCGTTTTAAAATGTTTTAAATACAATTTAAAAGGCTTTAAATTACTTTAAAATGTTTTTAAAACAATTTTAAATGCTTTGAAAGCATTTTAAAATGCTTTAAAAACAATTTAAAGTGCTTTCCTATGCCGAAAATGCAGCCATTCATTCATTATATATGTAATTACGCTTTTTTGAAACAATTTAGAATGTTTTAAAAACAATTTAAAATAGTTCAAAACACTTTAAAATGTCTTATAAACAATTTTAAATTCTCTTAAAATGCTTTAACAACCATTTTAAAAGCTTTAAAGTAGTTTAAAATGTTTTTAAAGTGATTTCAAAACAATTCAAAATGCTTTCAAAACAATTTAAAATGCTTTAAAAACAGTTTACAATGCATTAAAAACTATTTAAAATACTTCAAAAATAATTTAAATTGCTTTCAGAGCAATTTTAAATGATTTTAAAATGCTTTAAAAATAGTTTACAATGATTTAAAAACAATTTAAAATACTTTAAAAATAATTTAAATTGATTTAAGGACAATTTTAAATGATTTAAAAAATTTAAAAAATGTTTCAACTCAACTCAAAGTTAATAATAGTATTAATGAATGCTTGCGTTTCGTCCTGTCAACTGCAAAAGAGCGCCCTTATCCAGAATGGCGTCAGGCACAAGTAGACTCACCCGATGCGAACTCAAATCGTCTTGAATAATGTATTAATGGCTAACCTCGGTAAATTCAAGGCTCAGGTGATATTAATCATAGATTCTTCATCCTTTCTCCTCATGTTATGTTTACTGGCTCTAGCGATTGTAATCCAGTGTTATTCCTCCCCTGGTCTGCCCTGTTTCAGGAATATAGCTTGTGTTCTCCCCTGCAGTCTGTATTCTTCCCATACTACCATCTACTCTAATTATCTCTTCTCCTACTATCAAGCGATGGTGAGGAATAGATTGAGGAGTCGTAATAGTGGAAGTTGTGGAGGACGTAGGCGTTCTCAGTTTGCTCAAGCTGCTAATCAGTTGAATTCCCCTGCCTTTCAAGCAATGACGCCTCCGTCTAGACCCCCCGCTGACCATATCTGTATCATGCCTTTCAGAATTATCATTTTAGGTTCCAAAGCAGTTTAATCATGCCTATTATCTTTGTAAATATCTCCATTATCTTCACGGAGGAGGAGTCCTCGCCCCTTGTTTCAGCTCATACTGTGGGGGAATCTTCTCAGGGAGGCTTCAAAATAGCGGGCAACCATGGTATGGAGCGGCAGCAAGACGAGGATGGACAGGAAAATACGCAAAGCGATTTGCAGGCAGTAGACAAGGACAAGGGGGTAGCTTTGTCTCCAGGTGCCAATCCCCGTGGAGTTATGGCATCGATCGTTGCTGAAGGAAACTCAAGCAGCACTTCTCAGGTTTCGATTCCTCCAGGTGGTAGCGGAGATGGTGATGCGGCCACGAACGAAAAATTCTGGTATGGCAATGAGTTTCCGGTGGTGGAGAAGCCACTGGACCAGGATGTAGGACATCATGTGACAACACCTAGTTCCCATGGACAGCTCCAATGATTTCCTTTTGACTCATATTTTTCAGTTCCTTGACTCTTTGTTTTTTCTGAAGTGGTTTGGCGGGGTGTCTCTCTGGTTTGGTCTATACTCCATGTGATTTGGCAGTTTAAGGTTCTTATGATATTTTTGACAGTCTTCACTGATGCTCAAGTTAAATTCATTGGGATTGTTTCTCTTTTTGGGTCGCTTCCTAATCTTCATGTTCCTATATCTGGTTCTCTGAACTATGTAACCGATTTACCCAATCATGGGACAGTTCCTGTAAGGTTGAAAGTATGCAGCTCTTCTATGCTGAGGCTTCGTCCTCCTTGTAAATTTACTGTTACTCTCCTTTAATAGAATTAGTATTTACTGAGAATTTTTTTTTTTTAAAAGCTTTAAAGTTCTTTAAAATGTTTTTAAAATGCTTTCAAAACAATTTAAAATGCTTTAAAAACAGTTTACAATGCTTTAAAAACTATTTAAAATACTTCAAAAATAATTCAAATTGCTTTAAGAAGAATTTTAAATGATTTTAAAATGCTTTAAAAATAGTTTACAATGATTTAAAGACAATTTAAAATACTTTAAAAATAATTTAAATTGATTTAAGAACAATTTTAAATGATTTTAAAATGTTTCAAAATGTTTTAAAAATACGTTTAAGTGCTTTAACAACAATTGAAAATGCTTTAATACCATTTTAAAATGTTTCAAAAACAATTTAAAAAGCTTTAAAGTACTTTAAAATGTTTTAAAAGAAATTTTAAATGCTTTAAAAGCAATTTAAAATGTTTTTGAAACAATTTTGAACGTTTTAAAAACAATTTTTAATAGTTCAAAATAATTTAAAAACAGTTTAAAATGTTTCAAAAACAATTTTAAATTCTTTTAAAATGGTTTAACAACAATTTAAAAAGCTTTAAAGTACTTTAAAATGTTTTTAAAATGCTTCCAAAATAATTTAAAATTCTTTAAAAACAGTTTACGACGCTTCAAAAACTATTTAAAATTATTCAAAAATAATTTAAATTGCTTTAAGAACAATTTTAAATGATTTTAAAATGCTTTAAAAATAGTTTACAATGCCTTAACAATTTAAAATACTTTAAAAATAATTTAAATTGATTTAAAAACAATTTTAAATGATTTTAAAATGTTTCAAAAATATTTTAAAATGTTTAAAAAATAAGTTTAAGTGCTTTAACAACAATTGAAAATGCTTTAAAGCCGTTTTAAAATGTTTCAAAAACAATTTAAAAAGCTTTAAAGTACCTTAAAATGTTTTAAAAACAATTTTAAACGCTTTAAATAAAATTAAAATGCTTTAAAAACAATTTAAAATGTTTTTAAACAATTTAGAACGTTTTAAAAACAATTTTAAATTCTTTTAAAATGCTTTAACAACAATTAAAAAAAGCCTTCAAGTACTTTAAATTTTTTTTAAAATGCTTTTAAAAACAATTTACAATGCTTTAGAAACTATTTAAAATACTTCAAAAATAATTTAAATTGTTTTAAGAACAATTTTAAATGATTTTAAAATTCTTTAAAAATAGTTTACAATGCTTTAAAAACAATTTAAAATACTTTAAAAATAATTTAAATTGATTTAAGAACAATTTTAAATGATTTTAAAATGTTTTAAAAATAAGTTTAAGTGCTTTAACAACAATTGAAAATGCTTTAAACCCATTTTAAAATGTTTTAAAAACAATTTAAAAATCTTTAAAGTACTTTAAAATGTTTTAAAAACAATTTTAAACGCTTTAAAAACAATTTAAAATGCTTTAAAAAAATTTAAAATGTTTTTGAAACAATTTAGAATGTTTTAAAAACAATTTAAAATAGTTCAAAATAATTTAAAAACAATTTAAAATACTTTAAATTAAAAAAAAAAAAATTAAATTCATTTAAAATTCTTTAACAACAATTTAAAAAGCTTTAAAATACTTTAAAATGTTTTTAAAATGCTTTCAAAACATTTTAAAATGTTTTAAAAACTATTTACAATGCTTTAAAAATAGTTTACAATGCTTTAGAAACAATATAAAATACTTTAAAAATAATTTAAATTGATTTAAGAACAATTTTAAATGATTTTAAAATGTTTCAAAAACATTTTAAAATGTTTTAAAAATAAGTTTAAGTGCTTTAACAACAATTGAAAATGCTTTAAAACTATTTTAAAATGTTTTAAAAACAATTTAAAAAACTTTAAAGTACTTTAAAATGTTTTAAAAACAATTTGAAATTATTTAACAACAATTTAAATTGCTTTGAAAACAATTTAAATTGCTTTAAGAACAATTTTAAATGATTTTTTAATGTTTTAATATGTTTCAAAACATTTTAAAATGTTTTAAAAATAAGTTTAAGTGCTTTAACAACAATTAAAAATTCTTTAAAACCATTTTAAAATGTTTTAAAAACAATTTAAAAAGCTTTAAAGTACTTTAAAATGTTTTAAAAACAATTTTAAATGCTTTAAAAACAATTTAAAATGTTTTTGAAACAATTTAGAACGTTTTAAAAACAATTTAAAATAGTTCAAAATAATTTAAAAACAATTTAAAACACTTTAAAATGTTTTAAAAACAATTTTAAATTCTTTTAAAATGCTTTAACAACAATTTAAAAAGCTTTAAAGTACTTTAAAATGTTTTTAAAATGCTTTCAAAACAATTTAAAATGCTTTAAAAACCGTTTACAATGCTTTAAAAACTATTTAAAATACTTCAAAAGTAATTTAAATTGCTTTAAGAACAATTTTAAATGATTTTAAAATGCTTTAAAAATAGTTTACAATGCTTTAAAAACAATTTAAAATACTTTAAAAATACTTTAAATTGATTTAAGAAGAATTTTAAATGAATTTAAAATGTTTTAAAAACAATTTTAAACAGTTTAAAAACAATTTAAAATTCTTTAAAAACAATTTAAAATGGTTATGAAACAATTTAGAATGTTTTAAAAACAATTTAGAATAGTTCAAAAAAATTTAAAAACACTTTAAAATGTTTTAAAAACAATTTTAAATTCTTTCAAAATGCTTTAACAACAATTTAAAAAGCTTTAAAGTACTTTAAAATGTTTTTAAATGCTTTCAAAACAATTTAAAATGCTTTAAAAACCATTTACAATGCTTTAAAAACTATTTAAAATACATCAAAAATAATTTAAATTGCTTTAAGAACAATTTTAAAAGAATTTAAAATGCTTTAAAAATAGTTTACAATGCTTTAAAAACAATATAAAATACTTTAAAAATAATTTAAATTGATTTAAGAACAATTTTAAATGATTTTAAACACTGTTTCAACGACACTTTAAAATGTTGTAAAAACAATTATAAATTCTTTTAAAATGTTTTAACAACAATTTAAAAATCTTTAAAGTACTTTAAAATGTTTTTAAAATGCTTTCAAAACAATTTAAAATGATTTTAAAATGCTTTAAAAATAGTTTACAATGCTTTAAAAACAATTTAAAATACTTTAAAAATAATTTAAATTGATTTAAGAACAATTTTAAATGATTTTAAAATGTTTCAAAAACATTTTAAAATGTTTTTAAAATAAGTTTAAGTGCTTTAACAACAATTGAAAATGCTTTAAAACCATTTTAAAATGTTTTAAAAACAATTTAAAAAGATTTAAAGTACTTTAAAATGTTTTAAAAACAATTTTAAACGCTTTAAAAACAATTTAAAATGCTTTAAAAACAATTTAAAATGTTTTTGAAACAATTTAAAATGTTTTTGAAACAATTTAGAACGTTTTAAAAACAATTTAAAATAGTTCAAAATAATTTAAAAACAATTTAAAACACTTTAAAATGTTTTAAAAACAATTATAAATTCTTTTAAAATGTTTTAACAACAATTTAAAAAGCTTTAAAGTACTCTAAAATGTTTTTAAAATTCTTTCAAAACAATTTAAAATACTTTAAAAATAATTTAAATTGATTTAAGAACAATTTTAAATCATTTTAAAATGTTTTAAAATGTTTCAAAAACATTTTAAAATGTTTTAAAAATAAGTTTAAGTGCTTTAACAACAATTGAAAATGCTTTAAAACCATTTTAAAAAGTTTTAAAGTACTTTAAAATGTTTTAAAAACAATTTTAAATGCTTTAAAAACAATTTAAAATGTTTTTGAAACAATTTAGAACGTTTTAAAAACAATTTATAAATAATTCAAAATAATTTAAAGACACTTTAAAATGTCTTATAAATAATTTTAAATTCTTTTAAAATGCTTTAACAACAATTTAAAAAGCTTTAAAGTAGTTTAAAATGTTTTTAAAATGCTTTCAAAGCAATTCAAAATGCTTTCAAAACAATTTAAAATACTTTAAAAACAGTTTACAATGCTTTAAAAACTATTTAAAATACTTCAAAAATAATTTAAATTGCTTTCAGAACAATTTTAAATGATTTTAAAATGCTTTAAAAATAGTTTACAATGCTTTAAAAACAATTTAAAATACTTTAAAAGTAATTTAAATTGATTTAAGGACGATTTTAAAAGATTTAAAAATGTTTCAAAATGTTTCAAAAACATTTTAAAATGCTTTAAAAATAAGTTTAAATTCTTTAACAAAAATTGAAAATGCTTTAAAACCATTTTAAAATGTTTTAAAAATAATTTTAAAATCTTTAAAGTACTTTAAAATGTTTTAAAAACAATTTTAAATTCTTTTAAAATGCTTTAACAACAATTTAAAAAGCTTTACCCGGATGTGGGTGACTCAACTCAAAGTTAATAATAGTATTAATGAACGCTGGTGTTTTGTCCTGTCAACTGCAAAAGAGCGCCCTTATTCAGAACGACATCAGGCACAACCAGACTCACCCAATGCGAACTCAAATCGGCTTGAAGAATGTATTAATGGTTAAGCTCGGTAAATTCAAGGCTCTGGCGATATTAATCATAGAGTCTACAGTATTTCTCCTCATGTTATGTTTACCGACTCTGGCGATTGCAATCCACTGTTATTCCTCCCCTGGTCTGCCCTGTTTCGGGAATATAGCTCGTGTTCTCCCCTGCAGGCTGTATTCTTCCCATACTACCATCCAATCTAATTATCTCTTCTCCTGCTATCAAGCGATGGTGAGGAACAGATTGAGGAGTCGTAATAGTGGAAGTCGTGGAGGACATAGGCATTCTCAGTTTGCTCAAGCTGCTAATCAGTTGAATTCCCCTGCCTTTCAAGCGATGACGCCTCCGTCTAGCCCACCCAACGGCGACCATATCTGTATCATGCCTTTCAGAATTATCATTTTAGGTTCTAAAGCAGTTTAATCAGGCCTATTATCTCTGCAAATATCTCCATTATCTTCACAGAGGAGGAGTCCTCGCCCCTTGTTTCAGCTCATACTGTGGGGGATCTTCTCAGGGAGGCTTCAAAATAGTGGGCAGCCATGGTATGGAGCGGTAGCAAGACGAGGATGGACAGGCAAATATGCAGAGCGATTTGCAGGCAGCAGACAAGGACAAGGGGGTAGCTTTGTCTCCAGGTGGCAATCCCTATGGAGCTACGACATCGATTGTTGCTGAAGGAAACTCAAGCCGCACTTCTCTGGTTGCGATTCCTCCAGGTGGTAGCGGAGATGGTGATGCGGCCACGGACGAAAACTTCTGGTATGGCAATGAGTGTCCGGTGGTGGAGAAGCCACTAGACCAGGATGTAGTCATATGACAACACCTGGTTCCCATGGATAGCTCCAATGATTTCTTTTTGACTCATATTTTCCAGTTCCTTGACTCTTTGTTTTTGCTGAAGTGGTCTGGCGAGGTGTCTCTCTGGTTTGGTCTATACTCCATGCGGTTTGGCAGTTTAAGGTTCTTATGATATTTTGATAGTCTTCATTGATGCTCAAGTTAACTTCATTGGGATTGTTTTTCTTTTTGGGTCCCTTCCTAATCTTCATGTTCCTATATCTAGTTCTCTGAACTCTATTACTGATTTTCCCAATCATGGGACAGTTCCTGTAAGGATGAAAGTATGCAGCTCTTCTATGTTGAGGCTTCATCCTATTTGTAAATTTATTGTTACTCTCCTTTGAAAGAATTAGTATTTACTGAGATTTTTTTTTTTTTTAAATCTTTAAAGTACTTTAAAATGTTTTTAAAATGCTTTCAAAACAATTTAAAATGCTTTAAAAACAGTTTACAATCCTTTAAAAACTATTTAAAATACTTCAAAAATAATTCAAATTGCTTTAAGAAGAATTTTAAATGATTTTAAAATGCTTTAAAAATAGCTTACAATGATTTAAAGACAATTTAAAATACTTTAAAAATAATTTAAATCGATTGAAGAACAATTTTAAATGATTTTAAAATGTTTCAAAAACATTTTAAAATGTTTCAAAAACATTTTAAAATTTTTTAAAAATAAGTTTAAGAGCTTTAACAACAGTTGAAAATGCTTTAAAATCGTTTTAAAATGTTTCAAAAACAATTTAAAAAGCTTTAAAGTACTTTAGAATGTTTTAAAAGAAATTTTAAATGCTTTAAAAACAATTTAAAATGCTTCAAAAGCAATTTAAAATGTTTTTGAAATAATTTAGAACATTTTAAAAACAAGTTTAAATAGTTCAAAATAATTTAAAAACATTTTAAAATGGTTTAACAACAATTTAAAAAGCTTTAAAGTATTTTAAAATGTTTTTAAAATGCTTCCAAAATAATTTAAAATGCTTTAAAAACAGTTTACGATGCTTAAAAAACTATTTAAAATGATTTAAAAATAATTTAAATTGCTTTAAGAACAATTTTAAATGATTTTAAAATGCTTTAAAAATAATTTACAATGCCTTAAAAACAATTTAAAATACTTTCAAAATAATTTAAATTGATTTAAAAACAAGTTTAAATGCTTCAAAAAAAATTTAAAATACTTTAAAAACAATTTAAAATGTTTTTGAAACAATTTAGAACGTTTTAAAAACAATTTTAACTTCTTTTAAAATGCTTTAACAACAATTAAAAAAGCCTTAAAGTACTTTAAAATGTTTTTAAAATGCTTTAAAAAAAGTTTTCAATGCTTTAAAAACAATTTACAATGCTTTAAAAACTACTTAAAATACTTCAAAAATAATTTAAATTGCCTTAAGAACAATTTTAAATGATTTTACAATGCCTTAAAAATAGTTTACAATGCTTTAAAAACAATTTAAAATACTTTAAAAATAATTTAAATTGATTTAAGAACAATTTTAAATGATTTTAAAATTAAAAATGTTTAAAAAATAAGTTTAAGTGCTTTAACAAAAATTGAAAATGATTTAAAGCCATTTTAAAATGTTTTTAAAACAATTTAAAAAGCTTTAAAGTACTTTAAAATGTTTTAAAAACAATTTAAATAGCTTTAAAGTGCTTTAAAATGTTTTAAAAACAATTTTAAATGCTTTAAAAACAATTTAAAATGCTTGAAAAACAATTTAAAATGTCTTTGAAACAATTTAGAATGTTTTAAAAACAATTTAAAATAGTTCAAAATAATTTAAAAACAATTTAAAATACTTTTAGATCTTTTAAAAACAATTTTAAATTCTCTTAAAATTCTTTAACAACAATTTAAAAAGCTTTAAAGTACTTTAAAATGTTTTTAATATGCTTTCAAAACAATTTAAAATGCTTTCAAAATAGTTTACGATGCTTTAAAAACTATTTAAAATACTTAAAAAATAATTTAAATTTCTTTAAGAGAAATTTTAAATGATTTTAGAATGCTTTAAAAATAGTTTACAATGCTTTAAAAACAATTTAAAATACTTTAAAAATAATTTAAATTGATTTGATAACAATTTTAAATGATTTTAAAATGCTTTTAAATGTTTAAAAACATTTTAAAATGTTTTAAAATCAATTTAAAAAGCTTTAAAGTAGTTTAAAATATTTTAAAAATAATTTTAAATGCTTTAAAAACAATTTAAAATGCTTTAAAAACAATTTATAATGTTTTTTGAACAATTTATAACATTTTAAAAACAATTTAAAATAGTTCAAATAATTTAAAACCAATTTAAAACACTTTAAAATGTTTTAAAAATAATTTTAAATTCTTTTAAAATGCTTTAACAACGAATTAAAAAGATTTAAAGTACTTTAAAATGTTTTTAAAATGCTTTCAAAACAATTTAAAATGCTTTAAAAACCGTTTACAATGCTTTAAAAACTATTTAAAATACACCAAAAATAATTTAAATTGCTTTAAAGACAATTTTAAATAATTTTAAAATGTTTTAAAAATAGTTTACAATGTTTTAGAAACAATATAAAATACTTTAAAAATAATCTAAATTGATTTAAGAACAATTTTAAATGATTTTAAAATGTTTCAAAAACATTTTAAATGATTTTAAAATGTTTCAAAAATATTTTAAAATGTTTTAAAAATAATTTTAAGTGCTTTAACAACAATTGAAAATGCTTTAAAACTGTTTTAAAATGTTTTAAAAACAATTTAAGAAGATTTAAAGTAATTTAAAATGTTTTTAAAATGCTTTCAAAACAATTTAAAATTCTTTCAAAACCGTTTACAGTGCTTTAAAAACTTTTTAAAATACTTCAAAAGTAATTTAAATTGCTTTAAGAACAATTTTAAATGATTTTAAAATGCTTTAAAAATAGTTTACAATGCTTTAAAAAATTTTAAAATACTTTAAATTGATTTAAGAACAATTTTAAATTATTTTAAAATGTTTTAAAAACAATTTTAGACACTTTAAAAACAATTTGAAATGCTTTAAAAAAAAATTAAAATGTTTTTGAAACAATTTAGAACGTTTTAAAAACAATTTAAAATAGTTCAAAATAATTTAAAAACAATTTAAAACACTCTAAAATGTTTTAAAAACAATTTTAAATTCTTTTAAAATGTTTTAACAACAATTTAAAAAGCTTTAAAGTACTTTAAAATGCTTTCAAAACAATTTAAAATGCTTTAAAAATAGTTTACAATGCTTTAAAAACAATTTAAAATACTTTAAAAATAATTTAAATTGATTTAAGAACAATTTTAAATGATTTTAAAATGTTTTAAAATGTTTCAAAAACATTTTAAAATGTTTTAAAAATAAGTTTAAGTGCTTTAACAACAATTGAAAATGCTTTAAAACAATTTTAAAAAGCTTTAAAGTACTTTAAAATGTTTTAAAAACAATTTTAAACGCTTTAAAAACAATTTAAAATGCTTTAAAAACAATTTAAAATGTTTAAAAAAAATTTAAAGTACTTCAAAAATAATTTAAATTGCTTTAAGAACAATTATAAAATATTTTAAAATGCTTTAAAAATAGTTTACAATGCTTTTAAAACAATTTACAAATAATTTAAATTGATTTAAGAACAAATTTAAATGATTTTAAAATGGTTCAAAAATATTTTAAAATGTTTTAAAAATAAGTTTAAGTGCTTTAACAAGAATTGAAAATGCTTTAAAACAGTTTTAAAATGCTTTAAAAACAATTTTAAAAGCTTTAAAGTGCTTTAAAAACAACTTAAAACACTTTAAAAATAATTTAAAATTATTTAAAAACAATTTAAAATGTTTTGCAAACAATTTAGAACGTTTTAAAAACAATTTAAAACACTTTAAAATGTTTTAAAAACAATTTTAAATTCTTTTAAAATGCTTTTACAACAATTTAAAAAGCTTTAAGGTACTTTAAAATGTTTTCAAAACAATTTTAAACGTTTTAAAAACAATTTAAAATGCTTTAAAAGCAATTTAAAATGTTTTGAAACAATTTAAAACGTTTTAAAAACAATTTAAAACGTTTTAAAAACAATTTAAAATAGTTCAAAATAATTTAAAAACACTTTAAAATGTTTTAAAAACAATTTTAAATTCTTTTAAAATGTTTTAACAACAATTTAAAAGGGTTTAAAGTACTTTAAAATGTTTTTAAAATGCTTTCAAAAGAGTTTAAAATGATTTTAAAAAGCTTTAAAAATAGTTTACAATGCTTTAAAAAAAAATTTAAAATACTTTAAAAATAATTTAAATTCATTTAAGAATAATTTTAAATGATTTTAAAATGTTTCAAAAACATTTTAAAATATTTTTAAAATAAGTTTAAGTGCTTTAACAACAATTGAAAATGATTTAAAACCATTTTAAAATGTTTTAAAAACAATTTAAAAAGCTTTAAAGTACTTTAAAACATTTTATAAACAATTTTAAACGCTTTAAAAACAATTTAAAATGCTTTAAAAACAATTTAAAATGTTTTTGAAACAATTTAAAATGTTTTTGAAACAATTTAGAACGTTTTAAAAACAATTTAAAATAGTTCAAAATAATTTAAAAACAATTTAAAACACTTTAAAATGTTTTAAAAAAAATTATAAATTCTTTTAAAATGTTTTAACAACAATTTAAAAAGCTTTAAAGTACTTTAAAATGCTTTCAAAACAATTTATAATGCTTTAAAAATAGTTTACAATGCTTTAAAAACAATTTAAAATACTTTAAAAATAATTTAAATTGATTTAAGAACAATTTTAAATCATTTTAAAATGTTTTAAAAATAAGTTTAAGTGCTTTAACAACAATTGAAAATGCTTTAAAACCGTTTTAAAAAGCTTTAAAGTACTTTAAAATGTTTTAAAAACAATTTAAAACGCTTTAAAAACAATTTAAAATGTTTTTGAAACAATTTAGAACATTTTAAAAACAATTTAAAATAATTCAAAATAATTTAAAAACACTTTAAAATGTTTTATAAACAATTTTAAATTCTTTTAAAATGCTTTAAAAACAATTTAAAAAGCTTTAAAGTACTTTAAAAAAAAATTAAAATTCTTTCAAAACAATTTAAAATGCTTTAAAAACTATTTACGATGCTTTAAACGCTATTTAAAATACTTCAAAAATAATTTAAATTGCTTTAAGAAAAATTATAAAAGATTTTAAAGTGCTTGTTGGAGAGGTAAATCCCCTCTACGGATAGAGGCGATCCCTACTAGCCCAGCAGGGGTCTAGCAACAATCAATCAATGCTGCCGTGCATGTTCCTAATTACAAGTAAACAAGAGGTCAAGAGCACCTACTTGGATTCCAACGCTATTGTTTGACGAAGAGATACCGCCTTCGATCCTTCGCTTCAGCTGGTCACGATCCTTCGCGATCTCCGCGAACAGACACCTGCACACACGAAGGGAAAACAAACACAAGCGTGAAATCTAATAAAAGAAACCATACATCGGTCAGAAAAGATGTAATTCACATTTAACCATCACGTAGACAAATGGGAATGGAACAATAATGGCAGTCATCTATTATTAATCAGAATAGAGAAGAGTACAACCAAATGTTCTGACGTCGGTAGCCTTCTCAGGAGGGGCCAGTCAGCATGTATCTCAAGCATTCACCTTTGAGGATGATTCTCCCAAGTCAAACAACTCTCTCTCACATAAGCAACACAAAACCACCTTCCCTAAACAATCAATCACTTCCACACCTAGCACACCAAACCTATAGCAGCAATCTGAGCACTACAAGTTCTGTACAATCCAAGCTATGTCTAACTAGCTGCTCATGGCAATGGTGGGAGTTTATATAGGAGAGGGAGTCTCCTAAAAGGGTGGAAGGATGAGCTTATCTTCAAGGGAAGTGGTTGCAAAGGGTCGAACAGACATGCCATAGAAAGGAGTCGACATTCACAAAGCTAACAACCAAGCCTGGAGTTATCTGGAAGGCTGGTTGTTTGAACAAATTCGCCCAAACTGGATCAGCGCGGGTTATTAGGCAACTGTCGCGCTGTCGTCGCGTCCCAATAACTGGGACAGTCATGTCAGCGCGGAAGCACACGGGAAAGGCGCGATGTCGACCAGCGTGGGAAAGTGATGTCCTTCCGCGCTGGCAGCGCATGGAATACACTACAGGGCGCCAGTCATCGCGGATATTTTAAGAACAGACGCGCTGATGAACAAAACTTTGGAAAAATGGGTTTTTGGGCCAGTTCAGGAAGCATGAACTTAGTGATTGTGAATTCTGGGCACAGCAGGGTGACTGACAGGAAGGCAGTGACAAATTACTGTGTAACAGATGCCCCCTAAAGCATGAAGACCGAGAGAGTGGGAGGGGTGAAATGCTTTACAACACATGCCGAACTGGGACACCACCAGGAAGGACCGAAAACCGCTGATAATCAAGTACATGCAGTCTAGGCATGGGCGCAGCCATCCAAAAGACATGCGAAAAGGTCTGTGGAATGGACGCAGCCACCCAGCTGAAAAGACCAAAGTAATGACAAGGTATGGTCGCAGCCATCCATGAAGACTCAGGTATGGGCGCAGCCATCCATCAATGAGTCATGTAATGATCATCCACAAATCGCAACCTGGACCATAACAGACAGGGATCCAGGGTCTTGCGCTCCATCTCGACCCGAACAAAGTACAAGTCCAGACATGTGAATACATGAGTCGAAGTCGAACATGCGTGAACATCGTCTGATTACCAGTCAATGATGAAAACTGTTAACAGACGCGAGAGGTACCACCAATAATGACAATGGCCCCCAAGGTACTATAGGTACAATCCGCGGCACGTGAATCAATGAGCTGGTGTCGAACACCCACGGAATCATTCGATCGGAGGTCAATGATGTAAACCTCATGTCGAACACGAAGAACCTGCCATTGAGGCATGCAGGCTCCAAGGCACCTGAAGGGAGTCTCTAAGTCACCTTCCCGGATAATGAGCTGGAGTCGACGGGAAAGGACCTTGATCGAAGGTGGGCCATAATGTTTCCCACATCATCGACACGAGACAGAGGTAGAATAGTTTGTGTGAGATAGCAGATGAGGTTGTATTGTTGCAGAGGTCAACTTCTCTTGAACAGTGGCGGCACTAGAGCGGGGTTGGCAGTATTTGACATCAAATGAGAAAAGGATATGGTGATGATGGCAATGTGCAAATGAGAGGCCAAATAGGATAACCCAAACCCATGGAGGCTAGTGAAAACAGGATGAGATGACCCCACCCAGACACGAAGCAGCGGAGTGCCATGTTCAAGAGCGACATACTGCCGACACGACTGTAATCATAGTTCCATTTTCCCCACCATTTCTGGCAGGTACCCCGATTATTTTTGGATGACAAGCTTGACGGGGATAGCATATGCTTGAAGAGCGTCATTTCGACAATGCCCGATGTCATCAAGTATTTAACGAGCCTGACAAAGGAAAAACTCGGCATCTTTTCTTGTTTAGAGAGTCTGAAAAGATTGCGGAAAAGGAGACTCCAGGGGGGTCCTTTTTCGTACAGTTGTGTCTCTCGAGCCCGAAAAAGTATAAAACTATGCTCGAAAGAACCGCCCGACCATTACGACCGAGGAGTACTTTTCGTGGATAGTGCCTTCGACCCGAAAAAGTAAAAAAGCGGTCGGAAACACGTCGTTTTAAAGCCGATATCGAGTGTGAAACGACAAACACCCGGCAATCTTTTTAGTCCAATGGTCGAAAAAAGAGCTTAAAACGACTGCCTTTCGTTCCTATAATGAGCTAAAAGGAGGCTCGGCTATCTTCTCTTGTTTAATGTCGGAAAAGAGCTTAGAGACGACACGTTTGGAAACCAAGTGCATGAAGAGCTATTACGACCATGCTGGTTTATCCGATCCTGCACAAGAGCACAACCCGCATAAATCCATTCGATATGTGTAAAAAACATATTAAAACATGTATTCGATAGATCTAGGGCTACAGTCATGGCAAAAGATGATAAAAACCCAAAAAATATGGTCATTTATGAGTTTTTACTATAAATAGGGGGGGTAAAAAACATTTTTACCATTTTACCATTTTGGGACGTGAAGGACGTGGAGAAGCCAGAAAGTTGACGGAGTGATTTCCAGCCCGTACGGACACCATTTTCCGAACCGCTTCTTCCAGGTAGGTCCTCCTCTCCTTGCCCTGCATTTTAATCGTTTTTTATTAGATTTTAGCAGTTGAATTTGCCCAATTGGGCAAATTCTTGGCGCATATGTGCGCTCTCGGTCAGCGCGGATATCCCACGTGGGTCCGCGCTGGCCGAATTAGGACAAAACTGTGCCAACTTCGGGTCAGCGTGGAAAACCCATGTTCTTCCGCGCTGACCTCGAAAAATAACGAAGGGCGGCCATGGCCAGCGCGGCTGTTTTTAAAACAGCCGCGCTGGCGCGGAAAAGTTTTGTTTGTCAATTTTGAACGTACAAATTTCATTGCCAGCGCTTCTAATTCCTTTTCATGGCTTGTGCAGGACACAATGGCTTTCCAATGGCAGGAAAGAGCTCACGATGTCGAAGATGTAGCTGCTTGGGCAAGTGCGGAATGCTGCAATGCCATGCGGGCTTGCGGTTTCATGAAATTCTTCCTCACACCGCGCCTAAGGGCCCAGCATGATCTCCTTGAGCTATTGATCAGGGCATGGAACCTGGTGGATGGGAAATTCACCATCCGGGGCCAAGATATTGAATTTGATCACATGGACATCTTTTTCCTGACTGGGTTGTCACGCCGGGGTGCGAGGCCCATCATAGAGGGACAACGACCTGGCGGCGGTACTCTAGATGACCTCATGGCCCGAGTCTGTCCGGAGGCTGAGAAGACGCGGAGTGGGAAAGTGGGAATCCCCACGGTGGGAAACATGGTCCTTTGCACCATCCTGTTCATGGTGACCCGGGCAGCGGGAAGCATGGCCAACCACGAGGCTTCTAAGACCCACCTCTTGCTAGCTCTCGACTGCCTTGAGCCTAGAGTGTTCGATTGGGCCACAGCAGTGACCAACAACATGAAAAGGCAGCTGAGCAACTGTCGTCGCGGAGAGACGAAGCAGTTCGGCTACGGGTCTATCCTGGTCCCGCTCATTCTGGAGCGAGTGCCAGCCATGCGGCTACAGACGCTAGCCGTGGATGCTCCCAGGGATCCTCGGGAGACGAGGGCCACACGATGGGCTCGTATCATGCCACGCGGGGGTGGTGGCCGGCCACATGCCTGGGGAGCATTTTTCCGAGACTGGCTAGATCAGCAGGTTATCTTCGTGGAGGACTGGCCATACGCGGGTACGGACTTCCGCAATGACCCTGATATGGTGCTGCCCCCAGGGGAACAGTGGGATGATGCAGGTATAACACTTGACTTTTTTGAGTTTTGTGATGTTTTTGAATTTTTTATGTACATGTCCTAATAACTGTCATGGTATGCAGATGTGGGACCTGTCAGACCCATTGGTTTAGCTCCAGAGGCACGGAGAGAGGGGCAAGGAGCTGATGTCCTTGCCTTGGTCCCTCCAGGAGTTGACACGTCAGAGACTGTTGCTCGCAACCTTGAGGGGTTGCTGGAGGGAGTGCCTGACTATCAGGGGGTCGAAGAGGTCCCTTTAGAGCATCAGATTCATACAGTGGGGGTGCAACCCAGGGTGCACCGCCTTCTGAGGCGGGTAGCACGAGCAGCTACGTACTACAGAGAGCATCACCTGGCTCCATAGTTTACCTAGGGTTTTTATTTCCACTGTTATTTTGAGACACATGACTCAGATGTACTGATGTTTTGGACATACACACTTATTTTTGAGCGCCTTAGTGCGCCACACGATATATATATATATACATACCGACTTTTTGGATGGACCATTGTTACATGTGATGATGTCTTGCTTATGTTATGCGTTTATTCAGTACAATTGTGATCTTATGTATGAATTTGCATGACACATGACCCATGTATTTTTTATATGTTTTAACTAAAAACCATGCTTGAAATGATTTATTTACATATGCTCATGGTCTTACTATGCTATCTATGTTTTCCTGTATGACGCTTATCTGTTCTGCAAATGTCTATCTAACACATGATTTGCCAATGCATCAGTCAACGTATTTAATCGTCTTGGAATGTGTTGATAAGTAATGTAATCAAAGTTTCATTCCAACAATCTTACACGTAGGTACAACCTTAGTATGAGCTGGTCTCTGACGGAATATCACCCGTTAAGTTGATGGACGACCAGCTGGGAGTCCAGGTTCACCACTAGTTCTCGGATGCCGAGGTCAACTGCTTCGGCAAGTAATTCAATTACAGCGCTGTACTCGGCAACGTTGTTGGTGGTTCGACCTAGGCAGATACCCTGAAGGTCTAACAATTCTCCGTGAGGATCGTAGATCACCCACGCCGCAAAAGACAAATTGCAAGTGCTGCGGCAGGCACCATCAGCGAAACCAACATAAGGTGTACTAGACATCTGCACAGGAAAAAGAAGACATAATAAGAGGCAAACACGCCTTCGCACCAAAGCAAAAACGAAATCATGCACAAAACACACAAAACACACGTATATACAAAGTGAATGCGCGAAGTTATGCATAGTATTTCTTCAGATACAGCCCGTTGCGGGGCTTGTCAAGAGGATTTCCTTCATAATCAATCAGCTCATATGCGCCCTTTTGTAAAACTCTTTTCACGATGTAGGGACCTAACCACATAGATTCGAGTTTCCCTGCCCCCAGCTTATCTTTAGCTTGATCGTAGAGCAGTACTAAATCTCCCTCAACAAAGGAACGAGGATGAATCTTCTGGTCGAAGTGAGCCTTGACTCTCTTCTTCTGTGCTTCGATAGCCAGAGAAGCCAAACGACGAGTCTCGTCTAACCGTTCTAGGTAAAGAAGCCGTTCCTCCACCGGGGTGGTGTTGGGAAGCAACTCGACAGCTAATTTTAATGAAGGAATCTCGCATTCGACAGGAAGGGTAGCCTCTAGTCCGTAAACCAACTGAAACGGGGTGAAACCGGTGGCGTCCTTCATAGAAGTCCGGTAGGCCCACAAGGCTGGGAAAAGCATAAGGTGCCAGTTAGACTTGTGCGTATTGACGGTGCGTTGAAGCATGGTGATCAAAACTTTGTTCACGGCCTCGACTTGACCGTTCGATTGTGGATAGTATGGTGTCGAACTATCTTGGCGCAAGCCTAGTTGGGCCGTTAGCTCCGTCATCATATGATTTCGGAAATGCTTTCCGTGATCTGTAACAATAGCCTGAGGGACTCCGAAACGAGTGATAACATGATTGAATAAAAATTGCGCCGCTGTGTAACCGTCTTCGTTTAATGTAGGCATTGCTTCGGCCCACTTGGTGAAATAATCCACGGCAACGATAATGTACCCATGCCCCCCGGCCGAACGAGGGTTACAGGATGTATAATCGATGCCCCATTTGGCAAATGGACCAATGGTTATGACAGGGTGCAGTCGTGCAACAGGTGCATGCATCTTCCGGTGGTAGACCTGGCACTCGTGACATGCACGCACAGCAAGGATGCAATCCTTGAAGATAGAAGGCCAGAAATAGCCAGCACGGAGGATCTTCTGGGCGGTAGCATATCCAGACATATGGCCGCCACAAGCACCGGAGTGGCAGTCATTCAAGACTCGTTCAGCCTCCTCGAGAGTTAGGCATCGGCGAAGAACAGAATCGACGCCGAGGCGGTACAGGGTATCGCCCAAGATGCGATATGGTTGAGCTTGGTGACGAATTCGTCGTCGAGCATCTTTCGATACGTTGGGACGGAACGAAGACGTTTGCAAATATACGATAATATCCCCGTACCATGGGTCGAGGGTGCTGATGAGAAACAAAGTTTCATCCGGAATATGCTCCTCCGAGCGGGATGGTGCAGAGTGAGATGGTAAGGAACAGAGCAGTTCAGCAAAGACCAGAGATTTCTTAGACTTGGCCGTAGTGAATTCCAAGTCGAACTCTTGGAGGATTACAATCCACTTTGAGTATTTGCCCCCCAGCAGCTGACGTGACAAGATGTAGGTCATGGGGTTGCAATCGAAGATCACGGTCGTTGTGCGCAATAGGATATAATGCCGGAATCGTTGGATGGCACAGACAGCTGCCAATGCCAACTTCTCGACATATGCGTAGCGAGTTTCCGTATCCAGAAGGTTGCGACTAATATAATAGATAACATGCTCGGTGCCCGCATCGTCATCTTGCACTAAAACCATACCGATGGTGGTGTCGGCGGCAGCTAAATAGAGAATGTAATCGCGGTGATAGTTCGGAGGTCTTAAAAGCGGAGCTGAGACAAGAAGGTCTTTAAGACGCTCAAAAGACTCCTGGGCGATGGCATCCCAATGAAAGGGTGTGTCTCGCTTTAATAATCGCGTGAAGCCTTTAGCCACCTCGGCATAATTCGGGATAAATCGTCTGAGAAAATTGGCTTTCCCCTGCAAGCTCTGCAATTGCTGCAAAGAGGCAGGGGGAGGAAGGTTCAAAATGGCCTCAACTTTGAGGGGATCCAGACGGATGCCTTCTCGGGAGACGATGAACCCGAGTAGTCGGCCAGCTTCCACGCAGAAGACACACTTGTGCGGATTGAGTCGAATACGGTAGTGTCGACAGCGAAGGAAGATTTCGCGTAAATGGGATGGATGGTCTTGACGTTTAGCTGAATGAGCTGGAAGGTCATCCAGGTAAGGCTATACGATGTGTCGGATATCATGAAAAGCATACGACATCGCACGCTGGAAAGTGGCACCGACATTTTTGAGACCGAAAGGGAGCTTCTTATAGGCGAAGGTACCCCAAGGACAGATGAAAGCTGTCTTGTGTTGGTCTGCGGGGGCTATGTTGATCTGGTTATAGCCAGAGAAGCCGTCCATAAAGGAGTAAATTTCACTTCTTGCGCAGTCATCGATGAGCTGATCAATAAAAGGCGTAGGAAAGTTATCTTTTGGACAGGCACGATTGATGTCGTGGTAGTCCACACAGACCCGGATAGTACCCTATTTTTTATTCACAGGGACTATGTTAGATACCCATTCCATGAGAGGAATGGCATAGATGAAACCAGCTCGAAGAAGTTTTTCAACCTCGGCCTTGATGGCTGCTGCCTTTCGAGGGTGCACAGGACGTAAGCGCTGACGAACAGGCTTGGCTCCTGGATAAGTGGGTATCTCGTGCACCACTATACTAGGGTCGATGCCAGGCATTTCCTCGTAAGACCATGCGAACACGTCCCGGAATTCACGAAATAAAACAGTATAAAGTTGAACTTCCTCTGGAGTACAAGTGACTCCAATATGAATATGCTCGACAATCCCTAGTTTAACAGAGATGTCGATTGGCTGAGTTTGCGTTATATTTCCCAAATTGCCCTCCGACGACACTTGATATAGCTGGATAGGTGTTTGGAGAGGCGGAGATGGGACACATGAAGCAAACCGCTCGAGACATGCGGCCATTTCCGGATGGGGAGGGAGAAACGAAGAGCGATGGTGGTGATCTGACCAAGGGAGCTCTTCTAGAGACATACTCTCTATAATGGCCTCATCGGATGGGAAAATCTCTTTCAAAGGGTCCGAAGTAGGCTCATCTCCTAACCATGGGAAATGATCGTATGAATCGGGAACACTACTCGGCAGAGCAGGTTCAGGGAGTGGAGCCGATGCAGCGACAATCTCGATGTAATTGAGCTCGGCGGGACTTAATGGCATCATATCGCCCCAAGAGTCTTCCTGATTCGGGGGAGGAAGAACCCATGGATCTGACCGTACAGAAATCATATTAACAGAGGCGAAATTGGGAGGTGGGAGGGGAAAAACTCCCATCAAAGCAGGATCTTTAAAAAGTCCGGCTCCCACACTTTCTAAGGACTTGGAGGTATGCTCCACAAATGGCACATTGCCTTCGGAGGAAGAGGCGAAGAAAGAGAGTTGGTCCACCGTGACTATCTTTCCTTGGTGAGGGAAACGAATGACACGGAATAAAGAGGACGCTACGGCCTGCATGGCATATGTCCAGCTGCGGCCGAGGAGGAGGTTGTATGTGAGATTTGCGTCAACGACCTCCACCTCTACTTCGACTGTCTTACCTTCTAGGGAAATGGGTAAACGTTGGAGAATACCGTAAGGGCGAGATTCTCTTCCATCGAACGCTTCCAGGGTCGTAGGAGACTGACTCAGAGCAGGAGACCCAATAGCCTTCCAGCAAGCAACTGACATGATACAAGTTGAGGCACCTTCATCAATAACAGTACGATGAATCGTCTTGCTATTAATGATGACCTGGATAAGGAATGCTACTTGGTGAGGCAGTCTCTGGGAAAAACCCTCGAGATCAAAGGTAATCAAATCCGAATCTGCCGGGTCGATGCCACCAATGGCTGATAGCAGGGACTTCCTCTGTGAGGGGCAGCTCTGGAGGACTTCTAATGCAGACATAGCAGACGGAGCCTGAGCTAAGTCCTCGACAATGCTATAGTGCTGGGCGGCACGAGCATTGGGGTTATAGGATGACTTCCTGAGTACACCTTTAGGAGGGGGTCGGGGAATCGTCTCAGCGCTAGGCCGTTCGATGTGAAGGGGACCAGAACTGGATGGAGGAGCGCTGGATGGGATCTCCGGCTCCTTCCCGGATGAAGAAGGATAATCTTTTGCTCGAGTCGAAACATGGATGGGAATGGTGCCAGCCATGAACACTTGAGAGCCGAACGAGGAAGAGGACTGAGAGGGGTCGGCCACCTGATGCGTCTGTTGGGAAGGGAAAGGTTCTTTCAACACGGCAGGAGGTCCAGGAGCACCTTTCAATAACCGACTAACCTCGGACCGCCTAGGGCAGTCTTTGGTGTAGTGATCCTCCTCACAGATGAGGCACGGATACTTGGGTTTTCGCTTGGCTCCATCTTCAGATGAATTTTTAGAAGGTTCCTGCTTGGGTTGTTTATTTTCATTTCTCGATTTTCCTTTCCCCTTCCCTTTCCCTTTCGAGGATTTATCCGCCGCGGTGGACTGAACGGCGTTAACCTCTGAGGTACTAACAGAATTCGTTGGGCCCTGAGAAGCATTTTCATGGGAAGCATTTTGCTTTTGCTTTCCAGGGTTCGTGGAGGATTTCTTCGACGACGAATTCACAGAGCCAATGACTCCATCTACTGATGGTTTCGGCGGAGCCTTGGTCTGCCCGGGCCTCGGAGCATCTGGCAAATACTCATATAGAGTACCTGACTGAGAATAGACTAAGTCTAGGTACTGAGCTCGCGCGATCTCTTGCTCTTCAGTTACACAAGCTCCCATGGCAATATCTTTTGCAATTTTGGGCACAAAGGAGGTTGTAAACCAGTCGGTCAGGAGTTGATCAGGAATCCAGAATTTGATCAACCGACGACGCCTTCTCCATTCATGTATATGATCAGAGATGTGTGTAGCCGTGTCCTGTTTTAGAGATGTGAGGAGGTTAGTCCCAGTCTCGTACCGAATGGGCAACTGGAAATGGGTTAAAAATGCCATAGCTAATGAGTTGAAGTCTTGAAACATGCCGCGACTCAGCTCAATATACCATTTAGCAGCTGCACCGGTGAGAGTCCTCTGAAAGAGGCGAAGCCGGATAGAGTCATCAAGCCATGAATTCGATGAACACCAAAGATGATAAGTCATAACATGTGCTTGAGGATCCTCTCCTGCCTTGCCGTCAAACTTTGGACAATCACCAGGTATTTTAGTTGGAACTGGCGGCCAATATGAATTATGCAAAATAGGATCATTTGTTAACTTAGACACATCCGGGAGTTCCAATGTTGCTAAAAACGGCAGCTGAGGATTAAAAGACATCTGTGGCTGAGGGTTCGAGGCAGTATTAGGGTTCCAACCAGATGATGGTTGCCCCCACGAACTTGGTCCAGATGGGCCCGGGCCGAAAGGACCTGGTGCATATGAACTTTGTCCTGATGGACCTGGCCCAAAAGGGCCTAGCGCATAGGAATTTTGTCCGTAAGGGTTCTGTCCATACGTATTCTGACCATATGCGGACAGTTGCCCCTGTTGCTGCCCCCCAGCTCCCCATGTATGGGCAACTTGGCCCGCAGGCGCACCGTATTGATAGTTTTGATAAGGGGTGACCTGTGGTTGTTGATAATTTTGGTAAGGGGAAAATTGATTTTGCCCCTGGGGTTGCTGATAGCCATATTCCTGCTGGGCACCATACTGAGCCTGAGAAGAAAGTTGCGCTTGGTAGAAAGGTTGGGGCTGAGGCCCGCCTTGCGTTTGATAACCCGCTTGAGTTTGGGGCCCAGCATATTGTCCTTGAATCGGTTGAGCTAAGATGATCTGGCTGGAAGGTTGGCCTGGTTGAACTTGGGACAGACCTGGTTGCCCAGAAGGATAGGTTTGCTGGGTGCCAGGTTGTCCTTGAACAACCGAGGATTGTCCTTGCAGAACAGAAGGTCGAACGGGCTGGGCAGCTGGTTGACCATGCGGTTGACCAGCCTGGCCAGATGGACGATTAGGGCGGACAGCGGGTTGACCTTGCTGTAAAGAAGGTTGGCCCGTTTGCCCCCCATGGTGCACCGACTGAACAGAGGATTGGCCTTGCTGTATAGCAGGTTGCCCCTGCTGGTACACGGGCTGAGCAATGGGTTGGCCTTGCTGTATAGCAGGTTGCCCCCCTTGCCCAGAAGGATGCGTGGATTGAGCAGTGGGTTGGGCAGTGGGTTGACCCTGCTGGACGTAGGGTTGCCCTCCTTGCCCAGTAGGATGACCAGACTGGACAGTTGGTTGGCCCTGCTGAACGTAGGGTTGCCCCCCCTGCCCAAGAGGATACCCTTGCTGGACTACTGGTTGACCTTGTGGGGTGTAAACTTGCCCAGTTTGTCCAGATGGGTACCCTTGCTGAGGACCAGGTTGACCTTGTTGGATATAAGGCTGCCCTGGTTGCCCAGTTGGGTAACCTTGCTGGGTACCAGGTTGCCCTGGGTAACCAGAAGGTTGGTTATGATATGCAAATGACGGACCACCAACGGCCGAGGGTTGTCCCGTGTAGGGTTGTCCCTGTGGGCCCCCAGATTGTCCTGGGTAAGGCGGGCCATAGAGTGGTTGCCCCTGAGGGGTTTGCACATTAGATGGCTGGCCTTGATTTGGCGGTACCTGAGGCTGTCTCCCAGGGGAGACCGGGCGCCCCATACGTATATGAGTAACGGGGTCATAAGTAATCTCGAGAGGTACCGAGACTTCAACGACAGGTTGACGAGGTAGAGCGTGAAGCTCAAGATATTCCCCGTTAGCATCGTAATAGAAGAGAGGACCTTGGTAATCGGGGTCCGTAATGGGCTGCCCAAACACATCATACGGCCCTGCCCCTGGAATGCCACCAGAAGAGGGTTGAGCACTTTGCGTAGGATCAACGACTCCAGATGAAATCTGTGGCTGGCCCTGATTATGAGAGGGGCCAGCACTGACGTTTGCAGATGAAGACGCTGACACGGCACTAATGACCGGGGTCGAGTGCGCTATACAAACGGTTGGCTGGGTAGGAACTGAGGTAACGGATGTAATATGAACCGAAGAGATAGGTGTATTAAGAGGTCGCGAAATGAAGGGTCCCGTGGTGGCAATAAGCTTAGGATCCCATATAGTCGTAGAAGTAGTTCTAGCGGCTATCCTATCCCTCACTGATGAATATCTCGGAGGGAGCGGAGAAGTAGCCGGGATTGGAGACTCAACATCTGACACCACGGGTGTCTCACCTGTGCTAGGTGATGTCTCATCTTGATGAGAAGTGGACATCGGAGACGACATACCGAGAGGAGTACGCGGGGTAGAGTCGCTGTCAGGCTCCCAGATAGGATTCCAATCTTCTATGTAATCCTCGTCGCCCGGGGCACGTACGTTGATAGGCTGGATACTCGGGATAAGAGGAAGAGTACCGCTTACAACTAGTGTCTCAGGGGCAACTAAAGATGGAAAACCTTGATTACTCGGTCCGGGAGTTGACGGGTCAGCCAGGATGACAAGACCCTTTAGAAAACGATAAAGACCCTACTCAAACTAACGCACACAAGATCTAACCAAGGAATGTTATCGTGGCCGAATAAATTTTAAGACATTGGAATTAGACTTGACCTTTTCATGTTTCAAGAGTCGAGAAAAGGACAAAAGATGACTCCAGTCGCCTTCGAATGTTTAATGAGCACGAAGTGACAAGACGCTCACAGGCACCTTTTCATTTAGGGAGTCCGAAAAGGATCAAAAGTGACTGCTCTGGAGATTCTAGGTAAAAGGTGTGCCAGACTTTTCACAAAACCACAGAATACTTTTTAGGGTACGGGTGGTCAATCTTCGTGAATGCTGTGTTCACTGCATTGCGAATCGTAAGGCGGCAGACTCGGCTTCCTATGGATCAAGGATCAAAGCCTAGTGGGGTCTCCCTATATACTCGACGGTACGTGGGAGCGCAGTCCGTGTTAGACCACTATCGAGTCACAGAAGGAGGAATCACCCAACCGTAATGTGAAACAACAGTGACTATGTTTAAAGATGTCGGAACACGTCTCTAACCTAGACCTCTAGATGTTTGCGTTTAGTTCCAATGCGTTTTTAGATTCATTCGGTTCATTTTATAGTTGATCTTGAGATTAAGTTTCAATTTCAGGCTCTATTGTATGTTCTCTCACAATTACCTAGATGCAAACTATATGGCGAAGAAAATCGTTTCGTTCGATGAATTCTAGCTACGAAAGGGTAAAGAGATTTCAATCAAACAACACGAACACAAGTAATCAAACGGCCTAATGCAACTAAAAGCGAGGAAAGGAAGCTTTTCTTTTTGAAATGCAAATCAACGAAACGTTCTTTTCCTTTTCAAAAAGCAAAGCCACTAGTTTGATTTTCTTTCAATGACACAAAGTATCTAAAATAATTTGGAGGAACTAGAACACCAAGCAAAATGCAATTGCCTAATGAAAACACGCCAAGTTCCCAAAACACCCAGCAAAGATTTCCAAATCAACGAGAAAATCAAGTTCCGCATGAGCTATGTGATCTAAGCTCGGTAAGACAAGCAAGGATTTCGAACAAGGGGGAAGCGAGAACCGCTCGGAAACACAACCAAAGACACTCCACAATCACTGAACAGGTACAAACAACAAATCCGAAGTTGGCTGGTCAAACGAGAAAAACAAAACCCTACGGAAGGCTTGACACACACACGGCCACTAGATGCCCTAGGGCTAGAGTGCGGAATCAATAGAAAAAGGCAAACACCCGAAGGACAAGAGTTACAACCAGTCAATTAGAAGTTCAAAACCATTCAGCAATCGAAAAAGTGACGGTGTAAACACAAACCAAGCAGCGAAAGCACAAGGGAAGGTATTCGCAAAATCAAGAACTGAGAAAAAACGGAACCCTATGGAACCAGACTCCTCAATCAAGCAGTTCAGAGTTTAGACAGCGAAAAGCAAGTCACAAGCAGGTGGAGAGAAGAAAGGATAGCCACAACAAGAGGTTCAGGAGGCTAGATTGGCCAAAAATGAACTTTATAGGATCAGCACGGGTAGCCTTCAGCAACTCAGCGCTGACAGGAGGAGGCCTGTAGCAACTTTGCGACGTCAGCGCGGAAGGATAGGGATAAAGCGCGCTGTCTCAGAAAAACAAGGTCAGCGCGGAAAGAATCCACACAGACGCGATGACACAAATCACAAATAAGCGGGGGCGCGATATCAGCGCGGAAGGACGCGAATAAAGCGCGCTGTCTCAGAGAAACGAGGTCAGCGCGACTGTTAGACGTACAGGCGCGATGGAAAGGATACCAAAGGAATAGGGGTGCGATGTCAGCGCGACTGTCCTGAATTAAAACGCGCTGAGTGCAAAAAACAAGCAAGCCAAAGCAAAAACTTCCCAAACCAAAGGCAAGAGCCTTTTAACAATTAAGACACTTCCCAGATGTACCCAGAAAGTTTATAAGCAGAGAGACAATCCCAAAATCTCAGAAAAGAGACCAATCAAAGTCAACCACAAAAGAGGACTCAAGAGACAAAAAGGCTGATCCCCAGTGGAGTCGCCAAATTGTTGGAGAGGTAAATCCCCTCTACGGATAGAGGCGATCCCTACTAGCCCAGCAGGGGTCTAGCAACAATCAATCAATGCTGCCGTGCATGTTCCTAATTACAATTAAACAAGAGGTCAAGAGCACCTACTTGGATTCCAACGCTATTGTTTGACGAAGAGATGCCGCCTTCGATCCTTCGCTTCGGCTGGTCACGATCCTTCGCGATCTCCGCGAACAGACACCTGCACACACGAAGGGAAAACAAACACAAGCGTGAAATCTAATAAAAGCAACCATACATCGGTCAGAAAAGATGTAATTCACATTTAACCATCACATAGACAAATGGGAATGGAACAATAATGGCAGTCATCTATTATTAATCAGAATAGAGAAGAGTACAACCAAATGTTCTGACGTCGGTAGCCTTCTCAGGAGGGGCCAGTCAGCATGTATCTCAAGCATTCACCTTTGAGGATGATTCTCCCAAGTCAAACAACTCTCTCTCACATAAGCAACACAAAACCACCTTCCCTAAAAAATCAATCACTTCCACACCTAGCACACCAAACCTATAGCAGAAATCTGAGCACTACAAGTCTTGTACAATCCAAGCTATGTCTAACTAGCTGCTCATGGCAATGGTGGGAGTTTATATAGGAGAGGGAGTCTCCTAAAAGGGTGGAAGGATGAGCTTATCTTCAAGGGAAGTGGTTGCAAAGGGTCGAACAGACATGCCATAGAAAGGAGTCGACATTCACAAAGCTAACAACCAAGCCTGGAGTTATCTGGAAGGCTGGCTGTTTGAACAAATTCGCCCAAACTGGATCAGCGCGGGTTATTAGGCAACTGTCGCGCTGTCGTCGCGTCCCAATAACTGGGACAATCATGTCAGCGCGGAAGCACACGAGAAAGGCGCGATGTCGACCAGCGCGGGAAAGTGATGTCCTTCCGCGCTGGCAGCGCATGGAATACACCACCGGGCGCCAGTCATCGCGGATATTTTAAGAACAGACGCGCTGATGAACAAAACTTTGGAAAAATGGGTTTTTGGGCTAGTTCAGGAAGCATGAATTTAGTGATTGTGAATTCTGGGCACAGCAGGGTGACTGACAGGAAGGCAGTGACAAATTACTGTGTAACAGTGCTTTAAAAATAGTTTACAATGCTTTAAAAACAATTTAAAATACTTTACAAATAATTTATATTGATTTAAGAACAAATTTAAATGTATTTAAAATGTTTCAAAAACATTTTAAAATGTTTTAAAAATACGTTTAAGTGCTTTATGAACCATCGAAAATGCTCTAAAACCATTTTAAAATGTTCTAAAAACAATTTTGAAAAGGTTTAAAGAACTTTAATTTTTTTTTAAAAACAATTTTAAACGCTTTAGAATGAATTTAAAAGGCTTTAAAAACAACTTAAAATGTTTTTTGTAACAATTTAGAACATTTTAAAAAAACTTTAAAATAGTTCAAAATAATTTAAAAACAATTTTAAATTCTTTTAAAATGCTTTACCAACAATTTAAAAAGATTTAAAGTACTTTAAAATGTTTTTAAAATTCTTTCAAAACAATTTAAAATGCTTTAAAAACCGTTTACAATGCTTTAAAAGCTATTTAAAATACTTCAAAAATAATTTAAATTGCTTTAAGAACAATTTTAAATGATTTTAAAATGCTTTAAAAATAGTTTACAATGCTTTAAAAACAATTTAAAATACTTTAAATTAACTTAAATTGATTTAAGAACAATTTTAAATGATTTTAAAATGTTTTAAAATGTTTCAAAAACATTTTAAAATGTTTTAAAAATAAGTTTAAGTGGTTTAACAACAATTGAAAATGCTTTAAAACCGTTTTAAAATGTTTTATAAACAATTTAAAAAGCTTTAAAGTACTTTAAAATGTTTTAAAAACAATTTTAAATGATTTAAAAAACAATTTAAAATGCTCTAAAAACAATTTATAATGTTTTTGAAACAATTTAGAACGTTTTAAAAACAATTTAAAATAGTTCAAAATAACTTAAAAACAATTTAAAACACTTTAAAATGTTCTAAAAAACAATTTTAAATTCTTTTTGCAAGTGGAATATTGGAACCCCAATTTTGTTCTTCGCATCTCCATAATTGATCATTTTTCAAATTGGCAGAACAGTTATCCCGACCCTCCTCCCAAAAACAAAGTGATTAAAGCGGCTTGGTCTTCCCTTCCTAAAATCTGCTGCTGGCAGATTTGGCTAGAGAAAAACAGCAGAATTTTTAGAAACACACAGCATGATGTCAAGGTGGTAGCGGCCAAGATAAAATTCCAGTTAAAATAGTGCTTGGGAGATCAAAAAGACGCTTCAAATCTAAATCAGTTAGATATTGTTTGGGTGCCTCCCTAAAGCTGCAATTTCATCAAGCTACCAGAAATATTTCCCCTTCTAAAGACTGGCAAATAAGGGGGAAAAAGAATGAAGATTTTCAAGACTGGATCTCCAATCAAAAGGTGCACTCTCTCTTCTTTGACGGGGCATCAAAGGGAAATCCTGGCAAGGCTGGGACATGAGGAATTGTAAGAAACACTAAAGGCATATCGATCGACAACTTTGCTTGGGGTCTGGGGAACAACTCCAGCATTCAAGTTGAGGCTTTGGCCCTCTTCCAAGGTCTTAAGTTGCTCTTGAATTTGGAAATCAAGGAGGCAAACATTTTTGGGGATTCTCAAGTGATAATAAAAATCATGGTGACCAACTCATCCCCTAGGGACTTAAGATTGGCAGGACTGATATCTAGAATCAAAAGTTTGGGGAAATTGTTTCAAAACCTGAAATACTTCCACGTATTGAGAGACAACAACAAAGAAGCAGATCTTGAAGCTAATAAACCTTCCCTTCTCTTTGCTGGGGCAATGATAAGAGACGAGGACAAAACATGGGATCCAATTCCATAATCAGTCAGCTGATATGTTTTACTGCTTGCTATTGAAATAATTCGTTTGTACTTTTAAGTTTTAAAATGTTTTAAAAACAAATTAAAATAGTTCAAAATAATTTAAAAACCATTTAAAACACTTTAAAATGTTTTAAAAACAATTTTAAATTCTTTTAAAATGCTTTAACAACAATTCAAAAACTTTTAAAGTACTTTAAAATGTTTTCCAAACAATTTAAAAAGCTTTAAAAACCGTTTACAATGCTTTAAAAACTATTTAAAATACTTCAAAAATAATATAAATTGCTTTAGAACAATTTTAAATGATTTTAAAATGCTTTAAAAATAGTTTACAATACTTTAAAAACAATTTAAAATATTTTAAAAATAATTTAAAATTGATTTAAGAACAATTTTAAATAATTTCAAAATGTTTTAAAATCTTTCAAAAGCATTTTAAAATGTTTTAAAAATACATTTAAATGCTTTAAAAACAATTGAAAATGCCTTAAAACCACTTTAAAATGTTTTAAAAACAATTTAAAAAGCTTTAAAGTACTTTAAAATGTTTTTAAAACAATTTTAAATGCTTTAAAAACAATTTAAAATGTTTTTGAAACAATTTAGAACATTTTAAAAACAATTTAGAACATTTTAAAAACAATTTAAAATAGTTCAAAATAATTTAAAAACACTTTAAAATGTTTTAAAAACAATTTTAAATTCTTTTAAAATGCTTTAACAACAATTTAAAAAGCTTTAAAGTACTTTAAAATGTTTTTAAAATGCTTTCAAAACAATTTAAAATGCTTTAAAAACAATTTAAAATGCTTTAAAAACAATTTACAATGCTTTAAAAACTATTTAAAATACTTCAAAAATAATTTAAATTGCTTTAAGAACAATTTTAAATGATTTTAAAATGCTTTAAAAATAGTTTACAATGCTTTAGAAACAATATAAAATACTTTAAAAATAATTTAAATTGATTTAAGAACAATTTTAAATGATTTTAAAATGTTTCAAAAACATTTTAAAATGTTTTAAGAATAAGTTTAAGTGGTTTAACAACAATTGAAAATGCTTTAAAACCGTTTTAAAATGTTTTAAAAACAATTTAAAAAGCTTTAAAGTACTTTAAAACGTTTTTAAAAGATTTTTAAATGCTTTAAAAACAATTTAAAATGTTTTTGACACAATTTAGAATGTTTTAAAAATAATTTAAAATAGTTCAAAAAACCTTAAAAACAATTTAAAACAGTTTAAAATGTTTTAGAAACAATTTTAAATTCTTTTAAAATGCTTTAACAACAATTTAAAAAGCTTTAAAAGACTTTAAAATGTTTTTAAAATGATTTCAAAACAATTTAAAATCCTTTAAAAATAGTTTACAATGCTTTAAAAACTATCTAAAATACCTCAAAAATAATTTAAATTTCTTTAAGAACAGTTTTAAATGATTTTAAAAAGTTTTAAAATGTTTCAAAAACATTTTAAAATGTTTTCAAAATAAGTTTAAGTGATTTAAGAACAATTGAAAATGCTTTAAAACCATTTTAAAATGTTCTAAAAACAATTTAAAAAGCTTTAAAGTACTTTAAAATGTTTTAAAAACATTTTTAAACGCTTTAAAAACAATTTAAAATGCTTTAAAAACAATTTAAAAACAATTGAAAATGCTTTTGAAACATTTTAAAACTTTTTAAAACCGTTTTAAAATGTTTTAAAAACAATTTAAAAAGCTTTAAAGTACTTTAAAATGTTTTAAAAATAATTTTAAACGCTTTAAAAACAATTTAAAATGCTTTAAAAGCAATTAAGAATGTTTTGAAACAATTTAGAATGTTTTAAAAGCAATTTAAAATAGTTTGAAATAATTTAAAAACACTTTAAAATGCTTTAAAAATAATTTTATATTCTTTTAAAATGCTTTAACAACAATTTAAAAAGCTTTAAAGTACTTGAAAATGTTTTTGAAATGCTTTCAAAACAATTTAAAATGCTTTAAAAATAGTTTACAATGCTTTAAAAACCAAAAATATTTTAAATTGCTTTAAGAAAAATTTCAAACGATTTTAAAATGCTATAAAAATAGTTTACAATGCTTTAAAAACAATTTAAAATACTTTAAAAATAATTTAAATTGATTTAAGAACAATTTTAAATGATTTTAAAATGTTTCAAAAACATTTTAAAATGTTTTAAAAACAATTTAAATAGATTTAAAGTGTTTTAAAAACAATTTTAAACGCTTTAAAAACAATTTAAAATGCTTCAAAAGAAATTTAAAATGTTTTTGAAACAATTTAGGATGTTTTAAAAACAATTTGAAATAGTTCAAAATAATTTAAAAACACATTAAAACACTTTAAAATGTTTTAAAAACAATTTTAAATTCTTTTTGCAAATGGATTATTGGAACCCCAATTTTGTTCTTCCCATCTCCATAATTGATATTTTTACAAATTGGCAGAATATTTGTCTCGACCCTCCTCCCAAAAACAAAGTGATTAAAGTGGTTTGGTCTTCCCTTCCTAAAATCTACTGCTGGGAGATCTAGCTAGAGCAAAACAGCAGAATTTTTAGAAACACACAGCATGATGTCAAGGTGGTAGCGGCTAAGATAAAATTCCAGTTAAAAGAATTCTCGGGAGATAAAAAAAGACGTTTCAAATCTAAATTAGTTAGATACTATTTGGGGTGCCTCCCTAAAGCTGCAATTTCATCAAGCTACCAGAAATATCTCCCCTTCTAAAGACTGGAAAATTAGGGGGAAAAGTAATGAAGATTTTCAAGACTAGATTTCGAGTCAAAAGGTGCACTCTCTCTTCTTTGACGGGGCATCAAAGGGAAATCCCATCAAGGCTGGGGTAGGAGGAATTGTAAAAAAACACTGAAGGCATATTGACCCACAACTTTGCTTGGGGTCTGGGGATCAACTCCAGCATTCAAGTTGAGGCTTTGGCCCTCTTCCAAGGTCTTAAGTTGCTCTTGAATTTGGAAATGAAGGAGGAAAACATTTTTGGGGATTCTCAAATGATAATAAAAATCATGGGGACCAACTCATCCCCTCGGGACTTACGGCTGGTAAGGCTGATATCTAGAATCAGAAATTTCGAGAAATTGTTCCAAAACCTGAAATACATCCACATATTGAGAGAAAACAACAAAGAAGCAGATCCTGAAGCTAATAAAGCTGTCGTTCTCTCTGCTGGGGCAATGATAAGAGACGGGGACGAAACATGGGATCCAATTCCATAATCAGTCAGTTGATATATTTTATTGCTTGCTATTGAAATAGTTCGTTTGTACTTTTAAGTTTTAAAATGTTTCAAAAACATTTTAAAATGTTTTAAAAATAAGTTTAAGTGCTTTAACAACAATTGAAAATTCTTTAAAACAGTTTTAAAATGTTTTAGAAAGCTTTAATCTACTTTAAAATGTTTTAAAAACAATTTTAAACGCTTTAAAAACAACTTAAAATGCTTTAAAAACAATTTAAAATGTTTTTGAAACAATTTAGAATGTTTTAAAAACAATTTAAAATAGCCCAAAATAATTTAAAAACAATTTAAAACACTTTAAAATGGTTTAAAAACAATATTAAAATGGTTTAGAAACAATTTGAAATGCTTTAACAACAATTTAAAAAGCTTTAAAGTAATTTAAAATGTTTTCAAAACAATTCAAAATGTTTTCAAAACAATTTAAAATGCTTAAACACAGTTTACAATGTTTTCAAAACGAATTAAAATACTTCAAAATAATTTAAATTGCTTTAAGAACAATTTTAAACGATTTTACAAATGCTTTAAAAATAGTTTACAATGCTTCAAAAACAATTTAAATTGATTTAATAACAATTTTAAATTATTTTAAAATGTTTCAAAAACATTTTAAAATGTTTTGAAAATAAGTTGAAGTGCTTTAACAACAATTGAAAATGCTTTAAAACCGTTTTAAAATGTTTTAAATACAATTTAATAATCTTTAAAGTACATTAAAATGTTTTAAAAACAATTTTAAGTGCTTTAAAAACAATTTAAAATGCTTTAAAAACAATTTAAAATGTTTTTGAAACAATTTAGAATGTTTTAGAAACAATTTAAAATAGTTCAAAACAATTTAAAACACTTTAAAATGTTTTAAAACAATTTTAAATTCTTTTAAAATGTTTTAACAAAAATTTAAAATGCTTTAAAGGACTTTAAAATGATTTCAAAACAATTCAAAATGCTTTCAAAACAATTTAAAATGCTTTAAAAATAGTTTACAATGTTTTAAAAACAATTTAAAATACTTTAAATTGCTTTAAGAACATTTTTAAATGATTTTAAAATGCTTTAAAAATAGTTTACAATGCTTTAAAAACAATTTAAAATACTTTAAAAATAATTTAAATTGATTTAAGAACAATTTTAAATTATTTTAAAATGTTTTAAAATGTTTCAAAAACATTTTAAAATGTTTTAAAAATAAGTTTAAGTGCTTTAACAACAATTGAAAATACTTTAAAACCGTTTTAAAAACAATTTAAAAAGCTTTAAAGTACATTAAAATGTTTTAAAAACAATTTTAATTGTTTTAAAAACAATTTAAAATGCTTTAAAAGAAATTTAAAATGTTTTTGAAACAATTTACAACGTTTTAAAAACAATTTAAAATAGTTCAAAATAATTTAAAAACACTTTAAAATGTTTTAAAAACAATTTTAAATTCTTTTAAAATGCTTTAACAACAATTTAAAAATCTTTAAAGTACTTTAAAATGCTTTCAAAACAATTTAAAATGCTTTAAAAACAATTTACAATATGTTAAAAACTATTTAAAATACTTAAAAATAATTTAAATTGTTTTAAGAACAATTTTAAATGATTTTAAAATGCTTTAAAAATAGTTTACATTGCTTTAAAGACAATTTAAAATACTTTAAAAATAATTTAAATTGATTTAAGAACAAGTTTAAATGATTTTAAAATGTTTCAAAAAACATTTTAAAATGTTTTAAAAATGAGTTTAATTGCTTTAACAACAATTGAAAATGCTTTAAAACCATTTTAAAATGTTTTAAAAACAATTTAAAAAGATTTAAAGTTCTTTAAAATGTTTTAAACACAATTTTAAACTCTTTAAAAACAATTTTAAATGCTTAAAAAACAATTTATAATGTTTTTGAAACAATTTAGAACGTTTTAAAAACAATTTAAAATAGTTCAAAATCATTTAAAAACAATTTAAAACACTTTAAAATGTTTTAAAAACAATTTTAAATTCTTTTTGCAAATGGATTATTGGAACCCCAATTTTGTTCTTCCCATCTCCATAATTAATCTTCTTGCAAATTGGGAGAACAGTTATCCTAGCCCTCCTCCAAAAAACAAAGTGATTAAAGTGGCTTGGTCTTCCCTTCCTAAAATATTTTGTTGGCAGATTTGGCTAGAGCGAAACAACAAAATTTTTAGAAACACACAACATGATGTCAAGGTGGTATTGGCTAAAATAAAATTCCAGTTAAAAGAATGCTTGGGAGATCAAAAAGACATTTCAAATCTAAATCAGTTAGATACTATTTGGGGTGCCTCCCTAAACCTGCAATTTCATCAAACTACCAAAAATGTCTCCCCTTCCAAAAACTAGCAAATAAGGGGGAAAAATAATGAAGATTTTCAAGACTGGATCTCCAATCAAAAGGTGCACTCTCTCTTCTTTGAGGGGGCATCAAAGGGAAATCCTGGCAAGGCTGGGGTAGGAGGAATTGTAAAAAACACTGAAGGCATATCGACCCACAACTTTTCTTGGGGTTTGGGGATCAACTCCAGCATTGAAGTTGAGGCTTTGGCCCTCTTCCAAGGTCTTAAGTTGCTCTTTAATTTGGAAATCAAGGAGGCAAACATTTTTGGGGATTCTCAAGTGATAATAGAAATCATAGTCACCAACTCATACCCTCGGGACTTAAGATTGCCGAGACTGATATCAAGAATCAAAAGTTTGGGGAAATTGTTCCAAAACCTGAAACACTTCCACGTATTGAGAGACAACAACAAAGAAGCAGATCTTGAAGCTAATAAAGTTGTCGTTCTCTCTGCTGGGGCAATGATAAGAGACGAGGACGAAACATGGGATCCAATTCCATAATCACTCAGCTGATATGTTTTATTGCTTGCTATTGAAATAGTTCGTTTGTACTTTTAAGTTTTAAAATGTTTCAAAAACATTTTAAAATGCTTTAAAAATAAGTTTAAGTGCTTTTACAACAATTTAAAATTCTTTAAAACAATTTTAAAATGTTTTAAAAAGCTTTAATGTACTTTAAAATTTTAAACGCTTTACAAACAACTTCAAATGCTTTCAAAACAATTTAAAATGTTTTTGATACAATTCAAAATGCTCTAAAAACAGTTCAGAATAATTCAAAATGGTTTAAAAACAATTTAAAACACTTTAAAATGTTTTAAAAACAATTTTAAATATTTTTGAAATGCTTTGACAACAATTTAAAAAGCTTTAAAGTAATTTAAAATGTTGTTCAAAAAAATTCAAAATGCTTTCAAAACAATTTAAAATGCTTTAAAACTGTTTTAAAATGTTTTAAATACAATTTAATAAGCTTTAAAGTACTTTAAAATGTTTTAAAAACAATTTTAAGCGCTTTAGAAACAATTTAAAATGCTTTAAAAATAATTTAAAATGTTTTTGAAACAATTTAGAATGTTTTAAAAACAATTTAAAATAGTTCAAAACAATTTAAAACACTTTAAAATGCTTTTAAAACAATTTTAAATTCTTTTAAAATGTTTTAAAAAAAACTTAAAAAGCTTTAAAGTACTTTAAAATGATTTTAAAATGCTTTCAAAACAATTTAAAATGCTTTCAAAACAATTTAAAATGCTTTAAAAATAGTTTACAATGCTTTAAAAACAATTTAAAATACTTTAAAAATAATTTAAATTGCTTTAAGAACAATTTTAAATGATTTTAAAATGCTTTAAAAATAGTTTACAATGCTTTAAAAACAATTTAAAATACTTTAAAAACAATTTAAATTGATTTAAGAACAATTTTAAATGATTTCAAAATGTTTTAAAATGTTCCAAAAACATTTTAAAATGTTTTAAAAATAAGGTTAAGTTCTTTAACAACAATTGAAAATGCTTTAAGACCGTTTTAAAAACAATTTAAAAAGCTTTAAAGTACTTTAAAATGTTTTAAAAACAATTTTAATTGTTTTAAAAACAATTTAAAATGCTTTAAAAGTAATTTAAAATGTTTTTGAAACAATTTAGAACGTTTTAAAAACAATTTAAAATAGTTCAAAATAATTTAAAGAAACTTTAAAAAGTTTTAAAAACAATTTTCAATTCTTTTAAAATTCTTTAACAACAATTTAAAAAGCTTTAAAGTACTTTAAAATATCTTTAAAATGCTTCCAAAACAATTTAAAATGCTTTAAAAACAATTTACAATGCGTTAAAAACTATTTAAAATACTTAAAAATAATTTAAATTGCTTTAAGAACAATTTTAAATGATTTGAAAATGCTTTAAAAATAGATTACAATGCTTTAAAGACAATTTAAAATACTCTAAAAATAATTTAAATTGATTTAAGCACAAGTTTAAATGATTTTAAAATGTTCCAAAAACATTTTTAAATGTTTAAAAAATAAGTTTTAGTGCTTTAACAACAATTACAAATGCTTTAAAAACGTTTTAAAATGTTTTAAAAACAATTTAAAAATATTTAAAGTACTTTAAAATGTATTAAAAACAATTTTAAACGCTTTAAAAACAATTTAAAATGCTTTAAAACAATTCAAAATGTTTTTGAAACAATTTAGAACATTTTAAAAACAATTTAAAATAGTTAAAAATAATTTAAAAACACTTCAAAATGTTTTAAAAACAATTTTAAATTATTTTAAAATGCTTCAACAACAATTTAAAAGGCTTTAAAGTACTTTAAATTATTTTTAAAGTGCTTTCAAAACAATTTAAAATGCTTAAACACAGTTTACAATGTTTTCAAAACGAATTAAAATACTTCAAAATAATTTAAATTGCTTTAAGAACAATTTTAAATAATTTTAAAATGCTTTAAAAATAGTTTACAATGCTCTAAAAACAATTAAAAATAATTTAAATTGATTTAAGAACAATTTTAAATGATTTTAAAATGTTTTAAAATGTTTCAAAAACATTTTAAAATGTTTTAAAAATAAGTTTAAGTGCTTTAACAACAATTGAAAATACTTTAAAACCGTTTTAAAATGTTTTAAAAATAAGTTTAAGTGCTTTAACAACAATTGAAAATGCTTTAAAACCGTTTTAAAATGTTTTGAAAACAATTTAAAAATATTTAAAGTACTTTAAAATGTTTTAAAAACAATTTTAAACGCTTTAAAAACAATTTAAAATGCTTTAAAACAATTTAAAATGTTTTTGAAACAATTTAGAACATTTTAAAAACAATTTAAAATAGTTCAAAATAATTTAAAAACACTTTAAAATGTTTTAAAAACAATTTTAAATTATTTTAAAATGCTTTAACAACAATTTAAAAAGCTTTAAAGTACTTTAAATTATTTTTAAAGAACTTTAATAACAATTTAAAATGCTTAAACACAGTTTACAATGTTTTCAAAACGAATTAAAATACTTCAAAATAATTTAAATTGCTTTAAGAACAATTTTAAATAATTTTAAAATGCTTTAAAAATAGTTTACAATGCTTTAAAAACAATTTAAAATAATTTAAATTGATTTAAGAACAATTTTAAATGATTTTAAAATGTTTCAAAAACATTTTAAAATGTTTTAAAAATAAGTTTAAGTGCTTTAACAACAATTGAAAATGCTTTAAAACTGTTTTAAAATGTTTTAAAAAGCTTTAAAGTACTTTAAAATGTTTTAAAAACAATTTTAAATGCTTTCAAAATGGTTTAAAAACAATTTAAAATGCTTTAAAAACAATTTAAAATGTTTTAAAAACAATTTAAAATAGTTCAAAATAATATAAAAACACTTTAAAACACTTTAAAATGTTTTAAAAACAACTTCAAATTCTTTTAAAATTCTTTAACAATAATTTAAAAAGATTTAAAGTACTTGAAAATGTTTTTAAAATGCTTTCAAAACAATTTAAAATGCTTAAAAACAGTTTACAATGCTTTAAAAACTATTTAAAATGCTTCAAAAATAACTTAAAATGCTTTAAGAACAATTTTAAATAATTTTAAAATGCTTTAAAAATAGTTTACAATTCTTTAAAAACAATATAAAATACTTTAAAAATAATTTAAATTGATTTAAGAACAATTTTAAATGATTTTGAAATGTTTTAAAATATTTCGAAAACATTTTAAAATGTTTTTAAAATAAGTTTAAGTGCTTTAACAACAATTGAAAATGCCTTAAAACTATTTTAAAATGTTTTAAAAACAATTTTAAAAAGTTATAAAGTAATTTAAAATGTTCTAGAAATAATTTTAAATGCTTTAAACACAATTTAAAATGTGATTGAAACAATTTAGAACATTTTAAAAACAATTTAAGATACTTCAAAATAATTTAAAAACAATTTAAAACACTTTAAAGTGTTTTAAAAACAATTCTAAATTCTTTTAAAATGCTTTAACAACAATTTAAAAAGCTTTAAATAACTTCAAAATGTTTTTAAAATGATTTCAAAACAATTTAAAATGCTTTCAAAACAATTTAAAATGCTTTCAAAACAGTTTACAATGCTTTCAAAACTATTTAAAATACTTCAAAAATAATTTATATTGCTTGAAGAACAATTTTAAATGATTTTAAAATGCTTTAAAAATAGTTTACAATGCTTTAAAAACAATTTAAAATAATTTAAATTGCTTTAAGAAAAATTTTAAATGATTTTAAAATGCTTTAAAAACAATTTAAAAAGCTTTAGAGTACTTTAAAATATTTTTAAAACAATTTTAAACGCTTTAAAAACAATTTAAAATGCTTTAAAAGCAATTTAAAATGTTTTTGAAACAATTTAGAACGTTTTAAAAATAATTTAAAATAGTTCAAAATAATTTAAAAATACTTTAAAATGTTTTAAAAATAATTTTAAATTCTTTTAAAATGCTTTAACAACAATTTAAAAAGATTTAAAGTACTTTAAAATATATTTAAAATGCTTTAAAAACATTTTACAATGTTTAAAAACTATTTAAAATACTTGAAAAATAATTTAAATTGATTTAAGAACAATTTTAAGTGATTTTAAAATTCTTTAATAATAATTTAGAATGATTTAAAAACAATTCGAAATGCTTTAAAAATAGTTTAAATTGGTTTAAGAACAATTTTAAATGATTTTAAAGTGTTTCAAAAACATTTAAAAATGTTTTAAAAATAAGTTTAAGTGCTTTAACAACAATTTAAAATGGTTTAAAACTGTTTTAAAATGTTTTAAAAACAATTTAAAAAACTTTAAAGTGCTTTAAAATGTTTTAAAAACAATTTAAAAGGCTTTAAAGTGCTTTAAAATGCTTTAAAAACAATTTATAATGTTTTTGAAACAATTTAGAACGTTTTAAAAACAATTTAAAATAGTTCAAAATAATTTAAAAGCAATTTAAAACACTTTAAAATGTTTTAAAAACAATTTTAAATTCTTTTTGCAAATGGATTATATGAACCCCAATTTTGTTCTTCCCATCTCCATAATTGATCTTCTTGCAAATTGGGAGAACAGTTATCCCAGCCCTCCTCCAAAAAAGAAAGTGATTAAAGCGGCTTAGTGTTCCCTTCCTAAAATCTGCTGCTGGTAGATCTGGCTAGAGCGAAACGGCATAATTTTTAGAAACGCACAACATGATGTGAAGGTGGTAGTGGCTAAAATAAAATTCCAATTAAAAGAATGCTTGGGAGATCAAAAAGACATTTCAAATCTAAATAAGTTAGATACTATTTGGGGTGCCTCCCTAAACCTGCAATTTCATCAAACTACCATAAATATCTCCCCTTCTAAAGACTAGAAAATAAGGGGGAAAAATAATGAAGATTTTCAAGACTGGATCTCCAATCAAAAGGTGCACTCTCTCTTCTTTGAGGGGGCATCAAAGGGAAATCCTGGCAAGGCTGGGGTAGGAGGAATTATAAAAAACACTGAAGGCATATCGACCCACAACTTTGCTTGGGGTTTGAGGATCAACTCCAGCAATGAAGTTGAGGCTTTGGCCCTCTTCCAAGGTCTTAAGTTGCTCTTGAATTTGGAAATCAAGGAGGCAAACATTTTTGGGGATTCTCAAGTGATCATAAAAATCATGGTCCAACTCATCCCCTCGGGACTGAAGATTGGCAAGACTGATATCTAGAATCAAAAGTTTGGGGAAATTGTTCCAAAACCTGAAATACTTCCACGTATTGAGAGACAACAACAAAGAAGCAGATCTTGAAGCTAATAAAGTTGTCGTTCTCTCTACTGGGGCAATGATAAGAGACGGGGACGAAACATGGGATCCAATTCCATAATCAGTCAGCTGATATGTTTTATTGCTTGCTATTGAAATAGTTAGTTTGTACTTTTAAGTTTTAAAATGTTTTAAAAAGCTTTAATTTTACTTTAAAATGTTTTAAAAACAATTTTAAACGCTTTAAAAACAACTTAAAATGCTTTAAAAACAATTTAAAATGCTTTTGAAACAATTTAAAATGTTTTAAAAACAATTTAAAATAGTTCAAAATAATTTAAAAACAAATTAAAACACTTTAAAATGTTTTAAAAACAATTTTAAAATGGTTTAGAAACCTTTTGAAATGCTTTAACAACAATTTAAAAAGCTTTAAAGTAATTTAAAACGTTTTCAAAACAATTCAAAATGCTTTCAAAACAATTTAAAATGCTTTAAAAACAGTTTACAATGCTTTAAAAACTATTTAAAATACTTAAAAAAATAATTTAAATTGCTTCAAGAACAATTTTAAATGATTTTAAAATGCTTTAAAAATAGTTTACAATGCTTTAAAAACAATTTAAAATACTTTAAAAATAATTTAAATTGATTTAAGAACAATTTTAAATTATTTTAAAATGTTTCAAAAACATTTTAAAATGTTTTAAAAATAAGTTTAAGTGCTTTAACAACCATTGAAAATGCTTTAAAACCATTTTAAAATGTTTTACATACAATTTAATAAGCTTTAAAGTACATTAAAATGTTTTTAAAACAATTTTAAGCGCTTCAAAAACAATTTAAAATGCTTTAAAAACACTTTAAAATGTTTTAAAACAATTTTAAATTCTTTTAAAATGTTTTAACAAAAACTTAAAAAGCTTTAAAGTACTTTAAAATGATTTTAAAATGCTTTCAAAACAATTCAAAATGCTTCGAAAACAATTTAAAATGCTTTAAAAATAGTTTATAATGCTTTAAAAACTATTTAAAATACTTAAAAAATAATTTAAATTGCTTTAAGAACAATTTTAAATGATTTTAAAATGCTTTAAAAATAGTTTACAAACAATTTAAAATACTTTAAAAATAATTTAAATTGATTTCAGAACAATTTTAAATGATTTCAAAATGTTTTAGAATGTTTCAAAAACATTTTAAAATGTTTTAAAAATAAGTTTAAGAGCTTTAACAACAATTGAAAATGCTTTAAAACCATTTTAGAAACAATTTAAAAAGATTTAAAGTACTTTAAAATGTTTTAAAAACAATTTTAATTCTTTTAAAAACAATTTAAAATGCTTTAAAAGAAATTTAAAATGTTTTTGAAACAATTTAGAACGTTTTAAAAACAATTTAAAATAGTTCAAAATAATTTAAAAACACTTTAAAATGTTTTAAAAGCAATTTTAAATTCTTTTAAAATGCTTTAACAACAATTTAAAAAGCTTTAAAGTACTTTAAAATGTCTTTAAAATGCTTTGAAAACAATTTAAAATGTTTTAAAAACAATTTACAATGCGTTAAAAACTATTTAAAATACTTAAAAATAATTTAAATTGCTTTAAGAACAATTTTAAATGATTTGAAAATGCCTTAAAAATAGTTTACAATGCTTTAAAGACAATTTAAAATACTTTAAAAATAATTTAAATTGATTTAAGCACAATTTTAAATGATTTTAAAATGTTTTAAAATGTTCCAAAAACATTTTAAAATGTTTTAAAAATAAGTTTAAGTGCTTTAACAACAATTGAAAATGCTTTAAAACCGTTTTAAAATGTTTTAAAAACAATTTTAAATTCCTTTTAAATGCTCTAACAACAATTTAAAAGGCTTTAAAGTACTTTAAAATGTTTTTAAAGTGCTTTCAAAACAATTTGAAATGCTTTAAAAACATTTTACAATGATTTCAAAAGTATTTAAAATACTTCAAAAATAATTTAAATTGGTTTAAGAACAATTTTAAATAATTTTAAAATGCTTTAAAAATAGGTTACAGTGCTCTAAAAAAAATCAAAAATACTTTAAAAATAATTTAAATTGATTTAAGAACAATTTTAAATGATTTTAAAATGCTTGTTTTCAAAACTATTTAAAATACTTCAAAAATAATTTAAATTGCTTTAAAAATAAGTTTAATTGCTTTAACTACAATTGAATGCTTAAAAACTGTTTTAAAAACAATTTAAAAATACATCTCAAATCTAAATCAGTTAGATACTATTTGGGGTGCCTCCCTAAACCTGCAATTTCATCAAGCTACTAGAAATATCTCCCCTTCTAAAAGCTAGCAAATAAGGGGGGAAAATAATGAATATTTTCAACACTGGATCTCCAATCAAAAGGTGCACTTTCTCTTCTTTGAGGGGGCATCAAAGGGAAATCCTGGCAAGGCTGGGGTAGGAGGAATTGTAAAAAACATTGAAGGCATATTGACCCACAAGTTTGCTTGGGGTCTGGGGATCAACTCCAACATTGAAGTTGAGGCTTTGGCCCTCTTCCAAGGTCTTAAGTTGCAATTGAATTTGGAAATCAAGGAGGCAAACATTTTTGGGGATTCTCAAGTGATAATAAAAATCATGGTCACCAACTCATCCCCTCGGGACTTAAGATTGGCAAGACTGATATCTGGAATCAGAAGTTTGGGGAAATTGTTCCAAAACCTGAAATACTTCCACGTATTGAGAGACAACAACAAAGAAGCAAATCTTGAAGCTAATAAAGCTATCGTTCCCTTTGTTGCGGCAATGATAAGAGACGGGGATGAAACATGGGATCCAATTCGATAATCAGTCAGCTGATATGTTTTATTGCTTGCTATTGAAACAGTTCGTTTGTACTTTTAAGTTTTAAAATGTTTCAAAAACATTTTAAAACGTTTTAAAAACACGTTTAAGTGCTTTAACAACAATTGAAAATGATTTAAAACCGTTTTAAAATGTTTTAAAAAGCTTTAAAGTACTTTAATATGTTTTTTAAAATGCTTTCAAAACAGTTTAAAATGCTTTAAAAACAATTTACAATGCTTTAAAAACTATTTAAAATACTTCAAAAATAATTTAAATTGCTTTAAGAACAATTTAAAATATTTTAAAAATAATTTAAATTGATTTAAGAACAATTTTAAATGATTTTAAAATGTTTCAAAAACATTTTAAAATGTTTTAAAAATAATTTTAAGTGCTTTAACAACAATTGAAAATGCTTTAAAACTGTTTCAAAATGTTTTAAATACAATTTAAAAAGCTTTAAAGTACTTTAAAATGTTTTTAAAACAATTTTAAACGCTTTGAAAGCATTTTAAAATGCTTTAAAAACAATTTAAAATGTTTTTGAAGCAATTTAGAATGTTTTAAAAACAATTTAAAATAGTTCAAAACAATTTAAAACACTTTAAAATGTCTTATAAACAATTTCAAATTCTCTTAAAATGCTTTAACAACAATTTAAAAAGCTTTAAAGTAGTTTAAAATGTTTTTAAAGTGATTTCAAAACAATTCAAAATGCTTTCAAAACAATTTAAAATGATTTAAAAACAGTTTACAATGCATTAAAAACTATTTAAAATACTTCAAAAATAATTTAAATTGCTTTCAGAACAATTTTAAATGATTTTTAAATGCTTTAAAAATAGTTTACAATGATTTAAAAACAATTTAAAATACTTTAAAAATAATTTAAATTGATTTAAGGACAAAATGATTTAAAATTTTTTGAAAATGTTTCAACTCAACCCAAAGTTAATAATAGTATTAATGGATGCTGGCATTTCGTCCTGTCAACTGCAAAAGAGCGCCCGTATCCACAACGCCGTCAGGCACAAGTAGACTCACCCGATGCGAACTCAACTCGTCTTGAAGAATGTATTAATGGTTAACCTCGGTAAATTCAAGGCTCAGGTGATATTAATCATAGAGTCTTCAGCCTTTCTCCTCATGTTATGTTTACTGGCTCTGGCGATTGTAGTCCAGTGTTATTACTCCCCTGGTCTGCTCTGTTTCAGGAATATAGCTTGTGTTCTCCCCTGCAGGCTGTATTCTTCCCATACTACCATCTACTATAATTATCTCTTCTCCTGCTATCAAGCGATGGTGAGGAACAGATTGAGGAGTCGTAATAGTGGAAGTTGTGGAGGACGTAGGCGTTCTTAGTTTGCTCAAGCTGCTAATAAGTTGAATTCCCCTGCCTTTCAAGCGATGACGCCTCCATCTAGCCCCCCCGACGACCATATCTGTATCATGCCTTTCAGAATTATCATTTTAGGTTCCAAAGCAGTTTAATCATGCCTATTATCTTTGTAAATATCTCCATTATCTTCACGGAGGAGGAGTCCTTGCCCCTTGTTTCAGCTCATACTGTGGGGGAATCTTCTCAGGGAGGCTTAAAAATAGCGGGCAACCATGGTGTGGAGCGGCAACAAGACGAGGATGGATAGGAAAATACGCAGAGCGATTTGCAGGCAGCAGACAAGGACAAGGGGGTAGCTTTGTCTCCAGGTGCCAATCCCCGTGGAGCTACGGCATCGATCGCTACTGAAGGAAACTCACGCAGCACTTCTCCGGTTTCGATTCCTCCAGGTGGTAGCGGAGATGGTGATGCGGCCATGGACGAAAACTTCTGGTATGGCAATGAGTGTCCCGTGGTGGAGAAGCCACTGGACCAAGATGTAGGACTTACTGTGACAACACCTGGTTCCCATGGACAGCTCCAATGATTTCTTTTTGACTCATATTTTTCAGTTCCTTGACTCTTTGTTTTTGCTGAAGTGGTTTGGCGGGGTGTCTCTCTGGTTTGGTCTATACTTCATGTGATTTGGTAGTTTAAGGTTCTTATGATATTTTTGACAGTCTTCACTGATGCTCAAGTTAACTTCATTGGGATTGTTTCTCTTTTTGGGTCCCTTCCTAATCTTCATGTTCCTATATTTGGTTCTCTGAACTCTGTAACTGATTTACCCAATCATGGGACAGTTCCTGTAAGGCTGAAAGTATGTAGCTCTTCTATGATGAGGCTTCGTCCTCCTTGTAAATTTACTGTTACTCTCCTTTAATAGAATTAGTATTTACTGAGAATTTTTTTTTAAAAAAAGCTTTAAAGTTCTTTAAAATGTTTTTGAAAAGCTTTCAAAACAATTTAAAATGCTTTAAAAACAGTTTACAATGCTTTTAAAACTATTTAAAATACTTCAAAAATAATTCAAATTGCTTTAAGAAGAATTTTAAATGATTTTAAAATGCTTTAAAAATAGTTTACAATGATTTAAAGACAATTTAAAATACTTTAAAAATAATTTAAATTGATTTAAGAACAATTTCAAATGATTTTAAAATGTTTCAAAATGTTTTAAAAATAGGTTTAAGTGCTTTAACAACAATTGAAAATGCTTTAATACCATTTTAAAATGTTTCAAAAACAATTTAAAAGGCTTTAAAGTACTTTAAAATGTTTTAAAAGAAATTTTAAATGCTTTAAAAGCAATTTAAAATGTTTTTGAAACAATTTTGAACGTTTTAAAAACAATTTTTAATAGTTCAAAATAATTTAAAAACACTTTAAAATGTTTCAAAAACAATTTTAAATTCTTTTAAAATGGTTTAACAACAATTTAAAAAGCTTTAAAGTACTTTAAAATGTTTTTAAAATTCTTTCAAAACAATTTAAAATGCTTTAAAAACAGTTTACGACACTTTAAAAACTATTTAAAATAATTCAAAAATAATTTAAATTTCTTTAAGAACAATTTTAAATGATTTTAAAATGCTTTAAAAATAGTTTACAATGCCTTAAAAACAATTTAAAATAATTTAAAAATAATTTAAATTGATTTAAAAACAATTTTAAATGATTTTAAAATGTTTCAAAAATATTTTAAAATGCTTAAAAAATAAGTTTAAGTGCTTTAACAACAATTGAAAATGCTTAGCCCCGAGGGATAGCTCAAATGGTCGAGTTCCCGTTGATAGTACTCTCCCGGTTTGGGAGGTCACGGGGTCAAATCTCCTCGACGCCCTCGGGGTCAGGCCTGATGGCCGTGCTTCTCTACGTGGACGTAGCGGCCCACCTCCGGTGCCCCGTGAACCACATCGAAAAAAAAAAAAAAAAAAAAAAAAAAAAAATTGAAAATGCTTTAAAGCCGTTTTAAAATGTTTTAAAAACAATTTAAAAAGCTTTAAATTACCTTAAAATGTTTTAAAAACAATTTTAAACGCTTTAAAAAAAATTAAAATGCATTAAAAGGAGTTTAAAATGTTTTTAAACAATTTAGAACTTTTTAAAAACAATTTTAAATTCTTTTAAAATGCTTTAACAACAATTAAAAAAGCCTTCAAGTACTTTAAAATGTTTTTAAAATGCTTTAAAAATAGTTTACAATGCTTTAAAAACAATTTACAATGCTTTAAAAACTATTTAAAATACATCAAAAATAATTTAAATTGTTTTAAGAACAATTTTAAACGATTTTAAAATCCTTTAAAAATAGTTTACAATGTTTTAAAAACAATTTAAAATACTTTAAAAATAATTTAAATTGATTTAAGAACAATTTTAAATGATTTTAAAATGTTTCAAAAATAAGTTTAAGTGCTTTAACAACAATTGAAAATGCTTTAAAACCATTTTAAAATGTTTTAAAAACAATTTAAAAAGCTTTAAAGTACTTTAAAATGTTTTAAAAACAATTTAAAAATCTTTAATGTACTTTAAAATGTTTTAAAAACAATTTTAAATGCTTTAAAAACAATTTAAAATGCTTTAAAAAAATTTAAAATGTCTTTGAAACAATTTAGAAAGTTTTGAAAACAATTTAAAATAGTTCAAAATAATTTAAAAACAATTTAAAATACTTTAAAATCTTTTAAAAACAATTTTAAATTCATTTAAAATTCTTTAACAACAATTTAAAAAGCTTTAAAATACTTTAAAATGTTTTTAAAATGCTTTCAAAATATTTTAAAAAGCTTTCAAAACATTTTAAAGTGTTTTAAAAACCGTTTACAATGCTTTAAAAACTATTTAAAACACATCAAAAATAATTTAAATTGCTTTAAGAACAATTTTAAATAATTTTAAAATAAAATAGTTTACAATGCTTTAGAAAAATATAAAATACTTTAAAAATAATATAAATTGATTTAAGAACAATTCTAAATGATTTTAAAATGTTTCAAAAGCATTTTAAAATGTTTTAAAAGTAAGTTTAAGTACTTTAACAACAATTTAAAATGCTTTAAAACTATTTTAAAATGTTTTAAAAACAATTTTAAAAACTTTAAAGTACCTTAAAATGTTTTAAAAACAATTTAAAATTCTTTAAAAACAATTTAAAATGCTTTAAAAACAATTCAAATTGATTTAAGAACAATTTTAAATGATTTTTTAATGTTTTAAAATGTTTCAAAACATTTTAAAACGTTTTAAAATGTTTCAAAACATTTTAAAACGTTTTAAAAATAAGTTTAAGTGCTTTAACAACAATTAAAAATTCTTTAAAACCATTTTAAAATGTTTTAAAGACAATTTAAAAAGCTTTAAAGTACTTTAAAATGTTTTTAAAATGCTTTCAAAACCGTTTACATTGCTTTAAAAACTATTTAAAATACTTCAAAAGTAATTTAAATTGCTTTAAGAACAATTTTAAATGATTTTAAAATGCTTTAAAAATAGTTTACAATGCTTTAAAAACAATTTAAAATACTTTAAAAATACTTTAAATTGATTTAAGAAGAATTTTAAATGAATTTTAAATGTTTTAAAAAACAATTTTAAACACTTTAAAAACAATTTAAAATTCTTTAAAAAAATTAAAAATGGTTATGAAACAATTTATAACGTTTTAAAAACAATTTAAAATAGTTCAAAATAATTTAAAAACACTTTAAATGTTTTAAAAACAATTTTAAATTCTTTTAAAATGCTTTAACAACAATTTAAAAAGCTTTAAAGTACTTTAAAATGTTTTTAAATGCTTTCAAAACAATTTAAAATGCTTTAAAAACCATTTACAATGCTTTAAAAACTATTTAAAATACATCAAAAATAATTTAAATTGCTTTAAGAACAATTTTAAATGATTTTAAAATGCTTTAAAAATAGTTTACAATGCTTTAGAAACAATATAAAATACTTTAAAAATAATTTAAATTGATTTAAGAACAATTTTAAATGATTTTAAACACTGTTTCAACGACACTTTAAAATGTTGTAAAAACAATATAAATTCTTTTAAAATGTTTTAACAACAATTTAAAAATCTTTAAAGTACTTTAAAATGTTTTCAAAATGCTTTCAAAAGAGTTTAAAATGACTCTAAAAAGCTTTAAAAATAGTTTACAATGCTTTAAAAACAATTTAAAATACTTTAAAAATAATTTAAACTGATTTAAGAACAATTTTAAATGATTTTAATATGTTTCAAAATGTTTCAAAAATTTTTAAAATGTTTTTAAAATAAGTTTAAGTGCTTTAACAACAATTGAAAATGCTTTAAAACCATTTTAAAATGTTTTAAAAACAATTTAAAAAGCTTTAAAGTACTTTAAAATGTTTTAAAAACAATTTTAAACGCTTTAAAAACAATTTAAAATGCTTTAAAAACAATTTAAAATGTTTTTGAAACAATTTAAAATGTTTTTGAAACAATTTAGAACGTTTTAAAAACAATTTAAAATAGTTCAAAATAATTTAAAAACAATTTAAAACACTGTAAAATGTTTTAAAAACAATTATAAATTCTTTTAAAATGTTTTAACAACAATTTAAGAAGCTTTAAAGTACTCTAAAATGTTTTTAAAATGCTTTCAAAACAATTTAAAATACTTTAAAAATAATTTAAATTGATTTAAGAACAATTTTAAATCATTTTAAAATGCTTTAAAATGTTTCAAAAACATTTTAAAATGTTTTAAAAATAAGTTTAAGTGCTTTAGCAACAATTGAAAATTCTTTAAAACCATTTTAAAAAGCTTTAAAGTACTTTAAAATGTTTTAAAAACAATTTTAAATGCTTTAAAAACAATTTAAAATGCTTTAAAAACAATTTAAAATGTTTTTGAAACAATTTAGAACGTTTTAAAAACAATTTATAAATAATTCAAAATAATTTAAAGACACTTTAAAATGTCTTATAAACAATTTTAAATTCTTTTAAAATGCTTTAACAACAATTTAAAAAGCTTTAAAGTAGTTTAAAATGTTTTTAAAATGCTTTCAAAGCAATTCAAAATGCTTTCAAAACAATTTAAAATAGTTTAAAAACAGTTTACAATGCTTTAAAAACTATTTAAAATACTTCAAAAATAATTTAAATTGCTTTCAGAACAATTTTAAATGATTTTAAAATGATTTAAAAATAGTTTACAATGCTTTAAAAACAATTTAAAATACTTTAAAAGTAATTTAAATTGATTTAAGGACAATTTTAAAAGATTTAAAAATGATTAAAAATGTTTCAAAAACATTTTAAAATGCTTTAAAAATAAGTTTAAGTTCTTTAACAAAAATTGAAAATGCTTTAAAACCATTTTAAAATGTTTTAAAAATAATTTTAAAATCTTTAAAGTACTTTAAAATGTTTTAAAAACAATTTTAAATTCTTTTAAAATGCTTTAACAACAATTTAAAAAGCTTTACCCGGATGTGGGTGGCTCAATTCAAAGTTAATAATAGTATTAATGAACGCCGGTGTTTTGTCTTGTCAAATGCAAAAGAGCGCCCTTATCCAGAATGGCGTCAGGCACAAGCAGACTCACCCAATGCGAACTCAAATCGGCTTGAAGAATGTATTAATGGTTAACCTCGGTAAATTCAAGGCTCAGGCGATATTAATCATAGAGTTTATAGTCTTTCTCCTCATGTTATGTTTACCGGCTCTGGCAATTGCAATCCACTGTTATTCCTCCCCTGGTCTGCCCTGTTTCGGGAATATAGCTTGTGTTCTCCCCTGCAGGCTGTATTCTTCCCATACTACCATCCAATCTAATTATCTCTTCTCCTGCTATCGAGCGATGGTGAGGAACAGATTGAGGAGTCGTAATAGTGGAAGTCGTGGAGGACATAGGCGTTCTCAGTTTGCTCAAGCTGCTAATCAGTTGAATTCCCCTACCTTTCAAGCGATGACGCCTCCATTTAGCCCACCCCCCCCCGGCGACCATATCTGTATCATGCCTTTCAGAATTATCATTTTAGGTTCTAAAGCAGTTTAATCAGGCCTATTATCTTTGCAAATATATCCATTATCTTCACAGAGGAGGAGTCCTCGCCCCTTGTTTCAGCTCATACTGTGGGGGAATCTTCTCAGGGAGGCTTCAAAATAGTGGGCAGCCATGGTATGGAGCGGTAGCAAGACGAGGATGGACAGGAAAATATGTAGAGCGATTTGCAGGCAGCAGACAAGGATAAGGGGGTAGCTTTGTCTCCAGGTGGCAATCCCTATGGAGCTACGACATCGATTGCTTCTGAAGGAAACTCAAGCAGCACTTCTCTGGTTGTGATTCCTCTAGGTGGTAGCGGAGATGGTGATGCGGCCACAGATGAAAACTTCTGGTATGGCAATGAGTGTCCGGTGGTGGAGAAGCCACCGGACCAGGATGTAGTCATATGACAACACATGGTTCCCATGGACAGCTCCAATGATTTCTTTTTGACTCATATTTTCTAGTTCCTTGACTCTTTGTTTTTACTGAAGTGCTTTGGCGAGGTGTCTCTCTGGTTTGGTCTATACTCCATGCGGTTTGGCAGTTTAAGGTTCTTATGATATTTTGACAGTCTTCACTATTGCTCGAGTTAACTTCATTGGGATTTTTTTTCTTTTTGGGTCCCTTCCTAATCTTCATGTTCCTATATCTAGTTCTCTGAACTCTGTTACTGATTTTCCTTATCATGGGACAGTTCCTGTAAGGCTGAAAGTATGCAGCTCTTCTATGTTGAGGCTTCATCCTATGTGTAAATTTACTGTTACTCTCCTTTAATAGAATTAGTATTTACTGAGAAATTTTTTTTTTAAAGCTTTAAAGTACTTTAAAATGTTTTTAAAATGCTTTCAAAACAATTTAAAATGCTTTAAAAACAGTTTACAATGCTTTAAAAACTATTTAAAATACTTCAAAAATAATTCAAATTGCTTTAAGAAGAATTTTAAATGATTTTAAAATGCTTTAAAAATAGCTTACAATGATTTAAAGACAATTTAAAATACTTTAAAAATAATTTAAATCGATTTAAGAACGATTTTAAATGATTTTAAAATGTTTCGAAAACATTTTAAAATGTTTTAAAAATAAGTTTAAGTTCTTTAACAACAGTTGAAAATGCTTTAAAAAGGTTTTAAAATGTTTCAAAAACAATTTAAAAAGCTTTAAAGTACTTTAGGATGTTTTAAAATAAATTTTAAATGCTTTAAAAACAATTTAAAATGCTTCAAAAGCAATTTAAAATATTTTTGAAATAATTTAGAACGTTTTAAAAACAAGTTTAAATAGTTCAAAATAATTTAAAAACATTTTAAAATGTTTCAAAAACAATTTTAAATTCTTTTAAAATGGTTTAACAACAATTTAAAAAGCCTTAAAGTACTTTAAAATGTTTTTAAAATGCTTCCAAAATAATTTAAAATGCTTTAAAAAAAGTTTACGACGCTTAAAAAACTATTTAAAATGATTTAAAAATAATTTAAATTGCTTTAAGAACAATTTTAAATGATTTTAAAATGCTTTAAAGATAGTTTACAATGCCTTAAAAACAATTTAAAATACTTTCAAAATAATTTAAATTGATTTAAAAACAAATTTAAACACTTCAATAAAAAATTAAAATGCTTTAAAAACAATTTAAAATGTTTTTGAAAAAATTTAGAACGTTTTAAAAACAATTTTAACTTCTTTTAAAATGCTTTAACAACAATTAAAAAAGCCTTAAAGTACTTTAAAATGTTTTTAAAATGCTTTAAAAACAGTTTACAATGCTTTAAAAACAATTTACAATGCTTTAAAAACTATTTAAAATACTTCAAAAATAATTTAAATTGCTTTAAGAACAATTTTAAATCATTTTAAAATGCCTTAAAAATAGTTTACAATGCTTTAAAAACAATTTAAAATACTTTAAAAATAATTTAAATTGATTTAAGAACAATTTTAAATGATTTTAAAATGTTTAAAAAATAAGTTTAAGTGCTTTAACAAAAATTGAAAATGCTTTAAAGCCATTTTAAAAATGTTTTTAAAACAATTTAAAAAGCTTTAAAGTACTTTAAAATGTTTTAAAAACAATTTAAATAGCTTTAAAGTACTTCAAAATGTTTTAAAAATAATTTTAAATGCTTTAAAAACAATTAAAATGCTTGAAAAACAATTTAAAATGTCTTTGAAACAATTTAGAATGTTTAAAAACAATTTAAAATAGTTCAAAATAATTTAAAAACAATTTAAAATACTTTTAAATCTTTTAAAAACAATTTTAAATTCTTTTAAAATGCTTTAACAACAATTTAAAAAGCTTTAAAGTACTTTAAAATGTTTTTAATATGCTTTCAAAACAATTTAAAATGCTTTCAAAACAGTTTACGATGCTTTAAAAAACTATTTAAAATACTTAAAAAATAATTTAAATTTCTTTAAGATGAAATTTTAAATGATTTTAGAATGCTTTAAAAATAGTTTACCATGCTTGAAAAACAATTTAAAATACTTTAAAAGTAATTTAAATTGATTTCATAACAATTTTAAATGATTTTCCCCGGATGCGGGTGAAGAGGTGGTAAATGGCATGGTGCCACATGCCAAGAGGACGATGCCACGTGAAGAGGACGAAGGCTTTAATACCATAAGCCTCCGCTCCAAAACACCTTAATGCGCATTAATGCTGGCTGACGGCGAGGGAGAAGCGCATTCATGGCGCTCTGGTTCCGAGGGAAGGCCGCGGAGGTTAAGGATGGAGCAAGAATGTTGCAGCGACATTCTTGGCGAGTTCTGGTTCTGCAGACGAGTGAGAACATTCTCTGCACTTGGACGCTTCTGGAGATTTGGCATTTGTTTTGTAGAGCGGACATTCTGGGCAGCTTCTCTGTTCATATGGCAAGAACTAGAGAAAGACAGCCATGTCGAAGAGGGCCTGGTCGTGGGGCACCTTCTCGCCCTCAAGCAGTGGCAGAAGGGTATCACCAGTGCTGTTGCTGTTGTAGTTTACGTCGGGCTGGAATCCCCACCTGCAAGTATCTCAATTCGTGGATACCTCCGATCCGAATGAGAGACCGCCAAGGCAGCCTGAAATCCCAGCAATCGGCACTGCGGTATTCAAGTTGGGCAACTTCAATGCCCATGTTTCCATCCTCTTTGTCAGAGAGGCAGAGCCGGACCTCGAGGGGGCAAGCAATCAGGAATTGCCTCCCGCGAATCCGCTGGACCAAGGCGTGGCTCAAGCAGAAGATGCAAGAGGGAAGGCGCCTATCCAGACTCAGACGCAGGAGCGTCATCGTCCAGAGGGGCGCGAATAAGGACCAGGATGACACCTTTGAAGGCTACCCGATCGTGGAGATGGACCTGGCCGACTTGGAGCCAGACGAATAACTCTATCATCTGCCCGCCCTTCAGGTCCTTTTTTGATGCACCCGGTCTTGGTTGTCTGATCATGTTTGGTCTTCTGTCTTGGTCACTTGGTCTTATGTCTTGGTCGCATGTTAGCTTGGTCTCGTTCTGGACACTGATTATGTATGGTCCTGCTCTGTTTTCAATTTTGATCCTGCTCTGTTTTAAATTTCATCATCAAGTTTATTATGGAAGTCTGGTAACTTACAGGGTCGCCCCTGCGTGGGTAGTGTTTTTGGATCTCAGCCCCTGCGTGGGTAGTGTTTCAGTGTCTCAGCCCCTGCGTGGCACTGTCTATGTTAAAACAAGGGCTTTTTGTTGAGGTTTTGGGGTATCCAGCACTCAATGCACGCCTCTGTTGGCTGCAATGTCATAGTGCCATCGCTGGCCTGGAAAACTTGTTTCACTGCATGTAATTTCTCTATGTACATAATATAATTTCCTAGAGTAGTATTATCGATAAAAAAAAAAAACAATTTTAAATGATTTTAAAATGCTTTTAAATGTTTCAAAAACATTTTAAAATGTTTTAAAATCAATTTAAAAAGCTTTAAAGTAGTTTAAAATATTTTAAAAATAATTTAAATGCTTTAAAAACAATTTAAATGCTTTAAAAAACAATTTATAATGTTTTTTTAACATTTTAGAACATTTTAAAAACAATTTAAAATAGTTCAAAATAATTTAAAACCAATTTAAAACACTTTAAAATGTTTTAAAAATAATTTTAAATTCTTTTAAAATGCTTTAACAACAAATTAAAAAGATTTAAAGTACTTTATAATGTTTTTAAAATGCTTTCTAAACAATTTAAAATGCTTTAAAAACCGTTTACAATGCTTTAAAAACTATTTAAAATACATCAAAAATAATTTAAATTGCTTTAAAGACAATCTTAAATAATTTTAAAATGCTTTAAAAATAGTTTACAATGCTTTAGAAACAATATAAATACTTTAAAATAATCTAAATTGATTTAAGAACAATTTTAAATGATTTTAAAATGTTTCAAAAACATTTTAAATGATTTTAAAATGTTTCAAAAACATTTTAAAATGTTTTAAAAATAATTTTAAGTGCTTTAACAACAATTGAAAATGCTTTAAAACTGTTTTAAAATGTTTTAAAAACAATTTAAGAAGCTTTAAAATAATTTAAAATGTTTTTAAAATGCTTTCAAAACAATTTAAAATGCTTTCAAAACCGTTTACAATGCTTTAAAAACTATTTAAGATACTTCAAAAGTAATTTAAATTGCTTTAAGAACAATTTTAAATGATTTTAAAATGCTTTAAAAATAATTTACAATGCTTTAGAAACAATATAAAATAATTTAAAAATACTTTAAAAATAATATAAATTGATTTAAGTACAATTTTAAATGATTTTAAAATGTTTCAAAAACATTTTAAAATGTTTTAAAAGTAAGTTTAAGTGCTTTAACAACAATTTAAAATGCTTTAAAACCAATTTAAAATGTTTTAAAAACAATTTAAAAAACTTTAAAGTACCTTAAAATGTTTTAAAAACAATTTAAAATGCTTTAAAAACAATTTAAAATGCTTTAAAAACAATTTAGAATGCTTTAAGAACAATTCTAAATGATTTTTAAATGTTTTAAAATGTTTCAAACATTTTAAAATGTTTTAAAAATAAGTTTAAGTGCTTTAACAACAATTAAAAATTATTTAAAACCATTTTAAAATGTTTTAAAAACAATTTAAAAAGCTTTAAAGTACTTTAAAATGTTTTAAAAACAATTTTAAATGCTTTAAAAACAATTTAAAATGTTTTTGAAACAATTTAGAACGTTTTAAAAACAATTTAAAATAGTTCAAAATAATTTAAAAAACATTTTATATCTTTTAAAATGCTTTAACAACAATTTAAAAAGCTTTTACTGTACTTTAAAATGTTTTTAAAATGCTTTCAAAACAATTTAAAATGCTTTAAAAACCATTTACAATGCTTTAAAAACTATTTAAAATACTTCAAAAGTAATTTAAATTGCTTTAAGAACAATTTTAAATGATTTTAAAATGCTTTAAAAATAGTTTACAATGCTTTAAAAACAATTTAAAATACTTTAAAAATAATTTAAATTGATTTAAGAAGATTTTAAATGTTTTAAAAACAATTTTTAAACTTTAAAAACAATATATAATTCTTAGAACAATTTAAAATGGTTATAACAATTTATAACGTTTTAAAAACATTAAAATAGTTCAAAATAATTTAAAACTAAAATGGTTTTAAAAACATTTTAATTTCTTCCAAAATGCTTTAACAACAATTTAAAAAGCTTGAAAGTACTTTAAAATGTTTTTAAATGCTTTCAAAACAATTTAAAATGCTTTAAAAACCATTTACAATGCTTTAAAAACTATTTAAATACATCAAAAATAATTTAAATTGCTTTAAGAACAATTTTAAATGATTTTAAAATGCTTTAAAAATAGTTTACAATGCTTTAGGAACAATATAAAATACTTTAAAAATAATTTAAATTGATTTAAGAGCAATTTTAAATGATTTTAAACACTGTTTCAACGACACTTTAAAATGTTGTAAAAACAATTATAAATTCTTTTAAAATGTTTTAACAACAATTTAAAAATCTTTAAAGTACTTTAAAATGTTTTCAAAATGCTTTCAAAAGAGTTTAAAATGATTTTAAAAAGCTTTAAAAATAGTTTACAATGCTTTAAAAACAATTTAAAATACTTTAAAAATAATTTAAACTGATTTAAGAACAATTTTAAATGATTTTAAAATGTTTCAAAATGTTTCAAAAACATTTTAAAATGTTTTTAAAATACGTTTAAGTTCTTTAACAACAATTGAAAAATGCTTTAAAACCATTTTCAAATGTTTTAAAAACAATTTAAAAAGATTTGAAGTACTTTAAAATGTTTTAAAAACAATTTTAAACACTTTGAGAACAATTTAAAATGCTTTAAAAACACTTTAAAATGTTTTTGAAACAATTTAGAATATTTTTGAAACAATTTAGAACGTTTTAAAAACAATTTAAAACACTTTAAAATGTTGTAAAAATAATTATAAATTCTTTTAAAATGTTTTAACAACAATTTAAAAAGCTTTAAAGTACGTTAAAATGTTTTTAAAATGCTTTCAAAACAATTTAAAATACTTTAAAAATAATTTAAATTGATTTAAGAACAATTTTAAATCATTTTAAAATGCTTTAAAATGTTTCAAAAACATTTTAAAATGCTTTAAAAATAAGTTTAAGTGTTTTAGCAACAATTGAAAATGCTTTAAAACCATTTTAAAAAGCTTTAAAGTACTTTAAAATGTTTTAAAAACAATTTTAAATGCTTTAAAAACAATTTAAAATCCTTTAAAAACAATTTAAAATGTTTTTGAAACAATTTAGAAGGTTTTAAAAACAATTTATAAATAATTCAAATTCTTTTTAAAACAATTAAAAATACTTTAAAAATAGTTTACAATGCTTTAAAAACTATTTAAAATACTTCAAAAATAATTTAAATTGCTTTCAGAACAATTTTAAATGATTTTAAAATGCTTTAAAAATAGTTTACAATGCTTTAAAAACAATTTAAAATACTTTAAAAGTAATTTAAATTGATTTAAGGACAATTTTAAAAGATTTAAAAATGATTAAAAATGTTTCAAAAACATTTTAAAATGCTTTAAAAATAAGTTTAAGTTCTTTAACAAAAATTTAAAATGCTTTAAAACCATTTTAAAATGTTTTAAAAATAATTTTAAAATCTTTAAAGTACTTTAAAATGTTTTAAAAACAATTTTAAATTCTTTTAAAATGCTTTAACAACAATTTAAAAAGCTTTACCTGGATGTGGGTGGCTCAACTCAAAGTTAATAATAGTATTAATGAACGCCGGTGTTTTGTCCTGTCAACTGCAAAGGAGCGCCCTTATCCAGAACGGCGTCAGGCACAAGCAGACTCACCCAATGTGAACTCAAATCAGCTTGAAGAATGTATTAATGGTTAACCTCGGTAAATTCAAGGCTCAGGCGATATTAATCATAGAGTCTACAGTATTTCTCCTCATGTTATGTTTACCGGCTCTGCTAATTGCAATCCACTATTATTCCTCCCCTGGTCTGCCCTGTTTCGGGAATATAGCTTGTGTTCTCCCCTGCAGGCTGTATTCTTCCCATACTACCATCCAATCTAACTATCTCTTCTCCTGCTATCGAGCGATGGTGAGGAACAGATTGAGGAGTCGTAATAGTGGAAGTCATCGAGGACATAGGCGTTCTCAGTTTGCTCAAGCTGCTAATCAGTTGAATTCCCTACCTTTCAAGCGATGACGCCTCCGTCTAGCCCACCCCCCAGGCGACCATATCTGTATCATGCCTTTCAGAATTATCATTTTAGGTTCTAAAGCAGTTTAATCAGGCCTATTATCTCTGCAAATATCTCCATTATCTTCACAGAGGAGGAGTCCTCGCCCCTTGTTTCAGCTCATACTGTGGGGGAATCTTCTCAGGGAGGCTTCAAAATAGTGGGCAGCCATGGTATGGAGCGGTAGCAAGACGAGGATGGACAGGAAAATACGCAGAGCGATTTGCAGGCAGCAGACAAGGACAAGGGGGTAGCTTTGTCTCCAGGTGGCAATCCCTATGGAGCTACGACATCGATTGCTGCTGAAGGAAACTCAAGTAGCACTTCTTTGGTTGCGATTCCTCCAGGTGGTAGCAGAGATGGTGATGCGGCCACGAACGAAAACTTCTGGTATGGCAATTAGTGTCCAGTGGTGGAGAATCCACTGGACCAGGATGTAGTCATATGACAACACATGGTTGCCATGGACGGCTCCAATGATTTCTTTTTGACTCATATTTTCCAGTTCCTTGACTCTTTGTTTTTGCTGAAGTGGTCTGGCGAGGTGTCTCTCTGGTTTGGTCTATACTCCATGCGGTTTGGCAGTTTAAGGTTCTTATGATATTTTGACAGTCTTCACTATTGCTCAAGTTAACTTCATTGGGATTGTTTTTCTTTTTGGGTCCCTTCCTAATCTTCATGTTCCTATATCTAGTTCTCTGAACTCTGTTACTGATTTTCCTAATCATGGGACAGTTCCTGTAAGGCTGAAAGTATGCAGCTCTTCTATGTTGAGGTTTCATCCTATTTGTAAATTCACTGTTACTCTCCTTTAATAGAATTAGTATTTACTGAGATTTTTTTTTTTTTTAAACTTTAAAGTACTTTAAAATGTTTTTAAAATGCTTTCAAAATAATTTAAAATGCTTTAAAAACAGTTTACAATGCTTTAAAAACTATTTAAAATACTTCAAAAATAATTCAAATTGCTTTAAGAAGAATTTTAAATGATTTTAAAATGCTTTAAAAATAGCTTACAATGATTTAAAGACAATTTAAAATACTTTAAAAATAATTTAAATCGATTTAAGAACAATTTTAAATGATTTTAAAATGTTTCAAAAACATTTTAAAATGTTTAAATTCCTTAAAAATAAGTTTAAGTGCTTTAACAACAGTTGAAAATGCTTTAAAACCGTTTTAAAATGTTTCAAAAACAATTTAAAAAGCTTTAAAGTACTTTAGAATGTTTTAAAAGAAATTTAAATAATAAATGCTTCAAAAGCAATTTAAAATGTTTTTGAAATAATTTAGAACGTTTAAAAAACAAGTTTAAATAGTTCAAAATAATTTAAAAACATTTTAAAATGTTTCAAAAACAATTTTAAATTCTTTTAAAATGGTTTAACGACAATTTAAAAATCTTTAAAGTACTTTAAAATGTTTTTAAAATGCTTCCAAAATAATTTAAAATGCTTTAAAAACAGTTTACGACGCTTAAAAAACTATTTAAAATGATTTAAAAATAATTTAAATTGCTTTAAGAACAATTTTAAATGATTTTAAAATGCTTTAAAAATAGTTTACAATGCCTTAAAAACAATTTAAAATACTTTCAAAATAACTTAAATTGATTTAAAAACAAATTTAAACGCTTCAAAAAAAATTAAAATGCTTTAAAAACAATTTAAAATGTTTTTGAAACAATTTAGAACGTTTTAAAAACAATTTTAAATTCTTTTAAAATGCTTTAACAACAATTAAAAAAGCCTTAAAGTACTTTAAACTGTTTTTAAAATGCTTTAAAAACAGTTTACAATGCTTTAAAAACAATTTACAATGCTTCAAAAACTACTTAAAATACTTCAAAAATAATTTAAATTTCTTTAAGAACAATTTCAAATGATTTTAAAATGCCTTAAAAATAGTTTACAATGCTTTAAAAACAATTTAAAGTACTTTAAAAATAATTTAAATTGACTTAAGAACAATTTTAAATGATTTTAAAATGTTTAAAAATGTTTAAAAAATAAGTTTAAGTGCTTTAACAAAAATTGAAAATGCTTTAACACCATTTTAAAATGTTTTTAAAACAATTTAAAAAGCTTTAAAGTACTTTAAAATGTTTTAAAAACAATTTAAATAGCTTTAAAGTACTTTAAAATGTTTTAAAAACAATTTTAAATGCTTTAAAAACAATTTACAATGCTTGAAAAACAATTTAAAATGTCTTTGAAACAATATAGAAGGTTTTAAAAACAATTTAAAATAGTTCAAAATAATTTAAAAACAATTTAAAATACTTTTAAATCTTTTAAAAACAATTTTAAATTCTTTTAAAAGGCTTTAACAACAATTTAAAAAGCTTTAAAGTACTTTAAAATGTTTTTAATATGCTTTCAAAATAATTTAAAATGCTTTCAAAATAGTTTACGATGCTTTAAAAACTATTTAAAATACTTAAAAAATAATTTAAATTTCTTTAAGAGAAATTTTAAATGATTTTAGAATGCTTTAAAAATAGTTTACAATGCTTTAAAAACAATTTAAAATACTTTAAAAATAATTTAAATTGATTTCATAACAATTTTAAATGATTTTAAAATGCTTTTAAATGTTTCAAAAACATTTTAAAATGTTTTAAAATCAATTTAAAAAGCTTTAAAGTAGTTTAAAATATTTTTAAAATAATTTAAATGCTTTAAAAACAATTTAAAATAGTTCAAATAATTTAAAGCCAATTTAAAACACTTTAAAATGTTTTAAAAACAATTTTAAATTCTTTTAAAATGCTTTAACAACAATTTAAAAAGCTTTAAAGTACTTTAAAATGTTTTTAAAATGCTTTCAAAACAATTTAAAATGCTTTAAAAACCGTTTACAATGCTTTAAAAACTATTTAAAATACATCAAAAATAATTTAAATTGCTTTAAGAACAATTTTAAATGATTTTAAAATGCTTTAAAAATAGTTTACAATGCTTTAGAAACAATATAAAATACTTTAAAAATAATTTAAATTGATTTAAGAACAATTTTAAATGATTTTAAAATGTTTCAAAAAACATTTTAAATGATTTTAAAATGTTTCAAAAACATTTTAAAATGTTTTAAAAATAATTTTAAGTGCTTTAACAACAATTGAAAATGCTTTAAAATTGTTTTAAAATGTTTTAAAAACAATTTAAAAAGCTTTAAAGTAATTTAAAATGTTTTTAAAATGCTTTCAAAACAATTTAAAATGCTTTCAAAACCGTTTACAATGCTTTAAAAACTATTTAAAATACTTCAAAAGTAATTTAAATTGCTTTAAGAACAATTTTAAATGATTTTAAAATGCTTTAAAAATAGTTTACAATGCTTTAAAAACAATTTAAAATACTTTAATAATACTTTAAATTTTTTTTTTTTCTAGTTTAAGACTAACCTAAGTACCCATGGGGATTTGAACCGGTGACCTATCACAAGGAGTGCCTTAACAGCGCACCCATTCACCGTCAATCCAAAGCCCCGTGGGCTTATTTGGCTTTTACTGCAACTAATAATACTTTAAATTGATTTAAGAACAATTTTTAATTATTTTAAAATGTTTTAAAAACAATTTTAAACACTTTAAAAACAATTTGAAATGCTTTAAAAAAAAAATTAAAATGGTTTTGAAAACATTTAGAACGTTTTAAAAACAATTTAAAATAGTTAAGAACAATTTAAAGACAATTTAAAACACTCTAAAATGTTTTAAAAACAATTATAAATTCTTTTAAAATGTTTTAACAACAATTTAAAAACCTTTAAAGTACTTTAAAATGTTTTCAAAACAATTTAAAATGCTTTAAAAATAGTTTACAATGCTTTAAAAACAATTTAAAATACTTTAAAAATAATTTAAATTGATTTTAGAACAATTTTAAATCATTTTAAATTGTTTTAAAATCTTTCAAAAACATTTTAAAATGTTTTAAAAATAAGTTTAAGTGCTTTAACAACAATTGAAAATGCTTTAAAACAATTTTAAAAATCTTTAAAGTACTTTAAAATGTTTTAAAAACAATTTTAAACACTTTAAAAACAATTTAAAATGCTTTAAAAACAATTTTAAATGTTTTAAAAAAATTTAAAATACTTCAAAAATAATTTAAATTGCTTTAAGAACAATTATAAAATATTTTAAAATGCTTTAAAAATAGTTGACAATGCTTTTAAAACAATTTACAAATAATTTACAAATAATTTAAATTGATTTAAGAACAAATTTAAATGATTTTAAAATGTTTTAAAAATAAGTTTAAGTGCTTTAACAAGAATTGAAAATGCTTTAAAACAGTTTTAAAATGTTTTAAAAACAATTTTAAAAGCTTTAAAGTACTTAAAAACAATTTAAAATGATTTAAAAACAATTTAAAATGTTTTGCAAACAATTTAGAACGTTTTAATAACAATTTAAAACACTTTAAAATGTTTTAAAAACAATTTTAAATTCTTTTAAAATGCTTTAACGACAATTTAAAAAGCTTTAAAGTACTTTAAAATGTTTTCAAAACAATTTTAAACGTTTTAAAAACAATTTAAAATGCTTTAAAAGCAATTTAAAATGATTTTGAAACAATTTAAAACGTTTTAAAAACAATTTAAAATAGTTCAAAATAAATTGAAAACACTTTAAAATGTTTTAAAAACAATTTTAAATTCTTTTAAAATGTTTTAAAAACAATTTTAAATTCTTTTAAAATGTTTTAACAACAATTTAAAAGGGTTTAAAGTACTTTAAAATGTTTTTAAAATGCTTTCAAAAGAGTTTAAAATGATTTTAAAAAGCTTTAAAAATAGTTTACAATGCTTTAAAAAAAATTAAAATACTTTAAAAATAATTTAAATTCATTTAAGAATAATTTTAAATGATTTTAAAATGTTTCAAAAACATTTAAAAATATTTTTAAAATAAGTTTACGTGCTTTAACAACAATTGAAAATGCTTTAAAACCATTTTAAAATGTTTTAAAAACAATTTAAAAAGCTTTAAAGTACTTTAAAACATTTTATAAACAATTTTAAACGCTTTAAGAACAATTTAAAACGCTTTAAAAACAATTTAAAATGTTTTTGAAACAATTTAGAATGTTTTTGAAACAATTTAGAACGTTTTAAAAACAATTTAAAACACTTTAAAATGTTTTAAAAACAATTATATATTCTTTTAAAATGTTTTAACAACAATTTAAAAAGTTTTAAAATACATTAAAATGCTTTAAAAATAGTTTACAATGTTTTAAAAACAATTTAAAACAATTTATAAATAATTTAAATTGATTTAAGAACAATTTTAAATCATTTTATAATGTTTTAAAAATAAGTTTAAGTGCTTTAACAACAATTGAAAATGCTTTAAAACCGTTTTAAAAAGCTTTAAAGTACTTTAAAATGTTTTAAAAACAATTTAAAACGCTTTAAAAACAATTTAAAATGCTTTAAAAACAATTTAAAATGTTTTTGAAACAATTTAGAACATTTTAAAAACAATTTAAGATAATTCAAAATAATTTAAAAACACTTTAAAATGTTTTATAAACAATTTTAAATTCTTTTAAAATGCTTTAAAAAAATTAAAAAGCTTTAAAGTACTTTAAAATGTTTTTAAAATTCTTTCAAAACAATTTAAAATGATTTAAAAACTATTTACGATGCTTTAAAATCTATTTAAAATACTTCAAAAATAATTTAAATTGCTTTAAGAACAATTATAAAAGATTTTAAAGGGCTTTAAAAATAGTTTACAATGCTTTAAAAACAATTTAAAATACTTTACAAATAATTTATATTGATTTAAGAACAAATTTAAATGATTTAAAATGTTTCAAAAACATTTTAAAATGTTTTAAAAATAAGTTTAAGTGCTTTAACAACAATTGAAAATGCTTTAAAACCATTTTAAAATATTCTAAAAACAATTTAAAAAGCTTTAAAGTACTTTATTTTTTTTTTTAAACAATTTTAAATGCTTTAAAAACAATTTAAAGTGCTTTAAAAACAATTTAAAATGTTTTTGAAAAAATTTAGAACATTTTAAAAACACTTGAAAATAGTTCAAAATAATTTAAAAACAATTTTAAATTCTTTTAAAATGCTTTACCAACAATTTAAAAAGCTTTAAAGTACTTTAAAATGTTTTTAAAATGCTTTAAAAACCGTTTACAATGCTTTAAAAACTATTTAAAATACTTCAAAAATAATTTAAATTGCTTTAAGAACAATTTTAAATGATTTTAAAATGCTTTAAAAATAGTTTACAATGCTTTAAAAAAAATTAAAATACTTTAAATTAACTTAAATTGATTTAAGAACAATTTTAAATGATTTTAAAATGTTTTAAAATGTTTCAAAAACATTTTAAAATGTTTTAAAAATAAGTTTAAGTGGTTTAACAACAATTGAAAATGCTTTAAAACCGTTTTAAAATGTTTTATAAACAATTTAAAAAGCTTTAAAGTACTTTAAAATGTTTTAAAAACAATTTTAAATGATTTAAAAAACAATTTAAAATGCTTTAAAAATAATTTATAATGTTTTTGAAGCAATTTAGAATGTTTTAAAAACAATTTAAAATAGTTCAAAATAATTTAAAAACAATTTAAAACACTTTAAAATGTTTTAAAAACAATTTTAAATTCTTTTTGCAAATGGAATATTGGAACCCCAATTTTGTTCTTCGCATCTCCATAATTGATCATTTTTCAAATTGGCAGAATAGTTATCCCGGCCCTCCTCCCAAAAACAAAGTGATTAAAGCGGCTTGGTCTTCCCTTCCTAAAATCTGCTGCTGGTAGATCTGGCTAGAGCGAAACAACAGAATTTTTAGAAACACACAGCATGATGTCAAGGTGGTAGCGGCCAAGATAAAATTCTAGTTAAAATAATGCTTGGGAGATCAAAAAGACGCTTCAAATCTAAATCAGTTAGATATTGTTTGGGTGCCTCCCTAAAGCTGCAATTTCATCAAGCTACCAGAAATATTTCCCCTTCTAAAGACTGGAAAATAAGGGGGAAAAACAATGAAGATTTTCATGACTGGATCTCCAATCAAAAGGTGCACTCTCTCTTCTTTGACAGGGCATCAAAGGGAAATCCTGGCAAGGCTGGGATAGGAGGAATTGTAAGAAACACTAAAGGCATATCGACCCACAACTTTGCTTGGGGTATGGGGAACAACTCCAGCATTCAAGTTGAGGCTTTGGCCCTCTTCCAAGGTCTTAAGTTGCTCTTGAATTTGTAAATCAAGGAGGCAAACACTTTTGGGGATTCTCAAGTGATAATAAAAATCATGGTGACCAACTCATCCCCTAGGGACTTAAGATTGGCAGGACTGATATCTAGAATCAGAAGTTTGGGAAAATTGTTTCAAAACCTGAAATACTTCCACGTATTGAGAGACAACAACAAAGAAGCAGATCTTGAAGCTAATAAATCTGCCCTTCTCTTTGCTGGGGCAATGATAAGAGACGGGGACAAAACATGGGATCCAATTCCATAATCAGTCAGCTGATATGTTTTACTGCTTGTTATTGAAATAGTTCGTTTGTACTTTTAAGTTTTAAAATGTTTTAAAAACAAATTAAAATAGTTCAAAATAATTTAAAAACCATTTAAAACACTTTAAAATGTTTTAAACACAATTTTAAATTCTTTTAAAATGCTTTAACAACAATTTAAAAAACTTTAAAGTACTTTAAAAAGTTTTTCCAAACAATTTAAAATGCTTTAAAAACTGTTTACAATGCTTTAAAAACTATTTAAAATACTTCACAAATAATATAAATTGCTTTAAGAACAATTTTAAATGATTTTAAAATGATTTAAAAATAGTTTATAATGCTTTAAAAACAATTTAAAATATTTTAAAAATAATTTAAAATTGATTTAAAAACAATTTTAAATAATTTCAAAATGTTTTAAAATCTTTCAAAAGCATTTTAAAATGTTTTAAAAATACATTTAAATGCTTTAAGAACAATTGAAAATGCTTTAAAACCACTTTAAAATGTTTTAAAAACAATTTAAAAAGCTTTAAAGTACTTCAAAATGTTTTAAAAACAATTTTAGACGCTTTAAAAACAATTTAAAATGTTTTTGAAACAATTTATAACATTTTAAAAACAATTTAGAACATTTAAAAAACAATTTAAAATAGTTCAAAATAATTTAAAAACACTTTAAAATGCTTTAAAAACAATTTTAAATTCTTTTAAAATGCTTTAACAACAATTTAAAAAGATTTAAAGTACTTTAAAATGTTTTTAGAATGCTTTCAAAACAATTTAAAATGCTTTAAAAATAGTTTACAATGATTTAAAAACTATTTAAAATACTTCAAAAATAATTTAAATTTCTTTAAGAACAATTTTAAATGAATTAAAATGCTTTAAAAATAGTTTACAATGCTTTAGAAACAATATAAAATACTTTAAAAATAATTTAAATTGATTTAAGAACAATTTTAAATGATTTTAAAATGTTTCAAAAACATTTTAAAATGTTTTAAGAATAAGTTTAAGTGGTTTAACAACAATTGAAAATGCTTTAAAACCGTTTTAAAATGTTTTAAAAACAATTTAAAAAGCTTTAAAGTACTTTAAAATGTTTTAAAATATTTTTAAATGCTTTAAAAACAGTTTAAAATGTTTTTGACACAATTTAGAATGTTTTAAAAATAATTTAAAATAGTTCAAAAAATCTTAAAAACAATTTAAAATGTTTTAAAAACAATTTTAAATTCTTTTAAAATTCTTTAACAACAATTTAAAAAGATTTAAAGTACTTTAAAATGTTTTTAAAATGATTTCAAAACAATTTAAAATGCTTTAAAAACAGTTTACAATGCTTTAAAAACTATCTAAAATAATTCAAAAATAATTTAAATTGCTTTAAGAACAGTTTTAAATGATTTTAAAAAGTTTTAAAATGTTTCAAAAACAATTTAAAATGTTTTAAAGACATTTTAAAATGTTTTAAAAATAAGTTTAAGTGCTTTATGAACCATCGAAAATGCTCTAAAACCATTTTAAAATGTTCTAAAAACAATTTAAAAAGCTTTAAAGTACTTTAAAATGTTTTAAAAACATTTTTAAACGCTTTAAAAACATTTTTAAACGCTTTAAAAACAATTTAAAATGCTTTAAAAACAATTTAACAACAATTGAAAATGCTTTTGAAACATTTTAAAACTTTTTAAAACCGTTTTAAAATGTTTTAAAAACAATTTAAAAAGCTTTAAAGTACTTTACAATGTTTTAAAAATAATTTTAAACACTTTAAAAACAATTTAAAATGCTTTAAAAGCAATTAAAAATGTTTTGAAACAATTTAGAATGTTTTAAAAGCAATTTAAAATAGTTCAAAATAATTTAAAAACACATTAAAATGTTTTAAAAATAATTTTAAATTCTTTTAAAATGCTTTAACAACAATTTAAAAAGCTTTAAAGTACTTGAAAATGTTTTTGAAATGCTTTCAAAACAATTTAAAATGCTTTAAAAATATTTTACAATGCTTTAAAAACTATTTAAAATACTTCAAAAATATTTTAAATTACTTTAAGAAAAATTTCAAACGATTTTAAAATGCTATAAAAATAGTTTACAATGCTTTAAAAACAATTTAAAATACTTTAAAAATAATTTAAATTGATTTAAGAACAATTTTAAATGATTTTAAAATGTTTCAAAAACATTTTAAAATGTTTTAAAAACAATTTAAAAAGATTTAAAGTGTTTTAAAAACAATTTTAAACATTTTAAAAACAATTTAAAATGCTTCAAAAGAAATTTAAAATGTTTTTGAAACAATTTAGGACGTTTTAAAAACAATTTGAAATAGTTCAAAATAATTTAAAAACACATTAAAACACTTTAAAATGTTTTAAAAATAATTTAAAATTCTTTTTGCAAATGGATCATTGGAACCCCAATTTTGTTCTTCCCATCTCCATAATTGATATTTTTACAAATTGGTAGAACAGTTGTCCCGACCCTCCTCCCAAAAACAAAGTGATTAAAGTGGTTTGGTCTTCCCTTCCTAAAATCCGCTGCTGGGAGATCTGGCTAGAGCGAAACAACAGAATTTTTAGAAACACACAGCATGATGTCAAGGTGGTAGTGGCTAAGATAAAATTCCAGTTAAAAGAATGCTTGGGAGATAAAAAAAGACGCTTCAAATCTAAATTAGTTAGATACTATTTGGGGTGCCTCCCTAAAGCTGCAATTTCATCAAGCTACCAGAAATATCTCCCCTTCTAAAGACTGGAAAATTAGGGGGAAAGGTAATGAAGATTTTCAAGACTAGATTTCCAATCAAAAGGTGCACTCTCTCTTCTTTGACGGGGCATCAAAGGCAAATCCCAACAAGGCTGGGGTAGGAGGAATTGTAAAAAACACTGAAGGCATATCGACCCACAACTTTGCTTGGGGTCTGGGGATCAACTCCAGCATTCAAGTTGAGGCTTTGGCCCTCTTCCAAGGTCTTATGTTGCTCTTGAATTTGGAAATGAAGGAGGAAAACATTTTTGGGGATTCTCAAGTGATAATAAAAATCATGGGGACCAACTCATCCCCTCGGGACTTACGGCTGGCAAGACTGATATCTAGAATCAGAACTTTTGGGAAATTGTTCCAAAACCTGAAATACTTCCACGTATTGAGAGAAAACAACAAAGAAGCAGATCCTGAAGCTAATAAAGTTGTCATTCTCTCTGCTGGGGCAATGATAAGAGATGGGGACGAAACATGGGATCCAATTCCATAATCAGTCAGTTGATATATTTTATTGCTTGCTATTGAAATAGTTCGTTTGTACTTTTAAGTTTTAAAATGTTTTAAAAATAAGTTTAAGTTCTTTAACAACAATTGAAAATTCTTTAAAAAAAAATTAAAATGTTTTAGAAAGCTTTAATGTATTTTAAAATGTTTTAAAAACAATTTTAAATGCTTTAAAAACAACTTAAAATGCTTTAAAGACAATTTAAAATGTTTTTGAAATAATTTAGAATGTTTTAAAAACAATTTAAAATAGTTCAAAATAATTTAAAAACAATTTAAAACACTTTAAAATGTTTTAAAAACAATTTTAAATACTTTTGAAATGCTTTAACAACAATTTAAAAAGCTTTAAAGTAATTTAAAATGTTTTCAAAACAATTCAAAACAATTTAAAATGCTTTAAAAACAGTTTACAATGCTTTAAAAACTATTTAAAATACTTCAAAAATAATTTAAATTGCTTCAAAAAAAATTTTAAATGATTTTAAAATGCTTTAAAAATAGTTTACAATGCTTTAAAAACAATTTAAATTTATTTAATAAAAATTTTAAAATGTTTCAAAAAGTTTCAAAAACATTTTAAAATATTTTAAAAATAAGTTGAAGTGCTTTAACAACAATTGAAAATGCTTTAGAACCGTTTTAAAATGTTTTAAATACAATTTAATAAGCTTTAAAGTACATTAAAATGTTTTAAAAACAATTTTAAGTGCTTTAAAAAAAATTTAAAATGCTTTAAAAACAATTTAAAATGTTTTTGAAACAATTTAGAATGTTTTAAAAACAATTTAAAATAGTTCAAAACACTTTAAAATGTTTTAAAACAATTTTAAATTCTTTTAAAATGTTTTAACAAAAATTTAAAATGCTTTAAAGTACTTTAAAATTATTTCAAAACAATTCAAAATGCTTCCAAAACAATTTAAAATGCTTTAAAAATAGTTTACAATGCTTTAAAAACTATTTAAAATACTTCAAAAATAATTTAAATTGCTTTAAGAACAATTTTAAATGATTTAAAAATAGTTTACAATGCTTTAAAAACAATTTAAAATACTTTAAAAATAATTTAAATTGATTTAAGAACAATTTTAAATTATTTTAAAATGTTTCAAAAACATTTTAAAATGTTTTAAAAATAAGTTTAAGTGCTTTAACAACAATTGAAAATGCTTTAAAACCGTTTTAAAAACAATTTAAAAAGCTTTAAAGTACTTTAAAATGTTTTAAAAACAATTTAATTGTTTTAAAAACAATTTAAAATGCTTTAAAAACAATTTAAAATGTTTTTGAAACAATTTAAAATGTTTTAAGAATTATTTAATATAGTTTAAAACAATTTAAAACACAGTAAAATGTTTTAAAAACAATTTTAAATTCTTTTAAAATGTTTTAACAACAATTTAAAAAGCCTTAAAGTACTTTAAAATGCTTTCAAAACAATTTAAAATGCTTTAAAAACAATTTACAATGTGTTAAAAACTATTTAAAATACTTAAAAATAATTTTAATTGTTTTAAGAACAATTTTAAATGATTTTAAAATGCTTTAAAAATAGTTTACAATGCTTTAAAGACAATTTAAAATACTTTAAAAATAATTTAAATTGATTTAAGAACAATTTTAAATGATTTTAAAATGTTTCAAAAACATTTTAAAATGTTTTAAAAATGAGTTTAATTGCTTTAACAACAATTGAAAATGCTTTAAAACCGTTTTAAAATGTTTTAAAAACAATTTAAAAAGATTTAAAGTTCTTTAAAATGTTTTAAAAACAATTTTAAACTCTTTAAAAACAATTTTAAATGCTTTAAAAACAATTTATAATGTTTTTGAAACAATTTAGAATGTTTTAAAAACAATTTAAAATAGTTCAAAATAATTTAAAAACAATTTAAAACACTTTAAAATGTTTTAAAAACAATTTTAAATTCTTTTTGCAAATGGATTATTGGAACCCCAATTTTGTTCTTCCCATCTCCATAATTAATCTTCTTGCAAATTGGGATAACAGTTATCCTAGCCCTCCAAAAAACAAAGTGATTAAAGTGGCTTGGTCTTCCCTTCCTAAAATATTTTGCTGGCAGATTTGGCTAGAGCGAAACAGCAGAATTTTTAGAAACACACAACATGATGTCAAGGTGGTATTGGCTAAAATAAAATTCCAGTTAAAAGAATGCTTGGGAGATCAAAAAGACATTTCAAATCTAAATCAGTTAGATACTATTTGGGGTGCCTCCTTAAACCTGCAATTTCATCAAACTACCAGAAATGTCTCCCCTTCCAAAAACTAGCAAATAAGGGGGAAAAATAATGAAGATTTTCAAGACTGGATCTCCAATCAAAAGGTGCACTCTCTCTTCTTTGAGGGGGCATCAAAGGGAAATCCTGGCAAGGTTGGGGTAGGAGGAATTGTAAAAAACACTGAAGGCATATCAACCCATAACTTTTCTTGGGGTTTGGGGATCAACTCCAACATTGAAGTTGAGGCTTTGGCCCTCTTCCAAGGTCTTAAGTTGCTTTTTAATTTGGAAATCAAGGAGGCAAACATTTTTGGGGATTCTCAAGTGATAATAAAAATCATGGTCACCAACTCATCACCTCGAGACTTAAGATTGCCGAGACTGATATCTAGAATCAAAAGTTTGGGGAAATTATTCCAAAACCTGAAACACTTCCACGTATTGAGAGACAACAACAAAGAAGCAGATCTTGAAGCTAATAAAGTTGTCGTTCTCACTGCTGGGGCAATGATAAGAGACGGGGACGAAACATGGGATCCAATTCCATAATCAGTAAGCTGATATGTTTTATTGCTTGCTATTGAAATAGTTCGTTTGTAATTTTATGTTTTAAAATGTTTCAAAAACATTTTAAAATGTTTCAAAAACATTTTAAAATGTTTTAAAAATAAGTTTAAGTGATTTAACAACAATTTAAAATTCTTTAAAACAGTTTTAAAATGCTTTAAAAAGCTTTAAGGGACTTTAAAATTTTAAACGCTTTAGAAACAACTTAAAATGCTTTAAAAACAATTTAAAATGTTTTTGAAACAATTGAAAATGTTGTAAAAACAATTTAAAATAGTTCAAAATAATTTAAAAACACATTTAAAACACTTTAAAATGTTTTAAAAACAATTTTAAATATTTTTGAATGCTTTGACAACAATTTAAAAAGCTTTAAAGTAATTTAAAATGTTGTTCAAAAGGATTCAAAATGCTTTCAAAACAATTTAAAATGCTTTAAAACTGTGTTAAAATGTTTTAAGTACAATTTAATAAGCTTTAAAGTACTTTAAAATGTTTTAAAAACAATTTTAAGCGCTTTAGAAACAATTTAAAATGCTTTAAAAATAATTTAAAATGTTTTTGAAACAATTTAGAATGTTTTAAAAACAATTTCAAATAGTTTAAAACAACTTAAAATACTTTAAAATGTTTTAAAACAATTTTAAATTCTTTTAAAATGTTTTTAAAAAAACTTAAAAATCTTTAAAGTACTTTAAAATGATTTTAAAATGCTTTCAAAAAAATTTAAAATGCTTTCAAAACAATTTAAAATGCTTTAAAAATAGTTTACAATGCTTTAAAAACAATTTAAAATACTTTAAAAATAATTTAAATTGATTTAAGAACAATTTTAAATGATTTTAAAATGTTTTAAAATGTTTCAAAAACATTTTAAAATGTTTAAAAAATAAGTTTAAGTGCTTCAACAACAATTGAAAATGCTTTAAGACCGTTTTAAAAACAATTTAAAAAGCTTTAAAGTACTTTAAAATGTTTTAAAAACAATTTAAAATGCTTTAAAAACAATTTAAAATGTTTTTGAAACAATTTAGAACGTTTTAAAAACAATTTAAAATAGTTCAAAATAATTTAAAAACACTTTAAAATGTTTTAAAAACAATTTTAAATTCTTTTAAAATGCTTTAACAACAATTTAAAAAGCTTTAAAGTACTTTAAAATATCTTTAAAATGCTTCCAAAACAATTTGAAATGCTTTAAAAACAATTTACAATGCGTTAAAAACTATTTAAAATACTTAAAAATAATTTAAATTGCTTTAAGAACAATTTCAAATGTTTTTAAAATGCTTCAAAAATAGTTTACAATGCTTTAAAGACAATTTAAAATACTTTAAAAATAATTTAAATTGATTTAAGCACAAGTTTAAATGATTTTAAAATGTTCCAAAACCATTTTAAAATGTTTAAAAAATAAGTTTAAGTGCTTTATGAACCATCGAAAATGCTCTAAAACCGTTTTAAAATGTTCTAAAAACAATTTTGAAAACGTTTAAAGAACTTTAATAACAATTTAAAATGCTTTAAAAACAATTTAAAATGCTTTAAATCAATTTAAAATGATTTTGAAACAATTTAGAACATTTTAAAAACAATTTAAAATAGTTAAAAATAATCTTAAAACACTTCAAAATGTTTTAAAAACAATTTTAAATTATTTTAAAATGCATTAACAACAATTTAAAAGGCTTTAAAGTACTTTAAATTATTTTTAAAGTGCTTTCAAAACAATTTAAAATGCTTTAAAAACAGTTTACAATGCTTTCAAAACGAATTAAAATACTTCAAAAATAATTTAAATTGTTTTAAGAACAATTTTAAATAATTATAAAATGCTTTAAAAATTGTTTACAATACTTTCAAAACAATTTTAAACCATTTAAATTGATTTAAGAACAATTTTAAATGTTTTTAAAATATTTTAAAATGTTTCAAAAACATTTTAAAATGTTTTAAACATAAGTTTAAGTGCTTTAACAACAATTGAAAATACTTTAAAACCATTTTAAAATGTTTTCAAAATAAGTTTAAGCGCTTTAACAACAATTGAAAATGCTTTAAAAACCGTTTTAAAATGCTTTGAAAACAATTTAAAAATATTTAAAGTACTTTAAAATGTTTTAAAAATAATTTTAAACGCTTTAAAAACAATTTAAAATGCTTTAAAACAATTTGAAATGTTTTTGAAACAATTTAGAACATTTTAAAAACAATTTAAAATAGTTAAAAATAACTTTAAAACACTTCAAAATGTTTTAAAAACAATTTTAAATTATTTTAAAATGCTTTAACAACAATTTAAAAGGCTTTAAAGTACTTTAAATTATTTTTAAAGTGATTTCAAAACAATTTAAAATGCTTAAACACAGTTTACAATGTTTTCAAAACGAATTAAAATACTTCAAAATAATTTAAATTGCTTTAAGAACAATTTTAAATGTTTTTAAAATGCTTCAAAAACAATTTACAATGCTCTAAAAACAATTAAAAATAATTTAAATTGATTTAAGAAAATACTTTAAAACTGTTTTAAAATGTTTTAAAAAGCTTTAAAGTACTTTAAAATGCTTTAAAAACAATTTTAAACGCTTTAAAAAACAATTTAAAATGCTTTAAAAATAATTTAAAATGTTTTTGAAACAGTTTAGAATGTTTTAAAAACAATTTAAATAGTTCAAAATAATATAAAAACATTTTAAAACACATTAAATGTTTTAAAAAAAACTTCAAATTCTTTTAAAATGCTTTAGCAATAATTTAAAAAGATTTAAAGTACTTTAAAATGTTTTTAAAATGCTTTCAAAACAATTTAAAATGCCTTAAAAACAGTTTACAATGCTTTAAAAACTATTTAAAATACTTCAAAAATAACTTAAATGCTTTAATAACAATTTTAAATAATTTTAAAATGCTTTAAAAATAGTTTACAATTCTTTAAAAACAATATTAAATACTTTAAAAATAATTTAAATTGATTTAAGAACAATTTTAAATGATTTTAAAATGTTTTAAAATGTTTCGAAAACATTTTAAAATGTTTTTAAAATAAGTTTAAGTGCTTTAACAACAATTGAAAATGCCTTAAAACCATTTTAAAATGTTTTAAAAACAATTTTAAAAAGCTATAAAGTAATTTAAAATGTTTTAAAAATAATTTTAAATGCTTTAAACACAATTTAAAATGTTATTGAAACAATTTAGAACATTTTAAAAACAATTTAAAATACTTCAAAATAATTTAAAAACAATTTAAAACACTTTAAAGTGTTTTAAAAACAATTCTAAATTCTTTTAAAATGCTTTAACAACCATTTAAAAAGCTTTAAATAACTTTAAAATGTTTTTAAAATGATTTCAAAACAATTTAAAATGCTTTCAAAATAGTTTACAATGCTTTCAAAACTATTTAAAATACTTCAAAAATAATTTATATTGCTTGAAGAACAATTTTAAATGATTTTAAAATGCTTTAAAAGTAGTTTACAATGCTTTAAAAACAATTTAAAATAATTTAAATTGCTTTAAGAACAATTTTAAATGATTTTAAAATTGTTTAAAAAATAAGTTTAAGTGCTTTAACAACAATTGAAAATGCTTTAAACCATTTTAAAATGTTTTAAAAACAATTTAAAAAGCTTTAGAGTACTTTAAAATATTTTTAAAACAATTTTAAATGCTTTAAAAACAATTTAAAATGCTTTAAAAGCAATTTAAATTTTTTTTGAAACAATTTAGAACGTTTTAAAAATAATTTAAAATAGTTCAAAATAATTTAAAAACACCTTAAAATGTTTTAAAAATAATTTTAAATTCTTTTAAAATGCTTTAACAACAATTTAAAAAGATTTAAATTACTTTAGAATATATTTAAAATGCTTTAAAAACATTTTACAATGTTTAAAAACTATTTAAAATACTTGAAAAATAATTTAAATTGCTTTAAGAACAATTTTAACTGATTTTAAAATTATTTAAAAATAGTTTACAGTGCTTTAAAAACAATTTAAAATACTTTAAAAATAATTTAAATTGTTTTAAGAACAATTTTAAATGATTTTAAAATGTTTCAAAAACATTTGAAAATGCTTTAAAAATAAGTTTAAGTGCTTTAACAACAATTGAAAATGCTCTAAAACCATTTTAAAATGTTCTAAAAACAATTTAAAAATATTTAAAGTACTTTAAAATGTTTTAAATGCTTTAACAACAGTTTAAAAATATTTAAAATACTTTAAAATGATTTTAAAATGCTTTAAAAACAATTTAAAATGTTTTTGAAACAATTTAGAATGTTTTAAAAACAATTTAAAATAGTTTAAAATATTTTAAAAACAATTTAAAACACTTTAAAATATTTTAGAAACAATTTTAAATTCTTTTAAAATGGTTTAACAACAATTTAAAAAGATTTAAAGTACTTTAAAATGTTTTTAAAATGCTTTCAAAACAACTTAAAATGCTTTCAAAACAGTTTACAATGCTTTAAAAACTATTTAAAATACTTCAAAAATAATTTAAATTGCTTTAAGAACAATTTTAAATGATTTTAAAATGCTTTAAAAATAGTTTACAATGCTTTAAAAACAATTTAAAATACTTTAAAAATAATTTAAATTAATTTAAGAACAATTTTAAATAGTTTGAAATGTTTTAAAATGTTCCAAAAACATTTTAAAATGTTTTAAAAATAAGTTTAAGTGCTTTAACAACAATTGAAAATAGTTTAAAACCATTTTAAAATGTTTTAAAAAGATTTAAAGTACTTTAAAATGTTTTAAAAAAAAAATTAAACACTTTAAAAACAATTTAAAATGCTTTAAAAACAATTTAAAATGTTTTTGAAACAATTTAGAATGTTTTAAAAACAATTTAAAATAGTTCAAAATAAAATAAAAACAACTTAAAACACTTTAAAATGTTTTAAAAACAACATCAAATTCTTTTAAAATGCTTTAACAATAATTTAAAAAGATTTAAAGTACTTTAAAATGTTTTTAAAATGCTTTCAAAACAATTTACAATGCTTTAAAAACTATTTAAAATACTTCAAAAATAATTTAAATTGCCTTAAGAACAATTTTAAATAATTTTAAAATGCTTTAAAAATAGTTTACAATGCTTTAAAAACAATATAAAATATTTTAAAAATAATTTAAATTGATTTAAGAACAATTTTAAATGATTTTAAAATGTTTCAAAAACATTTTAAAATGCTTTTAAAATAAGTTTAAGTGCTTTAACAACAATTGAAAATGCTTTAAAACCGTTTTAAAATGTTTTAAAAACAATTTTAAATGCTTTAAAAACAATTTAAAATACTTTAAAATAATTTAAAAACAATTTAAAACACTTTGAAGTGTTTTAAAAACAATTTTAAATTCTTTTTAAATTCTTTAACAACAATTTAAAAAGCTTTCAAGTACTTTAAAATGTTTTTAAAGTGCTTTCAAAACAGTTTAAAATGCTTTAAAAACAGTTTACAATGCTTTAAAAACTATTTAAAATACTTCAAAAATAATTTAAATTGCTTTAAGAACAATTTTAAGTCATTTTAAAATGCTTTAAAAATAGTTTACAATGCTTTAAAAACAATTTAAAATACTTTAAAAATAACTTAAATTGATTTAAGAACAATTTTAAATCATTTTAAAATGTTTCAAAAACATTTTTAAATGTTTTAAAAATAATTTGAAGTGCTTTAACAACAATTGAAAATGCTTTAAAACCGTTTTAAAATGTTTTAAAAACAATTTAAAAAGCTTTAAAGTACTTTAAAATGTTTTAAAAACAATTTTAAATGCTTTGAAAGCAATTTAAAATGCTTTAAAAACAATTTAAAATGTTTTTGAAACAATTTAGAATGTTTTAAAAACAATTTAAAATAGTTCAAAACAATTTAAAACACTTTAAAATGTCTTATAAACAATTTTAAATTCTTTTAAAATGCTTTAACAACAATTTCAAAAGATTTAAAGTAGTTTAAAATGATTTCAAAACAATTCAAAATGCTTTCAAAACAATTTAAAATGCTTTAAAAACAATTTACAATGCATTAAAAACTATTTAAAATACTTCAAAAATAATTTAAATTCCTTTCTGTACAATTTTAAATGATTTTAAAATGCTTTAAAACTAGTTTACAATGATTTAAAAACAATTTAAAATACTTTAAAAATAATTTAAATTGATTGAAGGACAATTTTTAATGATTTAATTCTTTTTTTAAATGTTTTAACTCAACTCAAAGTTAATAATAGTATTAATGAACGCTGGCGTTTCGTCCTGTCAACTGCAAAAGAGCGCCCTTATCTAGAACGACGTCAGGCACAAGCAAACTCACTCGATGCGAACTCAAATCAGCTTGAAGAATGTATTAATGGTTAACCTTGGTAAATTCAAGGCTCAGACGATATTAATAATAGAGTCTTCAACCTTTCTCCTCATGTTATGTTTACTGGCTCTGGCGATTGTAATCCAGTGTTATTCCTCCCCTGGTCTGCCCTGTTTCGGGAATATAGCTTGTGTTCTCCCCTACAGGCTGTATTCTTCCCATACTACCATCTAGTCTAATTATCTCTTCTCCTGCTATCGAGCGATGGTGAGGAACAGATTGAGGAGTCGTAATAGTGGAAGTCGTGGAGGACGTAGGCATTCTCAGTTTGCTCAAGTTGCTAATCAGTTGAATTCCCCTGCCTTTCAAGTGATGACACCTCCGTCTAGCCCCCCCCGCCGACCATATCTATATCATGCCTTTCAGAATTATCATTTTAGGTTCCAAAGCAGTTTTTTCAGACCTATTATCTCTGAAATATCTCCATTATCTTCACGGAGGAGGAGTCCTTGCCCCTTGTTTCAGCTCATACTGTGGGGTAATCTTCTCAGGGAGGCTTCAAAATAGCGAGCAACCATGGTATGGAGTAGCAACAAGACGAGGATGGACAGGAAAATACGCAGAGCAATTTGTAGGCAACAAACAAGGACAAGGGGGTAGCTTTATCTCTAGGTGGAAATCCCCGTGGAGCTACGGCATCGATCGCTGTTGAAGAAAACTCAAGTAGCACTTCTCTGGTTGTGATTCCTCCAGGTGGTAGCGGAGATGGTGATGCGGCCATGGACGAAAACTTCTGGTATGGCAATGAGTGTCCAGTGGTGGAGAAGCCACTGGACCAGGATGTAGGACTTCATGTGACAACACCTGGTTCCCATGGACAGCTCCAATGATTTCTTTTTGACTCATATTTTACAGTTCCTTGACTCTTTGTTTTTGCTGAAGTGGTCTGGCAGGGTGTCTCTCTAGTTTGGTCTATACTCCATGTGGTTTGGCAGTTTAAGGTTCTTATGATATTTTTGACAGTCTTCACCGATGCTCAAGTTAACTTCATTGGGATTGTTTCTCTTTTTGGGTCCCTTCCTAATCTTCATGTTCCTATATCTGGTTCTCTGAACTCTGTAACTGATTTTCCCAATCATGGGACAATTCCTGTAAGGCTGAAAGTATGCAGCTCTTCTATGCTGAGGCTTCGTCCTCCTTGTAAATTTACTATTACTCTCCTTTAATAGAATTAGTATTTACTGTGAAAAAAAATTTAAAAATCTTTAAAGTACTTTAAAATGTTTTTAAAATGCTTTCAAAACAATTTAAAATGGTTTCAAAACAATTTAAAATGCTTTAAAAACAATTTACAATGCTTTAAAAACTATTTAAAATACTTCAAAAATAATTCAAATTTCTTTAAGAAGAATTTTAAATGATTTTAAAATGCTTTAAAAATAGTTTACATTGATTTAAAGACAATTTAAAATACTTTAAAAATAATTTAAATTGATTTAAGAACAATTTTAAATGATTTTAAAATTTTTAAAAAGCATTTTAAAATGTTTTAAAAACAAGTTTAAGTGCTTTAACAACAATTGAAAATACTTTAAAACCATTTTAAAATGTTTCAAAAACAATTTAAAAAGCTTTAAAGTACTTTAAAATGTTTTAAAAGAAATTTTAAATCCTTTAAAAGAAATTTAAAATGTTTTTGAAACAATTTAGAACATTTTAAAAACAATTTTAAATAGTTCAAAATAATTTAAAAACACTTTAAAATGTTTTAAAAACAATTTTAAATTCTTTCAAAATGCTTTAACAACAATTTAAAAAGCTTTAAAGTACACTAAAATGTTTCCAAAATAATTTAAAATGCTTTAAAAACAGTTTACGACGCTTTAAAAACTATTTAAAATAATTCAAAAATAATTTAAATTGCTTTAAGAACAATTTTAAATGATTTTGAAATGCTTTAAAAATAGTTTACAATGCTTTAAAAACAATTTAAAATACTTTAAAAATAATTTAAATTGATTTAAAAACAATTTTAAATGATTTTAAAATGTTTCAAAAACATTTTAAAATGTTTTAAAAATAAGTTTAAGTGCTTTAAAAACAATTGAAAATGCTTTAAAGCTGTTTTAAAATGTTTTAAAAACAATTTAAAAAGCTTTAAAGTACCTTAAAATGTTTTAAAAACAATTTTAAACGCTTTTAAAAAATTTAAAATGCTTTAAAAACAATTTAAAATGTTTTTAAATAATTTAGAACGTTTTTAAAACAATTTTATATTCTTTTAAATTGCTTTAACAACAATTGAAAAAGCCTTAAAGTACTTTAAAATGTTTTTAAAATGCTTTAATAATAGTTTACAATGCTTTAAAAACAATTTACAATGCTTTAAAAACTATTTAAAATACTTCAAAATAATTTAAATTGCTTTAAGAACAATTTTAAACGATTTTAAAATCCTTTAAAAATAGTATACAATACTTTAAAAACAATTTAAAATACTTTAAAAATAATTTAAATTGATTTAAGAACAATTTTAAATGATTTTAAAATGTTTTAAAAATAAGTTTAAGTGCTTTAACCACAATTGAAAATGCTTTAAAGCCATTTTAAAATGTTTTAAAAACAATTTAAAAAACTTTAAAGTACTTTAAGATGTTTCAAAAACAATTTAAAAAGCTTTAATGTACTTTAAAATGTTTGAAAAACAATTTTAAACGCTTTAAAAACAATTTAAAATGCTTTAAAAACAATTTAAAATGTCTTTGAAACAATTTAGAAAGTTTTAAAAACAATTTAAAATAGTTCAAAATAATTTAAAAACAATTTAAAACACTTTAAAATGTTTTAAAAACAATTTTAAATTCATCTAAAATGCTTTAACAACAATTTAAAAAGCTTTAAAGTACTTTAAAATGTTTTTAAAATGCTTTAAAAACTGTTTAAAATACATCAAAAATAATTTAAATTGTTTTAAGAACAATTTTAAATAATTTTAAAATGCTTTAAAAATAGTTTACAATGCTTTAGAAACAATATAAAATACTTTAAAAATAATCTAAATTGATTTAAGAACAATTTTAAACTAAAATGTTTTAAAAGTAAGTTTAAGTGCTTTAGCTATAATTGAAAATGCTTTAAAACTGTTTTAAATTGTTTTAAAAACAATTTAAAAAGCCTTAAAGTACCTTAAAATGTTTTAAAAACAATTTAAAATTCTTTAAAAACAATTTAAAATGCTTTAAAAAAACTTAAATTGATTTAAGAACAATTTTAAATGATTTTTTAATGTTTTAAAATGTTTCAAAACATTTTAAAATGTTTTAAAAATAAGTTTAAGTGCTTTAACAACAATTTAAAATTCTTTAGAACCGTTTTAAAATGTTTTAAAGACAATTTAAATATATTTAAAGTACTTTAAAATGTTTTAAAAACAATTTTAAATGTTTTAAAAACAATTTAAAATGCTTTAAAAACAATTTAAAATGCTTTAAAAACAATTTAAAATGTTTTTGAAACAATTTAGAACGTTTTAAAAACAATTTAAAATAGTTCAAAATAATTTAAAAACAATTTAAAACACTTTAAAATGTTTTAAAAACAATTTTAAATTCTTTTAAAATGCTTTAACAACAATTTAAAAAGCTTTAAAGTACTTTAAAATGTTTTTAAAATGCTTTCAAAACCGTTTACAATGCTTTAAAAACTATTTAAAATACTTCAAAAGTAATTTAAATTGCTTTAAGAACAATTTTAAATGATTTTAAAATGATTTAAAAATAGTTTACAATGCTTTAAAAACAATTTAAAATACTTTAAAATACTTTAAATTGATTTAAGAAGAATTATAAATGAATTTTAAATGTTTTAAAAACAAGTTTAAACACTTTAAAAACAATTTAAAATGCTTTAAAAACAATTTAAAATGGTTTTGAAACAATTTAGAACGTTTTAAAAACAATTTAAAATAGTTCAAAATAATTTAAAAACACTTTAAAATGTTTTAAAAACAATTTTAATTTCTTTCAATATGCTTTAACAATAATTTTAATTTCTTTCAAAATGCTTTAACAACAATTTAAAAAGCTTTAAAGTACTTTAAAATGTTTTTAAATGATTTCAAAACAATTTAAAATGATTTTAAAATGCTTTAAAAATAGTTTACAATGCTTTAGAAACAATATAAAATACTTTAAAAATAATTTAAATTGATTTAATAACAATTTTAAATGATTTTAAACATTGTTTCAAAAGCATTTTAAAATGCTTTAAAAATAAGTTTAAATGCTTTAACAACAATTGAAAATGATTTAAAACCATTTTAAAATAGTTCAAAATAATTTAAAAACACTTTAAAATGTTTTAAAAACAATTTTAAATTCTTTTAAAATGTTTTAACAACAATTTAAAAAGCTTTAAATTACTTTAAAATGTTTTCAAAATGATTTCAAAAGAGTTTAAAATGATTTTAAAAAGCTTTAAAAATAGTTTACAATGTTTTAAAAACAATTTAAAATATTTTAAAAATAATTTAAATTGATTTAAGAACAATTTTAAATGATTTTAAAATGTTTCAAAATGTTTCAAAAACATTTTAAAATGTTTTTAAAATAAGTTTAAGTGCTTTAACAACAATTGAAAATGCTTTAAAACCATTTTAAAATGTTTTAAAAACAATTTAAAAATATTTAAAGTACTTTAAAATGTTTTAAAAACAATTTTAAACGCTTTAAAAACAATTTAAAATGCTTTAAAAACAATTTAAAATGTTTTTGAAACAATTTAAAATGTTTTTGAAACAATTTAGAACGTTTTAAAAACAATTTAAAATAGTTCAAAATAATTTAAAAACAATTTAAAACACTTTAAAATGTTTTAAAAACAATTATAAATTCTTTTAAAACGTTTTAACAACAATTTAAAAAGTTTTAAAGTACTTTAAAATGCTTTAAAAATAGTTTGCAATGTTTTAAATACAATTTAAAACAATTTATAAATAATTTAAATTGATTTAAGAACAATTTTAAATCATTTTAAAATGTTTTAAAAATAAGTTTAAGTGCTTTAACAACAATAGAAAATGCTTTAAAACCGTTTTAAAAAGCTTTAAATTACTTTAAAATGTTTTAAAAACAATTTGAAATGCTTTAACAACAGTTTAAAAAGCTTTGAAAACAATTTAAAATGTTTTTGAAACAATTTAGAACATTTTAAAAACAATTTAAAATAATTTAAAAACATTTTAAAATGTTTTATAAACAATTTTAAATTCTTTTAAAATGCTTTAACAACAATTTAAAAATCTTTAAAGTACTTTAAAATCTTTTTAAAATTCTTTCAAAACAATTTAAAATGCTTTAAAAACTATTTACAATGCTTTAAAAACTATTTAAAATACTTCAAAAATAATTTAAATTGCTTAAAGAACAATTATAAAAGATTTTAAAATGCTTTAAAAATAGTTTACAATGCTTTAAAAACAACTTAAAATATTTTACAAATAATTTATATTGATTTAAGAAAAAATTTAAATGATTTTAAAATGTTTTAAAGACATTTTTAAATTCTTTAAAAATAAGTTTAAGTGCTTTATGAACCATCGAAAATGCTCTAAAACCATTTTAAAATGTTCTAAAAACAATTTTGAAAAGGTTTAAAGAACTTTAATTTTTTTTTTTAAACAATTTTAAACGCTTTACAAACAATTTCAAATGCTTTCAAAACAATTTAAAATGTTTTTGATACAATTTATAACATTTTAAAAACACTTTAAAATAGTTCAAAATAATTTAAAAACAATTTAAAATTCTTTTAAAATGCTTTACCAACAATTTAACAAGCTTTAAAGTACTTTAAAATGATTTTAAAATGCTTCCAAAACAATTTAAAATTCTTTAAAAACCGTTTACAATGCTTTAAAAACTATTTAAAATACTTCAAAATAATTTAAATTGCTTTAAGAACAATTTTAAATGATTTTAAAATGCTTTAAAAATAGTTTACAGTGCTTTAAAAACAATTTAAAATACTTTAAATTAACTTAAATTGATTTAAGAACAATTTTAAATGATTTTAAAATGTTTTAAAATGTTTCAAAAACATTTTAAAATATTTTAAAAAATAAGTTTAAGTGGTTTAACAACAATTGAAAATGCTTTAAAACAGTTTTAAAATGTTTTATAAACAATTTAAAAAGCTTTAAAGTTCTTTAAAATGTTTTGAAAACAATTTTAAAAGATTTAAAAAACAATTTAAAATGCTTTAAAAACAATTTATAATGTTTTTGAAACAATTTAGAACATTTTAAAAACAATTTAAAATATTTCAAAATAATTTAAAAACAATTTAAAACACTTTAAAGTGTTTTAAAAACAATTTTAAATTCTTTTTGCAAATGGAATATTGGAACCCCAATTTTGTTCTTCCCATCTCCATAATTGATCATTTTTCAAATTGGCAGAACAGTTATCCCGACCCTCCTCCCAAAAGCAAAGTGATTAAAGTAGCTTGGTATTACCTTCCTAAAATCTGCTACTGGCAGATCTGGCTAGAGAGACAGCAGAATTTTTTGAAACACACATCATGATGTCAAGGTGGTAGCGGCCAAGATAAAATTCCAGTTAAAATAATGCTTGGGAGATCAAAAAGACGCTTCAAATCTAAATCAGTTAGATATTGTTTGGGTGCCTCCCTAAAGCTGCAATTTCATCAAGCTACCAGAAATATTTCCCCTTCTAAAGACTACAAATAAGGGGGAAAAGGAATGAAGATTTTCAAGACTAGATCTCCAATCAAAAGGTGCACTCTCTCTTCTTTGACGAGGCATCAAAGGGAAATCCTGGCAAGGCTGGGGCAGGAGGAATTGTAAGAAACACTAAAGGCATATCGACCCACAACTTTGCTTGGGGTCTGGGGAACAACTCCAGCATTCAAGTTGAGGCTTTGGCCCTCTTCAAAGGTCTTAAGTTGCTCTTGAATTTGGAAATCAAGGAGGCAAACATTTTTGGGGATTCTCAGGTGATAATAAAAATCATGGTGACCAACTCATCCCCTAGGGATTTAAGATTGGCAGGACTGATATCTAGAATCAGAAGTTTGGGGAAATTGTTTCAAAACATGAAATACTTCCACGTATTGAGAGACAACAACAAAGAAGAAGATCTTGAAGCTATTAAAGCTACCTTCTCTTTGTTGGGGCAATGATAAGAGACGGGGACAAAACATGGGATCCAATTCCATAATCAGTCAGCTGATATGTGTTACTGCTTGCTATTGAAATAGTTCGTTTGTACTTTTAAGTTTTAAAATGTTTTAAAAACAAATTAAAATAGTTCAAAATAATTTAAAAACTATTTAAAACAGTTTAAAATGTTTTAAAAACAATTTTAAATTCTTTTAAAATGCTTTAACAACAATTTAAAAAACTTTAAAGTACTTTAAAATGTTTTCCAAACAATTTAAAATGCTTTAAAAATTGTTTACAATGCTTTAAAAACTATTTAAAATACTTCAAAAATAATATAAATTGCTTTAAGAACAATTTTGAATGATTTTAAAATGCTTTAAAAATAGTTTACAATGCTTTAAAAACAATTTAAAATATTTTAAAAATAATTTAAAATTGATTTAAGAACAATTTTAAATAATTTCAAAATGTTTTAAAATGTTTCAAAAACATTTTAAAATGTTTTAAAAATAAGTTTAAATGCTTTAAGAACAATTGAAAATGCTTTAAAACCACTTTAAAATGTTTTAAAAACAATTTAAAAAGCTTTAAAGTACTTTAAAATGTTTTAAAAACAATTTTAAACACTCTAAAAACAATTTAAAATGTTTTTGAAACAATTTAGAACATTTTAAAAACAATTTAAAATAGTTCAAAATAATTTAAAAACACTTTAAAATGCTTTAAAAACAATTTTAAATTCTTTTAAAATGCTTTAACAACAATTTAAAAATCTTTAAAGTACTTTAAAATGTTTTTAAAATTCTTTCAAAACAATTTAAAATGCTTTAAAAATAGTTTACAATGATTTTAAAACTATTTAAAATACTTCAAAACTAATTTAAATTTCTTTAAGAACAATTTTAAATGATTTTAAAATAGTTTACAATGAGTTAAAAACAATTAAAAACACTTCAAAAATAATTTAAATTGATTTTGAAAAAAAATTAAATGATTTTAAAATGTTTCAAAAACATTATAAAATATTTTAAAAATAAGTTTAATTGGTTTATCAACAATTGAAAATGCTTTAAAACCGTTTTAAAATGTTTTAAAAACAATTTAAAAAGCTTTAAAGTACTTTAAAATGTTTTTAAAAGATTTTTAAATGCTTTAAAAACAATTTAAAATGTTTTTGACACAATTTAGAATGTTCTAAAAATAATTTAAAATAGTTCAAAAAATATTAAAAACAATTTAAAACAGTTTAAAATGTTTTAGAAACAATTTTAAACTCTTTTAAAATGCTTTAAAACCAATTTAAAAAGATTTAAGTACTTTAAAATGTTTTTATAATGATTTCAAAACAATTTAAAATGCTTTAAAAACAGTTTACAATGCTTTAAAAACTATCTAAAATACCTCAAAAATAATTTAAATTGCTTTAAGAACAGTTTTAAATGATTTTAAAATGTTTTAAAATGTTTCAAAAACATTTTAAAATGTTTTAAAATGTTTCAAAAACATTTTAAAATGTTTTAAAAATAATTTTAAGTGCTTTAACAACAATTGAAAATGCTTTAAAACCATTTTAAAATGTTCTAAAAACAATTTAAAAAGCTTTAAAGTACTTTAAAATGTTTTAAAAACAATTTTAAATGCTTTAAAAACAATTTAAAATGCTTTAAAAACAATTTAAAATGTTTTTGAAACAATTTAGAACGTTTTAAAAACAATTTAAAATAGTTCAAAATAATTTAAAAACACTTTAAAATGTTTTAAAAACAATTTTAAATTCTTTTAAAATGCATTAACAACAATTTAAAAAGCTTTAAAGTACTTTAAAATGCTTTCAAAACAATTTAAAATGCTTTAAAAACAGTTTACAATGCTTTAAAAACTATTTAAAATACTTAAAAAATAATTTAAATTGCTTTAAGAACAATTTTAAATGATTTTAAAATGCTTTAAAAAAAGTTTACAATGCTTTAAAAACAATTCCAAATACTTTAAAAATAATTTAAATTGATTTAAGAACAATTTTAAATGATTTCAAAATGTTTTAAAATGTTTCAAAAACATTTTAAAATATTTTAAATATAAGTTTAAATGCTTTAACAACAATTGAAAATGCTTTAAAATTGTTTTAAAATGTTTTAAAAACAATTTAAAAAGCTTTAAAGTACTTTAAAATGTTTTAAAAACAATTTTAAATACTTTAAAAACAATTTTAAATGCTTTAAAAACAATTTAAAATGCTTTTGAAACAATTTAGAACGTTTTAAAAACAATTTAAAATAGTTAAAAATAATTTAAAAACACTTTAAAATGTTTTAAAAACAATTTTAAATTCTTTTAAAATGATTTAACAACAATTTAAAAAGCTTTAAAGTACTTTGAAATGCTTACAAAAGAATTTAAAATGCTTTAAAAACAATTTAAATGTTTTAAAAACTATTTAAAATATTTCAAAAATAACTTAAATTGCTTTAAGAACAATTTTAAATGATTTTAAAATGCTTTAAAAATAGTTTACAATGCTTTAAAAACAATTTAAAATACTTTAAAAATAATTTAAATTGATTTAAAAACAATTTTAAATGATTTTAAAATGTTTCAAAAACATTTTTAAATGTTTTAAAAATAAGTTTAAGTGCTTTAACAACAACTGAAAATGCTTTAAAACCTTTTTTAAATGATTTAAAAATAATTTAAAAAGCTTTAAAGTACTTTAAAATGTTTTAAAAAGATTTTAAAATGTTTTAAAAACAATTTAAAATGCTTTAAAATCAATTTAAAATGTTTTTGACACAATTTAGAATGTTTTAAAAACAATTTAAAATAGTTCAAATAATTTTAAAAACAATTTAAAACAGTTTAAAATGTTTTAGAAACAATTTTAAATTCTTTTAAAATGCTTTAACAACAATTTAAAAGGCTTTAAAGTACTTTAAAATGATTTAAAAACAATTTAAAATGCTTTCAAAACAATTTAAAATGCTTTAAAAACAGTTTACAATGGTTTAGAATCTATCTAAAATACTTCAAAAATAATTTAAATTTATTTAAGAACAATTTTAAATCATTTTAAAATGTTTTAAAAATAAGTTTAAGTGCTTTAACAACAATTGAAAATGCTTTAAAACCGTTTTAAAATGTTTTAAAAAGATTTAAAGTGCTTTAAAATGTTTTAAAAACAATTTTAAACGCTTTAAAAACAATTTAAAATGCTTTAAAAACAATTTAAAATGTTTTTGAAACAATTTATAATGTTTTAAAAACAATTTAAAATAGTTCAAAATAATTTAAAAACACTTTAAAATGTTTTACAAAGAATTTTAAATTCTTTGAAAATGATTTAACAACAATTTAAAAAGCTTTAAAGTACTTTAAAATGTTCTTAAAATGCTTTCAAAACAATTTAAAATGCTTTAAAACCCGTTTACAATGCTTTAAAAACTATTTAAAATGCTTCAAAAATAATTTAAATTGCTTTAAGAACAATTATAATAGATTTTAAAATGCTTTAAAAATAGTTTACAATGCTTTAAAAATAGCTTAAAATACTTTAAAAATTATTTAAATTGATTTAAGAACAATTTTAAATGATTTTTAATTGATTTAAAATGTTTCAAAAACATTTTAATAATGTTTTAAAACTGAGTTTAAGTGCTTTAACAACACTTGAAAATTCTTTAAAACCGTTTTAAAAACAATTTAAAAAGTTTTAAAGTATTTTAAAATGTTTTTAAAAACAATTTTAAATGCTTTAAAAACAATTTTAAACACTTTAAAAACAATTTAAAATGTTTTTGAAACAATTTAGAACGTTTTAAAAACTCTTTAAAATAGTTCAAAATAATTTAAAAACAATTTTAAATGGTTTTAAAATGCTTTACCAACAATTTAACAAGCTTTAAAGTACTTTAAAATGTTTTTAAAATGCTTTCAAAATAATTTAAAATGCTTTAAAAACCGATAATAATGCTTTAAAAACTATTTAAAATACTTGAAAAATAATTTAAATTGCTTTAAGAACAATTTTAAATGATTTTAAAATGCTTTAAAAATAGTTTACAATTCTTTAAAAACAATTTAAAATACTTTAAAAATAACTTGAATTTATTTAAGAACAATTTAAAATTATTTAAGAACAATTTTAAATGAATTTTAAATGTTTAAAAATGTTTCAAAAACATTTTAAAATGTTTTAAAAATAAGTTTAAGTGGTTTAACAACAATTGAGAATGCTTTAAAACCGTTTTAAATGTTTTATAAACAATTTTAAAAGCTTTAAAGTACTTTAAAATGTTTTAAAAACAATTTTAAATGCTTAAAAAAAAAATTAAAATGCTTTAAAAACAATTTGTAATGTTTCTGAAACAATTTAGAACGTTTTAAAAACAATTTAAAATAGTTCAAAATAATTTAAGAACAATTTAAAACACTTTAAAATGTTTTAAAAACAATTTTAAATTCTTTTTGCAAATGGATTATTGGAACCCCAATTTTGTTCTTCCCATCTCCATAATTGATCATTTTGAAAATTGGTAGAACAGTTATTTCGATCCTCCTCCCAAAAACAAAGTGATTAAAGCGGCTTGGTCTTCCCTTCCTAAAATCTGCTGCTGCTAGATCTGGCTAGAGCAAAACAACATAATTTTTAGAAACACGCAGCATGATGTCAAGGTGGTAGTGGCTAAGATAAAATTCTAGTTAAAATAATGCTTGGGAGATCAAAAAGATGCTTCAAATATAAATCAATTAGATATTGTTTGGGTGCCTGCCTAAAGCTGCAATTTCATCAAGCTACCAGAAATATTTCCCCTTCTAAAGACTCGCAAATAAGGGGGAAAATAATGAATATTTTCAAGATTGGATCTCCAATCAAAATGTGCACTCTCTCTTCTTTGATGGGGCATCAAAGGGAAATCCTGGCAAGGCTAGGGCAGGAGGAATTGTAAAAAACACTAAAGGCATATCGACCCACAACTTTGCTTGGGGTCTGGGGAACAACTCTAGCATTAAAGTTGAGGCTTTGGCCCTCTTCGAAGGTCTTAAGTTGCTCTTGAATTTGGAAATCAAGGAGGCAAACATTTTTGGGAATTCTCAAGTGATAATAAAAGTCATGGTGACCAACTCATCCCCTAGGGACTTAAGATTGGCAAGACTGATATCTAGAATTAGAAGTTTGGGGAAATTGTTTCAAAACCTGAAATACTTCCACGTATTGAGAGACAACAACAAAGAAGCAGATCTTGAAGCTAATAAAGTTGCCCTTCTCTCTGCTGGGGCAATAATAAGAGCCGGGGATGAAACATTAAATCCAATTCCATAATCAGCCAGCTGATATGTTTTATTGCTTGCTATTGAAACAGTTTGTTGTAACTTTAAGTTTTAAAATGTATTAAGAACAAATTTAAAAAGTTCAAAATAATTTAAAAACAATTTAAAACACTTTAAAATGTTTTAAAAACAATTTTAAATTCTTTTAAAATGCTTTAAAAACAATTTAAAAAGCTTTAAAGTACTTTATTTGTTTTTAAAATGTTTTCAAAACAATTTAAAATTCTTTGAAAACCGTTTACATTTCTTTAAAAACTATGTAAAATACTTCAAAAATAATTTAAATTGCATTAAGAACAATTTTAAATGATTTTAAAATGCTTTAAAAATAGTTTACAATGCTTTAAAACAATTTAGAATATTTTAAAAGTAATTTCAATTGATTTAAGAACAATTTTAAATAATTTCAAAATGTTTCAAAAACATTATAAAAAGTTTTAAAAATAAGTTTAAGAGCTTTAACAACAATTGAAAATGCTTTAAAACCGTTTTAAAATGTCTTAAAAACAATTTAAAACAGTTTAAAATGTTTTAGAAACAATTTAAATTCTTTTAAAATGCATTAACAACAATTAAAAAAGCTTTAAAGTACTTTAAAATGTTTTTAAAATGCTTTCAAAACAATTTAAAATGCTTTGAAAACAATTTAAAATGCATTAAAAACAATTTAAAATGTTTTTGACACAATTTAGAATGTTTTAAAAACAACTTCAAATATTTAAAAAAAATTAAAAAAAAAAATTAAAACAGTTTAAAATGTTTTAGGAACAATTTTAAATTCTTGTAAAATGCTTTAACAACAATTTAAAAAGCTTTAAAATACTTTAAAATGTTTTTAAAATGCTTTCAAAACAATTTAAAATGCTTTCAAAACAGTTTACAATGCTTTAAAAACTATCTAAAATAATTCAAAAATAATTTAAATTGCTTTAAGAACAATTTTAAATGATTTTAAATTTTTTTAAAAACATATTAGAATGCTATAAAAATTATTTAAAATACTTCAAAATAATTTAAATTGATATAAGAACAATTTTAAATGATTTTAAAATGTTTCAAAAATAAGTTTAAGTGCTTTAACAACAATTGAAAATGCTTTAAACCCGTTTTAAAATGTTTTATAAACAATTTAAAAAGCTTTAAAGTACTTTAAAATGTTTTAAAAACAATTTTAAATGCTTTAAAAACAATTTAAAATGCTTTAAAAACAATTTAAAATGTTTTTGAAACAATTTAGAACGTTTATTTTTTTTTTAAATAGTTCAAAATAATTTAAAAACACTTTAAAATGTTTTAAAAACAATTTTAAATTCTTTTAAAATGCTTTAACAACAATTTAAAAAGCTTTAAAGTACTTTAAAATGCTTTCAAAACAATTTAAAATGCTTTAAAAACCATTTACAATGCTTTAAAAACTATTTAAAATACTTCAAAAATAATTTAAATTGCTTTAAGAACAATTTTAAATGATTTTAAAATGCTTTAGGAATAGTTTGCAATGCTTTAGAAACAATTTGAAATGTTTTTGAAACAATTTAGAACGTTTTAAAAAAAAATTGAAATAGTTCAAAATAATTTATAAACAATTTAAAACACTTTAAGATGTTTTAAAAATAATTTTAAATTCTTTTAAAATGCCTTAACAACAATTTAAAAAGATTTAAAGTACTTTAAAATGTTTTTAAAATGCTTTCAAAACAATTTAAAATGATCTAAAAACCGTTTACAATGCTTTAAAAACTATTTAAAATACTTCAAAAATAATTTAAATTGCTTTAAGAACAATTTTAAATGATTTTAAAATGCTTTAAAAATAGTTTACAATGCTTTAAAAACAATTTAAAATACTTTAAAAATAATTTAAATTGATTTAAAAACAATTTTAAATGATTTTAAAATGCTTTAAAAATATTTTACAATGCTTTAAAAACAATTTAAAATACTTTAAAAATAATTTAAATTGATTTAAGAACAATTTTAAATGATTTTAAAATGTTTCAAAAACATTTTAAAATGTTTAAAAATAAGTTTAAGTGCTTTAACAACAATTGAAAATGCTTTAAAACTGTTTTAAAATGTTTTAAAAACAATTTTAAACACTTTAAAAACAATTTAAAATGCTTTAAAAACAATTTAAAATGTTTTTGAAACAATTTATAACCCTTAAAAAAAAAAAAAAATAGTTCAAAATAATATAAAAACACTTTAAAATGTTTTAAAAACAATTTTATATTGTTTTAAAATGCTTTAACAACAATTTAAGAAATTTAAAGTACTTTAAAATGTTTTTAAAATGATTTCAAAACAATTTAAAATGCTTTCAAAATAGTTTACAATTCTTTAAAAACTATTTAAAATACTTCAAAAATAATTTAAATTGCTTTAAGTACAATTTTAAATGATTTTAAAATGCTTTAAAAATAGTTTGCAATGCTTTAAAAACAATTTAAAATAGTTCAAAATATATTAAAAACAATTTAAAACACTTTAAAATGTTTTAGAAACAATTTTAATTTTTTTCAAAAATGGTTTAACAACAATTTAAAATGCTTTAAAACAGTTTACAATGTTTTAAAAACTATTTAAAGTACTTCAAAATAATTTAAATTGCTTTAAGACCAATTTTAAATAATTTTAAAATGCTTTAAAAATAGTTTACAATGCTTTAAAAACTATTTAAAATACTTTAAAAATAATTTAAATTGATTTAAGAACAATTTTAAACGATTTTAAAATGTTTCAAAAACATTTAAAAATGTTTTAAAAATAAGTTTAAGTGCTTTAACAACAGATGAAAATGCTCTAAAACCATTTTAAAATGTTCTAAAAACAATTTTAAAAGCTATAAATTACTTTAAAATGCTTTAAAAACAATTTATAATACTTTAAAAAGAATTTAATACGTTTTTGAAACAATTTAAAACGTTTTAAAAACAATTTAAAATAGTTTAAAATAATTTAAAAACACTTTAAAATGTTTTAAAAACAATTTAACAATGATTTTAAAACGCTTTAAAAGTAGTTTATAATGCTTTAAAAACAATTTAGATTGATTTAAGAAAAATTGTAAATGATCTCAAAAACAATTTAAAATGCTTTAAAAATAGTTTACAATGCTTTAAAAACTATTTAAAGTACTTCAAAAATAATTTAAATTGCTTTAAGAACTATTTTAAACGATTCTAAAATGTTCCAAAAACATTTTAAAAATACGTTTAAGTGTTTTAACACCAATTGAAAATGCTTTAAAACCATTTTAAAATGTTTTAAAAACAATTTTAGACATTTTAAAAACAATTTAAAATGCTATAAAAGCAATTAAAATGTTTTTGAAACAATTTAGAATGTTTTAAAAACAATTTAAAATAGTACAAAATAATTTAAAAACACTTTAAAATGTTTTAAAAATAATTTTAAATTCCTTTAAAATGATTTAACAACAAATTAAAAAGCTTTAAAGTACTTGAAAATGTTTTTAAAATGCTTTCAAAACAATTTAAAATGCTTTAAAAACATATACAATGCTTTAAAAACTATTTAAAATACTTCAAAAGTAATTTAAATTGCTTTAAGGACAGTTTTAAATGATTTTAAAATGCTTTAAAAATAGTTTACAATGCTTTAAAAACAATTTAAAATACTTTAAAAATAATTTAAATTGATTTAAGAACAATTTCAAATGATTTTAAAATGTTTTAAAATGTTTCAAAAACATTTAAAAATGTTTTAAAAATAAGTTTAAGTGCTTTAACAACAGTTGAAAATGCTTTAAAACCGTTTTAAAATGTTTTAAAAACAATTTAAAAAGCTTTAAACTACTTCAAAATGTTTTAAAAACAATTTTAAATGCTTTAAAAACAATTTAAAATGCTTTAAAATCAATTTAAAATGTTTTTTTAAACAATTTAGAACGTTTTGAAAACAATTTAAAATAGTTCAAAATCATTTAAAAAGTTTTAAAGTACTTTAAAATGTTTTTAAAATTCTTTCAAACAATTTAAATTGCTTTAAGAACAATTTTAAATGATTTTAAAATGCTTTAAAAATAGTTTACAATTGAAAATACTTTAATCATAATTTAAATTGATTTAAGAACAATTTTAAATGATTTTAAAATGTTTGAAAATGTTTCAAAAACATTTTAAAATGTTTTAAAAATAAGTTTAAGTGCTTTAACAACAATTTAAAATGTTTTAAAAATATTTTTAAATGCTTTAAAAACAATTTAAAATGCTTTAAAAACAATTTAAAATGTTTTTGAAACAATTTAGAATGTTTTAAAAACAATTTAAAATAGTTCAAAATATTATAAAAACAATTTAAAACACTTTAAACTATTTTAGAAACAATTTAAAACACTTTAAAATGTTTTAGAAACAATTTTAAATTCTTTTAAAATGGTTTAACAACAATTTAAAAAGCTTTAAAGTACTTTAAAATGTTTTAAAAATGCTTTCAAAACAATTTAAAATGCTTTAAAAATAGTTTACAATGCTTTAAAAACTATTTAATATACTTCAAAAATAATTTAAATTGCTTTAAGAACAATTTTAAATAATTTTAAAATGCTTTAAAATAGTTTACAATGTTTTAAAAACAATTTAAAATACTTTCAAAAATAATTTAAATTGATTTAAGAACAATTTTAAATGATTTTAAAGTGTTTCAAAGACATTCAAAAATGTTTTAAAAATAAGTTTAAGTGCTTTAACAAAAATTGAAAATGCTTTAAAACCATTTTAAAATGTTTTAAAAACAATTGAAAAAGCTATAAAGTACTTTAAAATGTTTTTAAAACAATTTTACATGCTTTAACAACAATTTAAAACTCTTTAAAAGCAATTTAAAATGCTTTTGAAACAATTTAGAATGTTTTAAAAACAATTTAAAATTCTTTTAAAATGTTTTAACAACAATTTAAAAAGCTTTAAAGTACTTTAAAATGTTTTTAAAATGCTTTCAAAACAATTCAAAATGCTTTCAAAACAATTTAAAATGCTTTAAAAACAGTTTACAATGCTTTAAAAACTATTTAAAATACTTCAAAAATAATTTAAATTGCTTTAAGAACAATTTCAAATGATTTTAAAATGCTTTAAAAATAGTTTACAATGCTTTAAAAACTATTTAAAATACATTAAAAATAATTTAAATTGATTTAAGAACAATTTAAACGTTTTTAAAATGTTTCAAAAACATTTTAAAATGTTTTAAAAATAAGCTTGAGTGCTTTAACAACAATTGAAAATTCTTTAAAACCGTTTTAAAATGTTTTAAAAACAATTTAAAAAGCTTTAAAGAACTTTAAAATGTTTTAAAATTAATTTTAAACGCTTTAAAAACAATTTAAAATGCTTTAAAAGAAATTATAAATGTTTTGAAACAATTTAGAATGTTTTAAAAGCAATTTAAAATAGTTTGAAATAATTTAAAAACACTTTAAAATGTTTTAAAAATAATTTTAAATTCTTTTAAAATGATTTAACAACAATTTAAAAAGCTTTAAAGTACTTGAAAATGTTTTTAAAATGCTTTCAAAACAATTTAAAATGCTTTAAAAATAATTTACAATTTTAAATGATTTTAAAATGTTTCAAGAACATTTTAAAATGTTTTAAAAACAATTTAAAAAGATTTAAAGTGTTTTAAAAACAATTTTAAATGCTTTAGAAACAATTTAAAATGCTTCAAAAGCAATTTAAAATGTTTTTGAAACAATTTAGGACGTTTTAAAAACAATTTGAAATAGTTCAAAATAATTTGAAAGCACATTAAAACACTTTAAAGTGTTTGAAAAACAATTTTAAATTCTTTTTGCAAATGGATTATTGGAACCCCAATTTTGTTCTTCCCATCTCCATAATTGATCTTTTTACAAATTGGCAGAACAATTGTCCTGACCCTCCTCCCAAAAACAAAGTGATTAAAGTGGTTTGGTCTTCCCTTCCTGAAATCTGCTGTTGGGAGATCTGGCTAGAGCGAAACAACAGAATTTTTAGAAACACACAACATGATGTCAAGGTGGTAGCGGCTAAGATCAAATTCTAGTTAAAAGAATGCTTGGGAGATAAAAGAGATGCTTCAAATCTAAATTAGTTAGATACTATTTGGGGTGCCTCCCTAAAGCTGCAATTTCGTCAAGCTACCAGAAATATCTCCCCTTCTAAAGACTAGCAAATTAGGGGGAAAAGTAATGAAGATTTTCAAGACTAGATTTCCAATCAAAAGGTGCACTCTCTCTTCCTTGATGGGGCATCAAAGGGAAATCCCAGCAAGGCTCGGGCAGGAGGAATTGTAAAAAACACTGAGGGCATATCGACCCACAACTTTTCTTGGGGTCTGGGAATCAACTCCAGCATTCAAGTTGAGCCTTTGGCCCTCTTCCAAGGTCTTAAGTTGCTCTTGAATTTGGAAATCAAGGAGGAAAACATTTTTGGGGATTCTCAAGTGATAATAAAAATCATGGTGACCAACTCATCCCCTCGGGACTTACGGCTGACAAGACTGATATCTAGAATCAGAACTTTCGGGAAATTGTTCCAAAACCTGAAATACTTCCACATATTGAGAGAAAACAACAAAGAAGCAGATCCTGAAGCTAATAAAGTTGTCGTTCTCTCTGTTGGGGCAATGATAAGAGACGGGGACGAAACATGGGATCCAATTCCATAATCAATTAGTTGACATGTTTTATTGCTTGCTATTGAAATAGCTCGTTTGTAGTTTTAAGTTTTAAAATGTTTCAAAAACATTTTAAAATGTTTTAAAAATAAGTTTAAGTGCTTTAACAACAATTGAAAATTCTTTAAAACAGTTTTAAAATGTTTTATAAAGCTTTAATGTACTTTAAAATGTTTTAAAAACAATTTTAAATGCTTTAAAAACAACTTAAAATGCTTTAAAAACAATTTAAAATGTTTTTGAAACAATTTAGAATGTTTTAAAAACAATTTAAAATAGTTCAAAATAATTTAAAAACAATTTAAAACACTTTAAAATGTTTTAAAAACAATTTTAAATTCTTTTGAAATGCTTTAACAACAATTTAAAAAGCTTTAAAGTAATTTAAAATGTTTTCAAAACAACTCAAAATGCTTTCAAAACAATTTAAAATTCTTTAAAAATAGTTTACAATGCTTTAAAATCTATTTAAAATACTTCAAAAATAATTTAAATTGCTTCAAGAACAATTTTAAATGAATTTAAAATGCTTTAAAAATAGTTTACAATGCTTTAAAAACAATTTAAATTAATTTAATAACAATTTTAAATTATTTTAAAATGTTTCAAAAACAATTTAAAATGTTTTAAAAATAAGTTTAAGTGCTTTAACAACAATTGAAAATGCTTTAAAACTGTTGTAAAATGTTTCAAATACAATTTAATAAGCTTTAAAGTACATTAAAATGTTTTAAAAACAATTTTAAGTGCTTTAAAAACAATTTAAAATGCTTTAAAAACAATTTAAAATGTTTTTGAGCAATTTAGAATGTTTTAAAAACAATTTAAAATAGTTCAAAACAATTTAAAACACTTTAAAATGTTTTAAAACAATTTTAAATTCTTTTAAAATGTTTTAACAAAAATTTAAAAAGCTTTAAAGTACTTTAAAATGACTTTAAAATGCTTTCAAAACAATTCAAAATGCTTCCAAAACAATTTAAAATGCTTTAGAAATAGCTTACAATGCTTTAAAAACTATTTAAAATACTTAAAAAATAATTTAAATTGCTTTAAGAACAATTTTAAATGATTTAAACATGATTTAAAAATAGTTTACAATGCTTTAAAAAACAATTCAAAATACTTCAAAAATAATTTAAATTGATTTAAGAACAATTCTAAATGATTTCAAAATGTTTTAAAATGTTTCAAAAACATTTTAAAATGTTTTAAAAATAAGTTTAAGTGCTTTAACAACAATTGAAAATGCTTTAAAACCGTTTCAAAAACAATTTAAGAAGATTTAAAGTACTTTAAAATGTTTTAAAAACAATTTTAATTGTTCTAAAAACAAATTAAAATGCTTTAAAAGCAATTTAAGATGTTTTTGAAACAATTTACAACATTTAAAAAAAAAATTAAAATAGTTCAAAATAATTTTAAAACGCTTTAAAACGTTTTAAAAACAATTTTAAATTTCTTTTAAAATGTTTTAACAACCATTTAAAAAGCTTTAAAGTACTTTAAAATGCTTTCAAAACAATTTAAAATGCTTTAAAAACAATTTACAATGTCTTAAAAACTATTTAAAATACTTAAAAATAATTTAAATTGTTTTAAGAACAATTTTAAATGATTTTAAAATGCTTTAAAAATAGTTTACAGTGCTTTAAAGACAATTTAAAATACTTTAAAAATAATTTAAATTTATTTAAGAACAAGTTTAAATGATTTTAAAATGTTTCAAAAACATTTTAAAATGTTTTAAAAATAAGTTTAATTGCTTTAACAACAATTGAAAATGCTTTAAAACCGTTTTAAAATGTTTTAAAAACAATTTAAAAAGATTTAAAGTTCTTTAAAATGTTTTAAAAACAATTTTAAACTCTTTAAAAACAATTTTAAATGCTTTAAAAACAATTTATAATGTTTTTTAAACAATGTAGAACGTTTTAAAAACAATTTAAAATGGTTCAAAATAATTTAAAAACAATTTAAAACACTTTAAAATGTTTTAAAAACAATTTTAAATTCTTTTTGCAAATGGATTATTGGAACCCCAATTTTGTTCTTCCCATCTCCATAATTAATCTTGTTGCAAATTGGGAGAACAGTTATCCTAGCCCTCCTCCAAAAAACAAAGTGATTAAAGTGGCTTGGTCTTCCCTTCCTAAAATCTTTTGCTGGTAGATTTGGCTAGAGCGAAACAGCTGAATTTTTAGAAACACACAACATGATGTCAAGGTGGTATTGGCTGAAATAAAATTCCAGTTAAAAGAATTCTTGGGAGATCAAAAAGACATTTCAAATCTAAATCAGTTAGATACTATTTGGGGTGCCTCCCTAAACATGCAATTTCATCAAACTACCAGAAATGTCTCCCCTTCTAAAGACTAGCAAATAAGGGGGAAAAATAATGAATATTTTCAAGACTGGATCTCCAATCAAAAGGTGCACTCTCTCTTCTTTGAGGGGGCATCAAAGGGAAATCCTGGCAAGGCTGGGTAGGAGGAATTGTAAAAAACACTGAAGGCATAACGACCCACAACTTTGCTTGGGGTTTGGGGATCAACTCCAGCATTGAAGTTGAGGCTTTGGCCCTCTTCCAAGGTCTTAAGTTGCTCTTGAATTTGGAAATCAAGGAGGCAAACATTTTTGGGGATTCTCAAGTGATAATAAAAATCATGGTCACCAACTCATCCCCTCGGGACTTAAGATTGGTGAGACCGATATCTAGAATCAAAAGTTTGGGGAAATTATTCCAAAATCTGAAACACTTCCACGTATTGAGAGACAACAACAAAGAAGCAGATCTTGAAGCTAATAAAGTTGTCGTTCTCTCCGCTAGGGCAACGATAAGAGACGGGGAGGAAACATGGGATCCAATTCCATAATCAGTCAGCTGATATGTTTTATTGCTTGCTATTGAAATAGTTCGTTTGTACTTTTAAGTTTTAAAATGTTTCAAAAACATTTTAAAATGTTTTAAAAATAAGTTTAAGTGCTTTAACAACAATTGAAAATTCTTTAAAATAGTTTTAAAATGTTTTAAAAAGCTTTAATGTACTTTAAAATTTTAAACGCTTTAGAAACAACTTAAAATGCTTTAAAAACAATTTAAAATGTTTTTGAAACAATTTAAAATGTTTTAAAAACAATTTAAAATAGTTCAAAATAATTTAAAAACAATTTGAAACACTTTAAAATGTTTTAAAAACAATTTTAAATACTTTTGAAATGCTTTGACAACAATTTAAAAAGCTTTAAAGTAATTTAAAATGTTGTTCAAAACAATTCAAAATGCTTTTAAAACAATTTAAAATGCTTTAAAACCGTTTTCAAATGTTTTAAATACAATTTAATAAGCTTTAAAGTACTTTAACATGTTTTAAAAGCAATTTTAAGCACTTTAGAAACAATTTAAAATGCTTTAAAAACAATTTAAAATGTTTTTGAAACAATTTAGAGTGTTTTAGAAACAATTTAAAATACTTCAAAACAATTTAAAACACTTTAAAATGTTTTAAAACAATTTTAAATTCTTTTAAAATGTCTTAAAAAAACTTAAAAAGCTTTAAAGTACTTTAAAATGATTTTAAAATGCTTTCAAAACAATTCAAAATGCTTTAAAAACAGTTTACAATGCTTTAAAAACTATTTAAAATACTTAAAAAATAATTTAAATTGCTTTAAGAACAATTTTAAATGATTTTAAAATGCTTTAAAAATAGTTTACAACGCTTTAAAAACAATTTAATATGCTTTAAAAATAATTTAAATTGATTTAAGAACAATTTTAAATGATTTCAAAATGTTTTAAAATGTTCCAAAAACATTTTAAAATGTTTTAAAAATAAGTTTAAGTGCTTTAACAACAATTGAAAATGCTTTAAGACCGTTTTAAAAACAATTTAAAAAGCTTTAAATTACTTTAAAATATTTTAAAAACAATCTAAAATGCTTTAAAAGTAATTTAAAATGTTTTTGAAACAATTTAGAACGTTTCAAAAACAATTTAAAATAGTTCAAAATAATTTTAAAACACTTTAAAAAGTTTTAAAAACAATTTTAAATACTTTTAAAATGCTTTAACAACAATTTAAAAAGCTTTAAAGTACTTTAAAATATCTTTAAAATGCTTTCAAAACAATTTAAAATGCTTAAAAACAATTTACAATGCGTTAAAAACTATTTAAAATACTTAAAAATAATTTAAATTGCTTTAAGAACAATTTTAAATGATTTGAAAATGCTTTAAAAATAGTTTACAATGCTTTAAAGACAATTTAAAATACTTTAAAACCGTTTTAAAATGTTTTAAAAAGCTTTAAAGTACTTTAAAATGTTTTAAAAACAATTTTAAATGCTTTAAAAACAATTTAAAATGCTTTAAAAACAATTTAAAATATTTTTGAAACAATTTAGAATGTTTTAAAAACAATTTAAAATAGTTCAAAATAATATAAAAACAATTTAAAACACTTTAAAATGTTTTAAAAACAACCTCAAATTCTTTTAAAATGCTTTAAAAATAATTTAAAAAGCTTTAAAGTACTTTAAAATGTTTTTAAAATGCTTTCAAAACAATTTAAAATGCCTTAAAAACAATTTACAATGCTTTAAAAACTATTTAAAATACTTCAAAAATAACTTAAAATGCTTTAAGAACAATTTAAATAATTTTAAAATGTTTTAAAAATAGTTTACAATGCTTTAAAAACAATATAAAATACTTTAAAAATAATTTAAATTGATTTAAGAACAATTTTAAATGATTTTAAAATGTTTCGAAAACATTTTAAAATGTTTTTAAAATAAGTTTAAGTGCTTTAACAACAATTTAAAAAGCTTTAAATAACTTTAAAATGTTTTTAAAATGATTTCAAAACAATTTAAAATGCTTTCAAAACAGTTTACAATGCTTTCAAAACTATTTAAAATACTTCAAAAATATAATTTATATTGCTTGAAGAATAATTTTAAATGATTTTAAAATGCTTTAAAAGTAGTTTACAATGCTTTAAGAACAATTTAAAACAATTTAAATTGCTTTAAGAACAATTTTAAATGATTTTAAAATGTTTTAAAAATACGTTTAAGTGCTTTAACAACAATTGAAAATGCTTTAAAACCATTTTAAAATGTTTTAAAAGCAATTTAACAAACTTTAGAGTACTTTAAAATATTTTTAAAACAATTTTAAACGCTTTAAAAACAATTTAAAATGCTTTAAAACCAATTTAAAATGTTTTTGGAACAATTTAGAACGTTTTAAAAATAATTTAAAATAGTTCAAAATAATTTAAAAACACTTTAAAATGTTTTAAAAATAATTTTAAATTCTTTTAAAATGCTTTAACAACAATTTAAAAAGATTTAAAGTACGTTAAAATGTATTTAAAATGCTTTAAAAAAAAATTTACAATGTTTAAAAACTATTTAAAATACTTGAAAAATAATTTCAATTGCTTGAAGAACAATTTTAAATGATTTTAAAATTCTTTAAAAATAGTTTACAATGTTTTAAAACAATTTAAAATACTTTAAAAATAATTTAAATTGATTTAAGAACAATTTTAAATGATTTTAAAATGTTTCAAAAACATTTTAAAATGTTTTAAAAATAAGTTTAAGTGCTTTAACAACAATTGAAAATGCTTTAAATCCATTTTAAAATGTTTTAAAAACAATTTAAAAATATTTAAAGTACTTTAAAATGTTTTAAATTATTTAAAACAAAATTTAAAAATATTTAAATTACTTTAAAAAGATTTTTAAATGCTTTAAACACAATTTAAAATGCGTTAAAAACAATTTTAAATGGTTTTGAAACAATTTAGAATGTTTTAAAAACAATTTAAAATAGTTCAAAATAATTTAAAAACAATTTAAAACACTTTAAAATGTTTTAGAAACAATTTTAAATTCTTTTAAAATGCTTTAACAACAATTTAAAAAGCTTTAAAGTACTTTAAAATGTTTTTAAAATGCTTTCAAAACAATTTAAAATGCTTTAAAAACAGTTTACAATGCTTTAAAAACAATTTAAAATACTTTAAAAATAATTTAAATTGAATTAAAAACAATTTTAAATGATTTTAAAATGTTACAAATTTTTTTTAAAATGTTTTAAAAATAAGTTTAAGTGCTTTAACAACAATTGAAAATGCTTTAAAAACAATTTAAAATGCTTTTGAAACAATTTAGAATGTTTTAAAAACAATTTAAAATAGTTCAAAATATTTTAAAAACAATTTAAAACACTTTAAAATGTTTTAGAGACAATTTTTAATTCTTTTAGAATGCTTTAACAACAATCTAAAAAGCTTTAAAGTACTTTAAAATGTTTTCAAAACAATTTAAAATGCTTTAAAAACAGTTTACAACGCTTTAAAAACTATTTAAAATACTTCAAAAATAATTTAAATTGCTTTAAGAACAATTTTAAATGATTTTAAAATGATTTAAAAATAGTTTACAATGCTTTAAAAACAATTTAAAATACTTTAAAAATAATTTAAATTGATTTAAGAACAATTTTAAATGATTTTGAAATGTTTTAAAATGTTTCAAAAACATTTTAAAATGTTTTAAAAATAAGTTTAAGTGCTTTAACAACAATTGAAAATAGTTTAAAACTGTTTTAAAATGTTTTAAAAAGCTTTAAAGTACTTTAAAATGTTTTAAAAACAATTTTAAACGCTTTAAAAACAATTTAAAATGCTTTAAAAACAATTTGAAATGTTTTTGAAACAATTTAGAATGTTTTAAAAACAATTTAAAATAGTTGAAAATAAAATAAAAACAATTTAAAACACTTTAAAATGTTTTAAAAACAACATCAAATTCTTTTAAAATGCTTTAACAATAATTTAAAAAGCTTTAAAGTACTTTAAAATGTTTTTAAAATGCTTTCAAAACAATATAAAATAACTTAAAACAACTTACAATGTTGTAAAAACCTATTTAAAATACTTCAAAAATAATTTAAATTTCCTTAAGAACAATTTTAAATAATTTTAAAATGCTTTAAAAATAGTTTACAATGCTTTAAAAATAATATAAAATATTTTAAAAATAATTTAAATTGATTTAAGAACAATTTTAAATGATTTTAAAATGTTTTAAAATGTTTCAAAAACATTTTAAAATGCTTTTAAAATAAGTTTAAGTGCTTTAACAACAATTGAAAATGCTTTAAAGCCGTTTTAAAATGTTTTAAAAACAATTTAAAAAAGCTATAAAGTAATTTAAAATGTTTTAAAAACAATTTTAAATGCTTTAAAAGCAATTTAAAATACTTCAAAATAATTTAAAAACAATTTAAAACACTTTAAAGTGTTTTAAAAACAATTTTAAATTCTTTTTAAATGCTTTAACAACAATTTAAAAAGCTTTCAAGTACTTTAAATTGTTTTTAAAGTGCTTTAATCACAATTTAAAATGCTTAAACATAGTTTACAATGTTTTCAAAACTATTTAAAATACTTCAAAAATAATTTAAAATTCTTTAAGAACAATTTTAAATGATTTTTAAATGCTTTAAAAATAGTTTACAATGCTTTAAAAACAATTTAAAATACTTTAAAAATAATTTAAATTGCTTTAAGAACAATTTTAAATGATTTTAAAATGTTTCAAAAACAATTTAAAATTTTTTAAAAATAAGTTTAAGTGTTTTAACAACAATTGAAAATGATTTATAACCATTTTAAAATGTTTTAAAAACAATTGAAAATGCTTTAAAAACAATTTAAAATGTTTTTGAAACAATTTAGAACGTTTTAAAAACAATTTAAAATAGTTCAAAATAATTTTAAAACACTTTAAAGTGTTTTAAAAATAATTTTAAATTCTTTTAAAATGATTCAACAACAATTTAAAAAGCTTTAAAGTACTTTAAAATGTTTTTAAAATGCTTTCAAAACAATTTAAAATGCTTAAACACAGTTTACAATGTTTTCAAAACGAATTAAAATACTTCAAAATAATTTAAATTGCTTTAAGAACAATTTTAAATGGTTTTAAAATGCTTCAAAAATAGTTTACTATCCTTTAAAAACAATTTAAAACAATTTAAAAATAATTTAAATTGATTTAAGAACCATTTTAAATGATTTTAAAGTGTTTTAAAATGTTTCAAAAAGATTTTCAAATGTTTTTAAAATAAGTTTAAGTGCTTTAACAACAATTGAAAATGCTTTAAAACCGTTTTAAAATATTTTAAAACTATTTCAAAAGCTTTAAAGTACTTTAAAATGTTTTAAAAACAATTTTAAACGCTTTAAAAACAATTTAAAATGTTTTAAAAATAATTTAAAATGTTTTTTGAAACAATTTATAATGTTTTAAAAACAATTTTAAATTCGTTTAAAATGATTTAACAACAATTTAAAGCTGTTTAAAAACCTTTGAAGTACTTTAATTTTTTTTTAAATGCTTTCAAAACAATTCAAAATGCTTTCAAAACAATTTAAAATGTTTTAAAAACAGTTTACAATTAATTTAAATTGCTTTAAGAACAATTTTAAATGATTTTAAAATGCTTTAAAAATAGTTTACAATGCTTTTAAAACAATTTAAAATGATTTAAGAACAATTTTAAATGAATTTAAAATTTTTTAAAAATAAATATAAGTCCTTTAACAATGATTGAAAATGGTTTAAAACAGTTTTAAAATTTTTTAAAAACAATTTAAAAAGCTTTAAAGTATTTTAAAATGTTTTAAAAACAATTTTAAACGCTTTAAAAATAATTTAAGATGCTTTAAGAGCAATCTAAAATGTTTTTGAAACAATTTAGAACATTTTAAAAACAATTTAAAATAGTTCAAAATAATTTAAAAACAATTTAAAACACTTTAAAATGTTTTAAAAACAATTTTAAATTCTTTTAAAATGATTTAACAACAATTTAAAAAGCTTTAAATTACTTTAAAATGTTTTTAAAATGCTTTCAAAACAATTTAAAATGCTTTAAAAACAGTTTACAATGCTTTAAAAACTATTTAAAATACTTCAAAAATAATTTAAATTGCTTTAAGAACAATTTTAAATGATTTTAAAATGCTTTAAAAATAGTTTACAATGCTTTAAAAACAATTTAAAATACTTTAAAAATAATTTAAATTGATTTAAGAACAATTTTAAATGATTTTAAGATGTTTTAAAGATAGGTTTAAGTGCTTTAACAACAATTGAAAATGCTTTAAAACCATTTTAAAATGTTTTAAAAACAATTTAAAAGGCTTTAGAGTACTTTAAAATATTTTTAAAACAATTTTAAACGCTTTAAAAACAATTTAAAATGCTTTAAAAACAATTGAAAATGCTTTAAAAACAATTTACAATGTTTAAAAACTATTTAAATACTTCAAAAATAATTTAAATTGCTTTAAGAACAATTTTAAATGATTTTAAAATTCTTTAGAAATAGTTTACAATGCTTTAAAAACAATTTAAAATACTTTAAAAATCATTTAAATTGATTTAAGAACAATTTTCATTGATTTTGAAATGTTTTAAAATGTTTCAAAAACATTTTAAAATGTTTTAAAAATAAGTATAAGTGCTTTAACAGCAATTGAAAATGCTTTAAAAACAATTTAAAATGTTTTTGAAACAATTTAGAACGTTTTAAAAACAATTTAAAATAGTTCAAAATATTTTAAAAACAATTTCAAACACTTTAAAATGTTTTAGAAACAATTTTGAATTCTTTTAGAATGCTCTAACAACAATTTAAAAAGCTTTAAATTACTTTAAAATGTTTTTAAAATGCATTCAAAACAATTTAAAATGCTTTAAAAACAGTTTACAATGCTTTAAAAACTATTTAAAATACTTCAAAAATAATTTAAATTGCTTTAAGAACAATTTTAAATGATTTTAAAATGCTTTAAAAATAGTTTACAATGCTTTAAAAACAATTTAAAATACTCTAAAAATAATTTAAATTAGTTTAAGAACAATTTTAAATGATTTTGAAATGTTTTAATATGTTTCAAAAACATTTTAAAATGTTTTAAAAATAAGTTTAATTGCTTTAACTACAATTTCAAATGCTTTAAAACTGTTTTAAAAACAATTTAAGAAGACATCTCAAATCTAAATCAATTAGATGCTGTTTGGGGGGAAATAATGAATATTTTCAAGACTGCATCTCCAGTCAAAAGGTGCACTTTCTCTTCTTTGAGGGGGCACCAAAGGGAAATCCTGGCAAGGCTGGGGTAGGAGGAATTGTAAAAAACATTGAAGGCATATTGACCCACAAGTTTGTTTGGGGTCAGGGGATCAACTCCAGCATTAAAGTTGAGGCTTTGGCCCTCTTCCAAGGTCTTAAGTTGCACTTGAATTTGGAAATCAAGGAGGCAACATTTTTGGGGATTCTCAAGTGATAATAAAAATCATGGTCACCAATTCATCCCCTCGGGACTTAAGATTGGCAAAACTGATATCTAGAATCAGAAGTTTGGGGAAATTGTTCCAAAACCTGAAATACTTCCACGTATTGAGAGACAACAACAAAGAAGCAAATCTTGAAGCTAATAAAGCTATCGTTCCCTCTGCTGCGGCAATGATAAGAGACGGGGATGAAACATGGGATCCAATTCGATAATTAGTCAGCTGATATGTTTTATTGCTTGCTATTGAAACAGTTTGTTTGTACTTTTAAGTTTTAAAATGTTTCAAAAACATTTTAAAATGTTTTAAAAATAAGTTTAAGTGCTTTAAAAACAATTGAAAATGCTTTAAAACTGTTTTAAAATGTTTTAAAGAGATTTAAAGTACTTTAAAATGTTTTAAAAACAATTTTAAACGCTTTAAAAATAATTTAAAATGCTTTAAAAACAATTTAAAATGTTTCTGAAACAATTTAGAATGTTTTAAAAACAATTTAAAATAGCTCAAAATAATTTAAAAACAATTTAAAACACTTTAAAATGTTTTAAAAATAATTTTAAATACTTTTAAAATGCTTTAACAACAATTTAAAAAGCTTTAAATTACTTTAAAATGTTTTTTAAAATGCTTTCAAAACAGTTTAAAATGCTTTAAAAACAATTTACAATGCTTTAAAAACTATTTAAAATACTTCAAAAATAATTTAAATTGATTTAAGAACAATTTTAAATGATTTTAAAATGCTTTAAAATAGTTTACAATGCTTTAAAAACAATTTAAAATACTTTAAAAATAATTTAAATTGATTTAAGAACAATTTTAAATCATTTTAAAATGTTTCAAAAACATTTTAAAATGTTTTAAAAATAAGTTGAAGTGCTTTAACAACAATTGAAAATGCTTTAAAACTGTTTTAAAATGTTTTAAAAACAATTTAAAAAGCTTTAAAGTACTTTAAAATGTTTTTAAAACAATTTTAAATGCTTTGAAAGCAATTTAAAATGCTTTAAAAACAATTTAAAATGTTTTTGAAACAATTTAGAATGTTTTAAAAACAATTTAAAATAGTTCAAAACAATTTAAAACACTTTAAAATGTCTTATAAACAATTTTAAATTCTTTTAAAATGCTTTAACAACAATTTTAAAAGCTTTAAAGTAGTTTAAAATGATTTCAAAACAATTCAAAATGCTTTGAAAACAATTTAAAATGCTTTAAAAACAGTTTAAAATACTTCAAAAATAATTTAAATTGCTTTCAGAACAATTTTAAATGATTTTAAAATGCTTTAAAAATAGTTTTCAATGATTTAAAAACAATTTAAAATACTTTAAAAATAATCTAAATTGATTTAAGGGCAATTTTAAATGATTTAAAAATTTTTAAAATGTTTCAAGTCAACTCAAAGTTAATAATAGTATTAATGAACGCTGGCGTTTTGTCCTGTCAACTGCAAAAGAGCGTCGTTATCTAGAATGATGTCAGGCACAAGCAGACTCACTCGATGCGAACTCAAATCGGCTTCAAGAATGTATTAATGGTTAACCTCGGTAAATTCAAGGCTCAGGCGATATTAATAATAAAGTCTTCAGCCTTTCTCCTCATCTTATGTTTACTGGCTCTGGCGATTGTAATCCAGTGTGATTCCTCCCCTGGTCTGCCCTGTTTCGGGAATAAAGCTTGTGTTCTCCCCTGCAGGCTATATTCTTCCCATACTACCATCTAGTCTAATTATCTCTTCTCCTGCTATCGAGCGATGGTGAGGAATAGATTGAGGAGTCGTAATAGTGGAAGTCGTGGAGGACGTAGGCGTTCTCAATTTGCTCAAGTTGCTAATCAGTTGAACTCCCCTGCCTTTCAAGCGATGATGCCTCCGTCTAGCCCCCCCCTGCCGACCATATCTATATCATGCCTTTTAGAATTATCATTTTAGGTTCCAAAGCAGTTTAATCAGGCCTATTATCTCTGCAAATATCTCCATTATCTTCATAGAGGAGGAGTCCTCGCCCCTTGCTTCAGCTCATACTGTAGGGGAATCTTCTCAAGGAGGCTTCAAAATAGCGAGCAACCATGGTATGGAGCAGCAGCAAGACGGGGATGGACAGGCAAATACGTAGAGCGATTTGCAGGCAGCAGACAAGGACAAGGGGGTAGCTTTGTCTCCAGGTGGCAATCCCCGTGGAGCTACGGCATCGATCGCTGTTGAAGGAAACTCAAGCAACACTTCTCTGGTTGCGATTCCTCCAGGTGGTAGCGGTGATGGTGATGTGGCCACGGACGAAAACTTCTGGTATGGCAATGAGTGTCCGATGGTGGAGAAGCCACTGGACCAAGATGTAGGACTTCATGTGACAACACCTGGTTCCCATGGACAACTCCAATGATTTCCTTTTGACTCATATTTTGCAGTTCCTTGACTCTTTGATTTTGCTGAAGTGGTCTGGCGGGGTGTCTCTCTGGTTTGTCTATACTCCATGTGGTTTGGCAGTTTAAGGTTCTTATGATATTTTTGACAGTTTTCACTGATGCTCAAGTTAACTTCATTGGGATTGTTTCTCTTTTTGGGTCCCTTCCTAATCTTCATGTTCCTATATCTGGTTCTCTGAACTCTGTAACTGATTTTCCCAATCATGGGACAGTTCCTGTATGGCTGAAAGTATGCAGCTCTTCTATGCTGAGGCTTCGTCCTCCTTGTAAATTTACTGTTACTCTCCTTTAATAGAATTAGTATTTACTGGGAAAAAAAATTAAAAAGCTTTAAAGTATTTTAAAATGTTTTTAAAATGCTTTCAAAACAATTTAAAATGGTTTCAAAACAATTTAAAATGCTTTAAAAACAGTTTACAATGCTTTAAAAACTATTTAAAATACTTCAAAAATAATTCAAATTGCTTTATGAAGAATTTTAAATGATTTTAAAATGCTTTAAAAATAGTTTACAATGATTTAAAGACAATTTAAAATACTTTAAAAATAGTTTAAATTGATTTAAGAACAATTTTAAATGATTTTAAAATGCTTAAAAAACATTTTAAAATGTTTTTAAATTCCTTAAAAATAAGTTTAAGTGCTTTAACAACAATTGAAAATGCTTTAAAACCATTTTAAAATGTTTCAAAAACAATTTAAAAAGCTTTAAAGTACTTTAAAATTTTTTAAAAGAAATTTTAAATGCTTTAAAATCAATTTAAAATGTTTTTGAAATAATTTAGAACGTTTTAAAAACAATTTTAAATAGTTCAAAATAATTTAAAAACAATTTAAAATGTTTCAAAAACAATTTTAAATTCTTTTAAAATGATTTAACAACAATTTAAAAAGCTTTAAAGTACTTTAAAATGTTTTTAAAATGCTTCCAAAATAATTTAAAATGCTTTAAAAACCGTTTACGACGCTTTAAAAACTATTTGAAATTATTCAAAAATAATTTAAATTTCTTTAAGAATAATTTTAAATGATTTTAAAATGCTTTAAAAATATTTTACAATGCCTTAAAAACAATTTAAAATACTTTAAAAATAATTTAAATTGATTTTAAAACAATTTTAAATGATTTTAAAATGTTTAAAAAACAAGTTTAAGTGCTTTAACAACAACTGAAAATGCTTTAAAGTCGTTTTAAAATGTTTTAAAAACAATTTAAAAAGCTTTAAAGTACCTTAAAATGTTTTAAAAACAATTTTAAAAGCTTTTAAAAAATTTAAAATGCTTTAGAAACAATTTAAAATGTTTTTAAACAATTTAAAACGTTTTAAAAACAATTTAAAATTCTTTTAAAATGCTTTAACAACAATTGAAAAAGCCCTAAAGTACTTTAAAATGTTTTTAAAATGCCTTAATAATAGTTTACAATGCTTTAAAAACAATTTGCAATGCTTTAAAAACTATTTAAAATATTTCAAAAATAATTTAAATTGCTTTAAGAACAATTTTAAACGATTTTAAAATCCTTTAAAAATAGTATACAATGCTTTAAAAACAATTTAAAATACTTGAAAAATAATTTAAATTGATATAAGAACAATTTTAAATGATTTTAAAATGTTTTAAAAATAAGTTTAAGTGCTTTAACAACAATTGAAAATGCTTTAAATCCATTTTAAAATGTTTTAAAAACAATTTAAAAAGCTTTAAAGTACTTTAAGATGTTTTAAAAACAATTTAAAAAGCTTTAATGTACTTTAAAATGTTTTAAAAACAATTTTAAACGCTTTAAAAACAATTTAAAATGCTTTAAAAACAATTTAAAATAGTTCAAAATAATTTAAAAACAATTTAAAACACTTTAAATTTTTTTTATTTTTTTTTTTAAATTCATTTAAAATGCTTTAATAACAATTTGAAAAGCTTTAAACTACTTTAAAATGTTTTTAAAATGCTTTCAAAACAATTTAAAATGCTTTAAAAACCGTTTACAATGCTTTAAAAACTATTTAAAATACATCAAAAATAATTTAAATTGCTTTAAGAACAATTTTAAATAATTTTAAAATGCTTTAAAAATAGTTCAAATGCTTTAGAAACAATATAAAATACTTTAAAAATAATCTAAATTGATTTAAGAACAATTTTAAATTAAAATGTTTTAAAAGTAAGTTTAAGTGCTTTAGCAACAATTGAAAATGCTTTAAAACTGTTTTAAAATGTTTTAAAAACAATTTAAAAAGCTTTATAGTACCTTAAAATGTTTTAAAAACAATTTAAAATTCTTTAAAAACAATTTAAAATGCTTTAAAAACAATTTAAATTGATTTCAGAACAATTTTAAATGATTTTTTAATGTTTTAAAATGTTTCAAAACATTTTAAAATGTTTTAAAAATAAGTTTAAGTGCTTTAACAGCAATTAAAAATTTTTTAAAACCGTTTTAAAATGTTTTAAAGACAATTTAAAAAGCTTTAAAGTACTTTAAAATGTTTTAAAAGCAATTTTAAATGTTTTAAAAACTATTTTAAATGCTTTAAAAACAATTTAAAATGTTTTAAAAACAATTTAAAATGTTTTTGAAACAATTTAGAACGTTTTAAAAACAATTTAAAATAGTTCAAAATAATTTAAAAACAATTTAAAACACTTTAAAATGTTTTAAAAACAATTTTAAATTCTTTTAAAATGCTTTAACAACAATTTAAAAAACTTTAGAGTACTTTAAAATGTTTTTAAAATGCTTTAAAAACGTTTACATTGCTTTAAAAGCTATTTAAATTACTTCAAAAGTAATTTAAATTGCTTTAAGAACAATTTTAAATGATTTTAAAATGCTTTAAAAATAGTTTACAATGCTTTAAAAAGAATTTAAAATACTTTAAATTGATTTAAGAAGAATTTTAAATGTTTAAAAAACAAGTTTAAACACTTTAAAAACAATTTAAAATGCTTGAAAAACAATTTAAAATGGTTTTGAAACAATTTAGAACGTTTTAAAAACAATTTAAAATAGTTGAAAATAATTTAAAAACATCTTAAAATGTTTTAAAAACAATTTTAATTTCTTTCAAAATGCTTTAACAACAATTTAAAAAGCTTTAAAGTACTTTAAAATATTTTTAAATGCTTTCAAAACAATTTAAAATGCTTTAAAAACCATTTACAATGCTTTAAAAACTATTTAAAATACATCAAAAATAATTTAAATTGGTTTAAGAACAATTTTAAATGATTTTAAAATGCTTTAAAAATAGTTTACAATGCTTTAGAAACAATATAAAATATTTTAAAAATAATTTAAATTGATTTAAGAACAATTTTAAATGATTTTAAACATTGTTTCAAAAACATTTTAAAATGTTTTAAAAATAAGTTTAAGTGCTTTAAAAACAATTGAAAATGATTTAAAACCATTTTAAAATGTTTTAAAAACAATTTAAAATAGTTCAAAATAATTTAAAAACACTTTAAAATGTTTTAAAACAAATTTTAAATTCTTTTAAAATGTTTTAAAAACAATTTAAAAAGCTTTAAAGTACTTTAAAATGTTTTCAAAATGATTTCAAAAGAGTTTAAAATGATTTTAAAAAGCTTTAAAAATAATTTACAATTCTTTAAAAACAATTTAAAATACTTTAAAAATAATTTAAATTGATTTAAGAACAATTTTAAATGATTTTAAAATGTTTTAAAATGTTTCAAAAACATTTTAAAATGTTTTTAAAATAAGTTTAAGTGCTTTAACAACAATTGAAAATGCTTTAAAACCATTTTAAAATGTTTTAAAAACAATTTAAAAATATTTAAAGTACTTTAAAATGCTTTAAAAACAATTTTAAACGCTTCAAGAACAATTTAAAATGCTTTAAAAACAATTTAAAATGTTTTTGAAAGAATTTAGAATATTTTTGAAACAATTTAGAACGTTTTAAAAACAATTTAATATAGTTCAAAATTATTTAAAAACAATTTACGACACTTTAAAATGTCGTAAAAACAATTATAAATTCTTTTAAAATGTTTTAACAACAATTTAAAAAGCTTTAAAGTACTCTAAAATGTTTTTAAAATGCTTTCAAAACAATTTAAAATGCTTTAAAAATAGTTTACAATGTTTTAAAAACAATTTAAAATACTTTAAAAATAATTTAAATTGATTTAAGAACAATTTTAAAATGTTTTAAAATGTTTCAAAAACATTTTAAGATGTTTTAAAAATAAGTTTAAGTTCTTTAACAATAATTGAAAATGCTTTAAAACCATTTTAAAAAGCTTTAAAGTACTTTAAAATGTTTTTAAAACAATTTTAAACGCTTTAAAAACAATTTAAAATGCTTTAAAAACAATTTAAAATGTTTTTGAAACAATTTAGAACATTTTGAAAACAATTTAAAATAATTCAAAATAATTTAAAAACACTTTAAAATGTCTTATAAACAATTTTAAATTCTTTTAAAATGCTTTAACAACAATTTAAAAGCTTTAAAGTAGTTTAAAATGTTTTTAAAATGCTTTCAAAACAATTCAAAATGCTTTCAAAACAATTTAAAATACTTTAAAAATAGTTTACAATGCTTTAAAAACTATTTAAAATACTTCAAAAATAATTTAAATTGCTTTAAGAACAATTTTAAATGATTTTAAAATGCTTTAAAAATAATTTACAATGCTTTAAAAACAATTTAAAACACTTTAAAATAATTTAAATTGATTTAAGGACAATTTTAAAAGATTTAAAAATGATTAAAAATGTTTCAAAAACATTTTAAAATGTTTTTAAAATAAGTTTAAGTGCTTTAACAAAAATTGAAAATGCTTTAAAATCATTTTAAAATGTTTTAAAATAATTTAAAAAGCTTTAAAGTACTTTAAAGTGTTTTAGAAACAATTTTAAATTGTTTTAAAATGCTTTAACAACAATTTAAAAAGCTTTACCCGGATGCGGGTGACTCAACTCAAAGTTAATAATAGTATAATTAATGCTGGTGTTTCGTCCTGTCAATCGCAAAAGAGCACCCTTATCCAGATTCACCGAATGCAAACTCAAATCGGCTTGAAGAATGTATTAATGGTTAACCTCGGTAAATTCAAGGCTCAGGCGATATTAATCATAGAGTCTACAGCCTTTCTCCTCATGTTATGTTTACCGGCTCTGGTGATTGCAATCCAGTGTTATTCCTCCCCTGGTCTGCCCTGTTTCGGGAATATAGCTTGTGTTCTCCCTTGCAGGCTGTATTCTTCCCATACTACCATCTAGTCTAATTATCTCTTCTCCTGCTATCGATCGATGGTGAGGAACAGATTGAGAAGTCGTAATAGTGCAAGTCGTGGAGGACATAGGCGTTCTCAGTTTGCTCAAGCTGCTAATCAGTTGAATTCCCCTGCCTTTCAAGCAATGACACCTCCGTCTAGCCCCCCCCCCCCCGCCGACCATATTTGTATCATGTCTTTCAGAATTATCATTTTAGGTTCCAAAGCAGTTTAATCAGGCCTATTATCTTTGCAAATATCTCCATTATCTTCACGGAGGAGGAGTCCTCGCCCCTTGCTCAGCTCATACTGTGGGGGAATCTTCTCAGGGAGGCTTCAAAATAGCGAGCAACCATGGTATGGAGCGACAGCAAGACGAGGATGGACAGGAAAATACGCAGAGCGATTTGCAGGCAGCAGACAAGGACAAGGGGGTAGCTTTGTCTCCAGGTGGAAATCCCTGTGGAGCTACGACATCGATTGCTGCTCAAGGAAACTCAAGCAGCACTTCTCTGGTTGTGATTCCTTTAAGTGGTAGCGAAGATGGTGATGCGGCCACGGATGAAAACTTCTGGTATGGAAATGAGTGTCCGGTGGTGGAGAAGCCAATGGACCAGGATGTAGTCATATGACAACACCTGGTTCCCATGGACAGCTCCAATGATTTCTTTTTGACTCATATTTTCCAGTTCCTTGACTCTTTGTTTTTGCTGAAGTGGTCTGGCGAGGTGTCTCTCTGGTTTGGTCTATACTCCATGCGGTTTGGCAGTTTAAGGTTCTTATGATATTTTGACAGTCTTCACTGATGCTCAAGTTAACTTCATTGGGATTGTTTTTCTTTTTAGGTCCCTTCCTAATCTTCATGTTCCTATATCTAGTTCTCTGAACTCTGTAACTAATTTTCCCAATCATGGGATAGTTCTTGTAAGGCTGAAAGTATGCAGCTCTTCTATGTTGAGGCTTCATCCTCCTTGTAAATTTACTGTTACTCTCCTTTAATAGAATTAGTATTTACTGAGAAAAAAAACAATTTAAAAAGCTTTAAAGTACTTTAAAATGTTCTAAAAACAATTTAAAATGCTTTAAAAACAATTTATAATGCTTTAATTTAAAAACTTCAAAAATAATTCAAATCTCTTTAAGAAGAATTTTAAATGATTTTAAAATGCTTTAAAAATAGCTTACAATGATTTAAAGACAATTTAAAATACTTTAAAAATATTTTAAATTGATTTAAAAATGTTTCAAAAACAATTTAAAAAGCTTTAAAGTACTTTAAAATGTTTTTCAAATGCTTCCAAAATAATTTAAAATGCTTTATAAACAGTTTACGACGCTTTAAAAACTATTTAAAATGATTCAAAAATAATTTAAATTGCTCTAAGAACAATTTTAAATGATTTTAAAATGATTTAAAAATAGTTTACAATGCCTTAAAAACAATTTAAAATACTTTCAAAATAATTTAAATTGATTTAAAAACAATTTTAGACACTTCAAAAAAAAATTAAAATGCTTTAAAAACAATTTAAAATGTTTTTGAAACAATTTAGAACGTTTTAAAAACAATTTTAACTTCTTTTAAAATGCTTTAACAACAATTAAAAAAGACTTAAAGTACTTTAAAATGTTTTTAAAATGATTTAAAAACAATTTACAATGATTTAAAAACAATTTACAATGCTTTAAAAACTATTCAAAATACTTCAAAAATAATTTAAATTGCTTTAAGAACAATTTTAAATGATTTTAAAATGCCTTAAAATAGTTTACAATGCTTTAAAAACAATTTAAAATACTTTAAAAATAATTTAAATTGATTTAAGAACAATTTTAAATGATTTTAAAATGTTTAAAAAATAAGCTTAAGTGCTTTAACAAAAATTGAAAATGCTTTAAAGCCATTTTAAAATGTTTTTAAAACAATTTAAAAAGCTTTAAAGTACTTTAAAATGTTTTAAAAACAATTTAAAAAGCTTTAAAGTACTTTAAAATGTTTAAAAAACAATTTTAAATGCTTTAAAAACAATTTAAAATGCTTTAAAAACAATTTAAAATGTTTTTGAAACAATTTAGAATGTTTTAAAAACAATTTAAAATAGTTCAAAATAATTTAAAAACAATTTAAAACACTTTAAAATGTTTTAAAAACAATTTTAAATTCTTTTAAAATGCTTTAACAACAATTTAAAAAGCTTTAAAGTACTTTAAAATGTTTTTAAAATGCTTTCAAAACAATTTAAAATGCTTTCAAAACAATTTACAATGCTTTAAAAACTATTTAAAATACTTAAAAAATAATTTAAATTGTTTTAAGAAAAATTTTAAATGATTTTAGAATGCTTTAAAAATAGTTTACAATGCTTTAGAAACAATTTAAAATACTTTAAAAATAATTTAAATTGATTTCATAAAACTTTTAAATGATTTTAAAATGCTTTAAAATGTTTTAAAAACAATCTAAAAAGCTTTAAAGTATTTTAAAATGTTTTAAAAATAATTTTAAATGCTTTAAAAACAATTTAAAATGCTTTAAAAATAATTTATAATGTTTTTTAAACAATTTAGAACATTTTAAAAACAATTTAAAATAGTTCAAAATAATTTAAAACCAATATAAAACAATTTAAAATGTCTTAAAAACAATTTTAAATTCTTTTAAAATGCTTTAACAACAATTTAAAAAGATTTAAAGTACATTAAAATGTTTTTAAAATGCTGTCAAACAATTTAAAATGCTTTAAAAACCGTTTACAATGCTTTAAAAACTATTTAAAATACATCAAAAATAATTTAAAGACAATTTTAAATAATTTTAAAATGCTTTAAAAATAGTTTACAATGCTTTAGAAACAATATAAAATACTTTAAAAATAATCTAAATTGATTTCAGAACAATTTTAAATGATTTTAAAATGTTTCAGAAACATTTTAAAATGTTTTAAAAATAAGTTCAAGTTCTTTAACAACAATTGAAAATGCTTTCAAACTGTTTTAAATTGTTTTAAAAACAATTTAAAAAGCTTTAAAGTAATTTAAAATGCTTTCAAAACAATTTAAAATGCTTTCAAAACCGTTTACAATGCTTTAAAAACTATTTAAAATACTTTGAAAATAATTCAAATGCTTTAAGAACAATTTTAAATGATTTTAAAATGCTTTAAAAATAGTTTACAATGCTTTAAAAACAATTTAAAATACTTTAATAATACTTTAAATTGATTTAAGAACAATTTTAAATTATTTTAAAATGTTTTAAAAGCAATTTTAAAAGCATTAAAGTACTTTAAAATGTTTTAAAAACAATTTTAAACACTTTAAAAACAATTTAAAATGCTTTAAAAACAGTTTAAAATGGTTTTGAAAGAATTTAGAACGTTTTAAAAACAATTTAAAATAGTTAATAATAATTTAAAATCACTTTATAATGTTTTAAAAACAATTTTAATTTCTTTCAAAATGCTTTAACAACAATTTAAAAAGATTTAAAGTATTTAAAATGTTTTTAAATTCTTTCAAAACAATTTAAAATGCTTTAAAAACCATTTACAATGCTTTAAAAACTATTTAAAATACATCAAAAATAATTTAAATTGCTTTAAGAACGATTTTAAATGATACTAAAATGGTTTAAAAATAGTTTCCAATGCTTTAGAAACAATATAAAATACTTTAAAAATAATTTAAATTGATTTAAGAACAATTTTAAATGATTTTAAACTGTTTCAAAAACATTTTAAAATGTTTTAAAAGTAAGTTTAAGTTCTTTAAGAACAATTGAAAATGATTTAAAACCATTTTAAAATGTTTTAAAAACAATTTAAAAATCTTTAAAGTACTTTAAAATGTTTTTAAAATGCTTTCAAAACAATTTAAAATGATTTTAAAATGCTTTAAAAATAGTTTACAATGCTTTAAAAACAATTTAAAATACTTTAAAAATAATTTAAATTGATTTAAGAACAATTTTAAATGATTTTAAAATGTTTTAAAATGTTTCAAAAACATTTTAAAATGTTTCAAAAACATTTTAAAATGTTTTTAAAATAAGTTTAAGTGCTTTAACAACAATTGAAAATGATTTAAAACCATTTTAAAATGTTTTAAAAACAATTTAAAAAGTTTTAAAGTACTTTAAAATGTTTTAAAAACAATTTTAAACGCTTTAAAAACAATTTAAAATGCTTTAAAAACAATTTAAAATGTTTTTGAAACAATTTAAAATGTTTTTGAAACAATTTAGAATATTTTTGAAACAATTTAGAACGTTTTAAAAACAATTTAATATAGTTCAAAATAATTTAAAAACAGTTATAAATTCTTTTAAAATGTTTTAACAACAATTTAAAAAGCTTTAAAGTACTTTAAAATGTTTTTAAAATGCTTTCAAAACAATTTAAAATGCTTTAGAAATAGTTTATAATGTTTTAAAAACAATTTAAAATACTTTCAAACTAATTTGAATTGATTTAAGAACAATTTTAAATCATTTTAATATGTTTCAAAAACATTTAAAAATGTTTTAAAAATAAGTTTAAATGCTTTAACAACAATTGAAAATGCTTTAAAACCATTTTAAAAAGCTTTAAAGTACTTTAAAATGTTTTAAAAACAATTTTAAACGCTTTAAAAACAATTTAAAATGCTTTAAAAACAATTTAAAATGCTTTTGAAACAACTTAGAACGTTTTAAAAACAATTCAAAATAATTTAAAAACACTTTAAAATGTCTTATAAACAATTTTAAATTCTTTTAAAATGCTTTAACAACAATTTAAAAAGCTTTAAAGTACTTTAAAATGTTTTTAAAATGCTTTCAAAACAATTTAAAATTCTTTAAAAACCGTTTACAATGCTTTAAAAACTATTTAAAATACTTCAAAAGTATTTTAAATTGCTTTAAGAACAATTATAAAAGATTTTAAAATGCTTTAAAAATAGTTTACAATGCTTTAAAAACAATTTAAAATATTTTACAAATAATTTAAATTGATTTAAGAATAAATTTAAATGATTTTAAAATGTTTTAAAATCATTTTAAAATGTTTTAAAAATAAGTAAGTGCTTTAACAACAATTGAAAATGCTTTAAAACCATTTTAAAATGTTTTAAAAACAATTTAAAAAGCTTTAAAGTACTTTAAAATGTTTTAAAAACAATTTTAAACGCTTTAAAAACAATTTAAAATGCTTTAAAAACAATTTAAAATGTTTTTGAAACAATTTAGAACATTTTAAAAACACTTTAAAATAGTTCAAAATAATTTAAAAACAATTTTAAATTCTTTTAAAATGCTTTAACAACAATTTAAAAAGCTTTAAAGTACTTTAAAATGTTTTTAAAATGCTTTCAAAACAATTTAAAATGCTTTAAAAACCATTTACAATGCTTTAAAAACTATTTAAAATACTTCAAAAATAATTTAAATTGCTTTAAGAACAATTTTAAATGATTTTAAAATTCTTTAAAAATAGTTTACAATGCTTTAAAAACAATTTAAAATACTTTAAAAATAATTTAAATTGATTTAAGAACAATTTTAAATGATTTTAAAATGTTTCAAAAACATTTTAAAATGTTTTAAAAATAAGTTTAAGTGCTTTAACAACAATTGAAAATGCTTTAAAACCATTTTAAAATGTTTTAAAAACAATTTAAAAAGCTTTAAAGTACTTTAAAATGTTTTTAAAAACAATTTTAAACGCTTTAAAAACAATTTAAAATCATTTAAAAACAATTTAAAATGGTTTTGAAACAATTTAGAACATTTTAAAAACACTTTAATATAGGTCAAAATAATTTAGAAACAATTTTAAATTCTTTTAAAATGCTTTACCAGCAATTTAACAAGCTTTAAAGTACTTTAAAATGTATTTAAAATGCTTTCAAAACAAATTAAAATGCTTTAAGAACCGTTTACAATGCCTTAAAAACAATTTAAAATACTTCAAAAATAATTTAAATTTCTTTAATAACAATTTTAAATGATTTTAAAATGATTTAAAAATAGTTTACAATGCTTTAAAAACAATTTAAAATACTTTAAATTGATTTAAGAACAATTTTAAATGATTTTGAAATGTTTTATAAACAATTTAAAAATCTTTAAAGTACTTTAAAATGTTTTAAAAATAATTTTAAACGCTTTAAAAAAAAATTAAAATGCTTTAAAAACAATTTATAATGTTTTTTAAAGAAGTTAGAACGTTTTAAAAACAATTTAAAATAGTTCAAAATAATTTGAAAACAATTTAAAACACTTTAAAATGTTTTAAAAACAATTTTAAATTCTTTTTGCAAATGGATTATTGGAACCCCAATTTTGTTCTTCCCATATCCATAATTGATCATTTTGCAAATTGTCAGAAGAATTATCCCGGCCCTCCTCCCAAAAACAAACTGATTAAAGCTTCTTGGTCTTCCCTTCTTAAAATTTGCTGCTGGCAGATCTGGCTAGAGCGAAACTGCAGAATTTTCAGAAAAACACAACATGATGTCAAGGTGGTAGCGACTAAGATAAAATTATAGTTAAAATAATGCTTGGGAGATCAAAAAGACGCTTCAAATCTAAATTAGTTAGATACTGTTTGGGTACCTCCCTAAAGCTACGATTTCATCAAGCTACCAGAAATATTTCCCCTTCTAAAGACTGGAAAATAAAGGGGAAAAGGAATGAAGATTTTCAAGACTCGATCTCCAATCAAAAGGTGTACTCTCTCTTCTTTAACGAGGCATCAAAGGGAAATCTTGGCAATGCTGGGGCAGGAGGAATTGTAAAAAACACTAAAGGTATATCGACCCACAACTTTTCTTAGGGTCTGGGGAACAACTCCAGCATTCAAGTTGAGGCTTTGGCCCTATTCCAAGGTCTTAAGTTGCTCTTGAATTTGGAAATCAAGGAGGCAAACATTTTTGGGGATTCTCAAGTGACAATAAAAATCATGGTGACCAACTCATCCCCTAGGGACTTAAGATTGGCAGGACTGATATCTAGAATCAGAAGCTTGGGGAAATTGTTTCAAAGCCTAAAATACTTCCACGTATTGAGAGACAACAACAAAGAAGCAGATCTTGAAGCTAATAAAGCTGCCCTTTTCTCTGCTGGGGCAATGATAAGAGACAGGGACAAAACATGGGATCCAATTCCATAATCAATCAGCTGATATGTTTTACTGCTTGCTATTGAAACAATTTGTTTGTACTTTTAAGTTTTAAAATGTTTTAAAAACAAATTAAAATAGTTCGAAATAATTTAAAACACTTTAAAATGTTTTAAAAACAATCTTAAATTCTTTTAAAATGCTTTAACAACAATTTAAAAAGCTTTAAAGTACTTTAAAATGTTTTCAAAATCATTCTAAATGCTTTAAAAAGAATTTAAAATGCTTTAAAAGCAATTTAAAATGTTTTTGGAACAATTTAGAACGTTTTAAAAACAATTTAAAATAGTTACAAATAATTTAAAAACACTTTAAAATGTTTTAAAAACAATTTTAAATTCTTTTAAAATGTTTTGACAACAATTTAAAAAGCTTTAAAGTACTTTAAAATGTTTTCAAAATTCTTTCAAAAGAGTTTAAAATGATTTTAAAAAGCTTTAAAAATAGTTTACAATGCTTTAAAAACAATTTACAATACTTTAAAAATAATTTAAATTGACTTAAGAACAATTTTAAATGATTTTAAAATGTTTTAAGTGCTTTAACAACAATTGAAAATGCTTTAAAACCATTTTAAAATGTTTTAAAAACAATTTAAAAAGCTTTAAAGTACTTTAAAATGTTTTAAAAACAATTTTAAATGCTTTAAAAACAATTTAAAATGCTTTAAAAACAATTTAAAATGTTTTTGAAACAATTTAAAATGTTTTTGAAACAATTTAGAATGTTTTTGAAACAATTTAGAACGTTTCAAAAACAATTTAAAATAGTTCAAAATAATTTAAAACACTGTAAAATGTTTTAAAAACAATTATAAATTCTTTTAAAATGTTTTAACAACAATTTAAAAGCTTTAAAGTACTCTAAAATGTTTTTAAAATGCTTTCAAAACAATTTAAAATGCTTTAAAAATAGTTTACAATGCTTTAAAAACAATTTAAAATACTTTAAAAATAATTTAAATTGATTTAAGAACAATTTTAAATCATTTTAAAATGTTTCAAAAACATTTTAAAATGTTTTAAAAATAAGTTTAAGTGCTTTAACAACAATTGAAAATGCTTTAAAACAATTTTAAAAATCTTTAAAGTACTTTAAAATGTTTTAAAAATAATTTTAAACGCTTTAAAAACAATTTAAAATGCTTTAAAAACAATTTAAAATGTTTTTGAAACAATTTAGAACGTTTTAAAACAATTTAAAATAATTTAAAAACAATTTAAAATGTTTTATAAACAATTTTAAATTCTTTTAAAATGCTTTAACAACAATTTAAAAATCTTTAAAGTACTTTAAAATGTTCTTAAAATGCTTTGAAAACAATTTAAAATGCTTTAAAAACCGTTTACAATGCTTTAAAAACTATTTAAAATACTTCAAAAATAATTTAACTTGCTTTAAGAACAATTATAAAATATTTTAAAATCCTTTAAAATAGTTTACAATGCTTTTAAAACAATTTAAAATACTTTACAAATAATTTAAATTGATTTAAGAACAATTTTAAATGATTTTAAAATGTTTCAAAAATATTTTAAAATGTTTTAAAAATAAGTTTAAGTGCTTTAACAACAATTGAAAATGCTTTAAAACCGTTTTAAAATGTTTTAAAAACAATTTAAAAAGCTTTAAAGTACTTTAAAATGTTTTTAAAAACAATTTTAAACGCTTTAAAAACAATTTAAAATGCTTTAAAAACAATTTAAAATGTTTTGCAAACAATTTAGAACGTTTTAAAAACAATTTAAAACGCTTTAAAATGTTTTAAAAACAATTTTAAATTCTTTTAAAATGCTTTAACAACAATATAAAAAGCTTTAAATTACTTTAAAATGTTTTAAAAACAATTTTAAACGCTTTAAAAACAATTTAAAATGCTTTAAAAGCAATTTAAAATGTTTTTGAAACAATTTAGAACGTTTTAAAAACAATTTAAAATAGTTCAAAATAATTTAAAAACACTTTAAAATGTTTTAAAAACAATTTTAAATTCTTTTAAAATGTTTTAACAACAATTTAAAAAGCTTTAAAGTACTTTAAAATGTTTTTAAAATGCTTTCAAAACAATTTAAAATGATTTTAAAATGCTTTAAAAATAGTTTACAATGTTTTAAAACAATTTAAAATACTTTAAAAATAATTTAAATTGATTTAAGAACAATTTTAAATGATTTTAAAATGTTTCAAAAACATTTTAAAATGTTTTTAAAATAAGTTTAAGTGCTTTAACAACAATTGAAAATGCTTTAAAACCATTTTAAAATGTTTTAAAAATAATTTAAAAAGCTTTAAGTACTTTAAAACGTTTTAAAAACAATTTTAAACGCTTTAAGAACAATTTAAAATGCTTTAAAAACTATTTAAAATGTTTTTGAAACAATTTAAAATGTTTTTGAAACAATTTAAAATGTTTTTGAAACAATTTAGAACGTTTTAAAAACAATTTAAAATAGTTCAAAATAATTTAAAAACAATTTAAAACACTTTAAATTTTTTTAAAAACAATTATAAATTCTTTTAAAATGTTTTAACAACAATTTAAAAAGTTTTAAAGTACTTTAAAATGCTTTCAAAACAATTTAAAATGCTTTAAAAATAGTTTACAATGTTTTAAAAACAATTTAAAATAATTTATAAATCATTTTAAAATGTTTTAAAATGTTTCAAAAACATTTTAAAATGTTTAAAAATAAGTTTAAGTGCTTTAACAACAATTGAAAATGCTTTAAAACCGTTTTAAAAAGGTTTAAAGTACTTTAGAATGTTTTAAAAACAATTTTAAACGCTTTAAAAACAATTTAAAATGCTTTAAAAACATTTTAAAATGTTTTTGAAACAATTTAGAACATTTTAAAAACAATTTAAAATAATTCAAAATAATTTAAAAAGCTTTAAAAACTATTTAAAATACTTCAAAAATAATTTAAATTGCTTTAAGAACAATTATAAAAGATTTTAAAATGTTTTAAAAATAGTTTACAATGCTTTAAAAACAATTTAAAGTACTTTACAAATAATTTATATTGATTTAAGAACAAATTTAAATGATTTTAAAATGTTTCAGAAATAAGTTGAAGTGCTTTAACAACAATTGAAAATGCTTTAAAACCGTTTTAAAATGTTCTAAAAACAATTTAAAAAGCTTTAAAGTACTTTAATTTTTTTTTAAAAACAACTTTAGACGCTTTAGAACATTTTAAAAACACTTTAAAATAGTTCAAAATAATTTAAAAATAATTTAACAAGCTTTAAAGTACTTTAAAATATTTTTAAAATGCTTCCAAAACAGTTTAAAATGCTTTAAAACCCGTTTACAATGCTTTAAAAACTATTTAAAATACTTCAAAAATAATTTAAATTGCTTTAAGAACAATTTTAAATGATTTTAAAATGCTTTAAAAATAGTTTACAATGCTTTAAAAACAATCTAAAATACTTTAAATTAACTTAAATTGATTTAAGAACAATTTTAAATGATTTTAAAATGTTTTGAAATGTTTCAAAAACTTTTTAAAATGTTTTAAAAAAAGAAGTTTAAGTGGTTTAACAACAATTGAAAATGCTTTAAAACCGTTTTAAAATGTTTTATAAACAATTTAAAAAGCTTTAAAGTACTTTAAAATGTTTTAAAAACAATTTTAAATGCTTTAAAAAACAATTTAAAATGCTTTAAAAACAAAATATAATGTTGTGAAATAATTTAGAACATTTTAAAAACAATTTAAAATAGTTCAAAATAATTTAAAACACTTTAAAATGTTTTAAAAACAATTTTAAATTCTTTTTGCAAATGGAATATTGGAACCCCAATTTTGTTCTTCCCATATCCATAATTGATCATTTTTCAAATTGGCAGAAAAAGTTATCCCGACCCTCCTCCCAAAAACAAAGTGATTAAAGCGGCTTGGTCTTCTCTTCCTAAAATCTGCTGCTGGCAGATATGGTTAGAGCGAAACAGCAGAATTTTTAGAAACACACAGCATGATGTCAAGGTGGTAGCGGCCAAGATAAAATTCCAGTTAAAATAATGCTTGGGAGATCAAAAAGACGCTTCAAATCTAAATCAGTTAGATACTGTTTGGGTGCCTCCCTAAAGCTGCAATTTCATCAAGCTACCAGAAATATCTCCCCTTCTAAAGACTGGAAAATAAGGGGGAAAAAGAATGAATATTTTCAAGACTGGATCTCCAATCAAAAGGTGCACTCTCTCTTCTTTGACGGGGCATCAAAGGCAAATCCTGGCAAGGCTGGGGTAGGAGGAAACGTAAAAAACACTAAAGGCATATCGACCCACAACTTTACTTGGGGTCTGGGGAACAACTCCAGCATTCAAGTTGAGGCTTCGGCCCTCTTCCAAGGTCTTAAGTTGCTCTTGAGTTTGGAAATCAAGGAGGCAAACATTTTTGGGGATTCTCAAGTGATAATAAAAATCGTGGTGTACTTTTAAGTTTTAAATTGTTTTAAAAACAAATTAAAATAGTTCAAAATAATTTAAAAACAATTTAAAGCATTTTAAAATGTTTTAAAAACAATTTTAAATTCTCTTAAAATGCTTTAACAACAATTTAAAAAACTTTAAAGTACTTTAAAATGTTTTCCAAACAATTTAAAATGCTTTAAAAACCATTTACAATGCTTTAAAAACTATTTAAAATACTTCAAAAATAATATAAATTGCTTCAAGAACAAACTTAAATGATTTAAAACTAGTTTACAATGCTTTAAAAACAATTTAAAATATTTTAAAAATAATTTAAACTTGATTTAAGCACAATTTTAAATTATTTCAAAATGTTTTAAAATTTTTCAAAAACATTTTAAAATGTTTTACAAATAAGTTTTAATTCTTTAAGAATAATTGAAAATGCTTTAAAACCACTTTAAAATGTCTTAAAAACAATTTAGAAAGCTTTAAAGTACTTTAAAATGTTTTAAAAACAATTTTAAATGCTTTAAAAACAATTTAAAATAGTTCAAAATAATTTAAAAACACTTTAAAATGCTTTAAAAACAATTTTAAATTCTTTTAAAATGCTTTAACAACAATTTAAAAAGCTTTAAAGTACTTTAAAATGTTTTTAAAATGCTTTCAAAACAATTTAAAATGCTTTAAAAACAGTTTAAAATGCTTTAAAAATAGTTTACAATGCTTTAAAAACTATTTAAAATACTTCAAAAATAATTTAAACTGATTTAAGAACAATTTTAAATGATTTTAAAATAGTTTACAATGCGTAAAAAACAATTTAAAATACTTTAAAAATAATTTAAATTGATTTAAAAAAAAATTAAATGATTTTAAAATGTTTCAAAAACATTATAAAATGCTTTAAAAATATGTTTAAGTGCTTTAACAACAATTGAAAATGCTTTAAAACCGTTTTAAAATGTTTTAAAAACAATTTAAAAAGCTTTAAAGTACTTTAAAATGTTTTTAAAAGAATTTTAAATGCTTAAAAAACAATTTAAAATGTTTTTGACATAATTTAGAATGTTTTAAAAATAATTTAAAATAGTTTGAAAAATCTTAAAAACAGTTTAAAATGTCTTAGAAACAATTTTGAATTCTTTTAAAATGCTTTAATAACAATTTAAAAAGCTTTAAAGTACTTTAAAATGTTTTAAAACATTTTTAAACGCTTTAAAAACAATTTAAAATGCTTTAAAAACAATTTAACATGTTTTTCAAACAATTTAGAACATTTTAAAAACAATTTAAAATAGTTCAAAACAATTTAAAAACACTTTAAAATGTTTTAAAAACAATTTTCAACTCTTTTAAAATGCATCAACAACAATTTAAAAAGCTTTAAAGTACTTTAAAAAAATATTTAAATGCTTTCAAAACAATTTAAAATGCTTTAAAAACAGTTTACAATGCTTTAAAAATAATTTCAAATAGTTTAAAAATAATTTCAATTGATTTAAGAACAATTTTAAATGATTTCAAAATGTTTTAAAATGTTTCAAAAACATTTTAAAATGTTTTAAAAATAAGCTTAAATGCTTTAACAACAATTGGAAATGCTTTAAAACCGTTTTAAAATGTTTTAAAACAATTTAAAAAGCTTTAAAGTACTTTAAAATGTTTTAAAAACAATTTTAAATGCTTTAAAAACGATTTTAAATGCTTTAAAAACAATTTTAAATGCTTTTGAAACAATTTAGAACGTTTTAAAAACAATTTAAAATAGTTAAAAATAATTGAAAAACACTTTAAAATGTTTTACAAACAATTTTAAAATCTTTTAAAATGATTTAACAACAATTTAAAATGCTTTAAAATGCTTACAAAACAATTTAAAATGCTTTAAAAACAATTTTAAATGCTTTAAAAACTATTTAAAATATTTCAAAAATAACTTAAATTGCTTTAAGACCAATTTTAAATGATTTTAAAATGCTTTAAAAATAGTTTACAATGCTTTAAAAACAATTTAAAATACTTTAAAAATAATTTCAATTGATTCAAATACAATTTTAAATGATTTTAAAATGTTTCAAAATCATTTTTAAATGTTTTAAAAATAATTTAAGTGCTTTAACAACAACTGAAAATGCTTTAAAACTATTTTGAAATGTTTTGAAAACAATTTAAAAAGCTTTAAAGTACTTTAAAATGTTTTAAAAAGATTTTTAAATGTTTTAAAAACAATTTAAAATGCTTTAAAAGCAATTTAAAATGTTTTTGACACAATTTAGAATGTTTTAAAAACAATTTAAAATAGTTCAAAAAATTTTAAAAACAATTTAAAACAGTTTAAAATTTTTTAGAAACAATTTTAAATTCTTTTAAAATGCTTTAACAACAATTTAAAAGGCTTTAAAGTACTTTAAAATGTTTTTAAAATGCTTTAAAAGCATATCGTCCCTTCCTAAAATCTTCTGCTGGTAGATCTGGCTAGAGCAAAACAACATAATTTTTAGAAACACACAACATGATGTAAAGGTGGTAGCGGCTAAGATAAAATTCTAGTTAAAATAATTCTTGGGAGATTAAAAAAGACGCTTCAAATCTAAATCAATTAGATACTGTTTGGGTGCCTCCCTAAAGCTGCAATTTCATCAAGCTACCAGAAATATTTCCCCTTCTAAAGACTGGCAAATAAGGGGGAAAATAATGAAGATTTTCAAGACTGGATCTCCAATCAAAAGGTGCACTCTCTCTTCTTTGATGGGGCATCAAAGGGAAATCCTGGCAAGGCTAGGGTAGGAGGAATTGTAAAAAACACATAAGGCATATCGACCCACAACTTTGCTTAGGGTCTGGGGAACAACTCCAGCATTCATGTTGAGGCTTTGGCCCTCTTCCAAGGTCTTAAGTTGCTCTTGAATTTGGAAATCAAGGAGGCAAACATTTTTGGGGATTCTCAAGTGATAATAAAAATCATGGTGACCAACTCATCCCCTAGGGACTTAAGATTAGCAAGACTGGTATCTAGAATCAGAAGTTTGAGGAAATTGTTTCAAAACCTGAAATACTTCCACGTATTGAGAGACAACAACAAAGAAGCAGATCTTGAAGCTAATAAAGCTGCCCTTCTCTCTGCTGGGGCAATGATAAGAGACGGGGATGAAACATGTGATCCAATTCCATAATCAGCCAGCTGATATGTTTTATTGCTTGCTATTGAAACAATTTGTTTGTAATTTTAAGTTTTAAAATGTTTTAAGAACAAATTAAAAAAGTTCAAAATAATTTAAAAACAATTTAAAACACTTTAAAATGTTTTAAAAACAATTTTAAATTCTTTTAAAATGCTTTAACAACAATTTAAAAAGCTTTAAAGTACTTTAAAATGTTTTTAAAATGTTTTCAAAACAATTTAAAATGCTTTGAAAACCGTTTACAATGCTTTAAAAACTATTTAAAATACTTCAAAAATAATTTAAATTGCTTTAAGAACAATTTTAAATGATTTTAAAATGCTTTAAAAATAGTTTACAATGCTTTAAAAACAATTTAAAATACTTTAAAAATAATTTAAATTGATTTAAGAACAATTTTAAATGATTTTAAAATATTTCAAAAACATTTTAAAATGTTTTAAAAATAAGTTTAAGTGCTTTAACAACAATTGAAAATGCTTTAAAACCGTTTTAAAATGTTTTAAAAACAATTTAAAAAGCTTTAAAGTACTTTAAAATGTTTTAAAAAGAATTTTAAATGCTTTAAAAACAATTTAAAATCCTTAAAAACAATTTAAAATGTTTGTGACAGAATTTAGAATGTTTTAAAAACAATTTCAAATAATTCAAAAAATTTTAAAAAACAATTTAAAACAGTTTAAAATGTTTTAGAAACAATTTAAATTCTTTTATAATGTTTTAACAACGATTTAAAAAGCTTTAAAGTACTTTAAAATGTTTTTAAAATGCTTTCAAAACAGTTTAAAATGCTTTGAAAACAATTTAAAATGCTTTAAAAACAATTTAAAATGTTTTGAAAACAATTTAAAATGCTTTAAAAACAATTTAAAATGTTTGTGACACAATTTAGAATGTTTTAAAAACAATTTCAAAAAGTTCAAAAAATTTTAAAAACAATTTTAAAATGCTTTAAAAACAATTTAAAATGCTTTAAAAACTATTTAAAATATTTCAAAAATAACTTAAATTTCTTTAAGAACAATTTTAAATGTTTTTAAAATGCTTCAAAAACAATTTACGATGTTTTAAAGACATTTTTAAATTCTTTAAAAATAATTTCAATTGATTCAAAAACAATTTTAAATGATTTTAAAATGTTTCAAAAACATTTTTAAATGTTTTAAAAATAATTCAAGTGCTTTAACAACAACTGAAAATGCTTTAAAACCGTTTTGAAATGTTTTAAAAACAATTTAAAAAGCTTTAAAGTACTTTAAAATGTTTTAAAAACAATTTAAAATGCTTAAAAGCAATTTAAAATGTGTTTGACACAATTTAGAATGTTTTAAAAACAATTTAAAATAGTTCAAAAAATTTTAAAAACAATTTAGAACAGTTATCCCGGCCCTCCTCCCAAAAAACAAAGTGATTAAAGCGGCTTTGTCTTCCCTTCCTAAAATCTGCTGCCGGCAGATCCGGCTAGAGTGAAATAGCAGAATTTTTAGAAACACACAACATGATGTCAAGGTGGTAGTGACCAAGATAAAATTCCAGTTAAAATAATTCTTGGGAGATCAAAGAGACACTTCAAATCTAAATCAGTTAGATATTGTTTGGGTGCCTCACTAAAGCTGCAATTTCATCAAGCTACCAGAAATATTTCCCCTTCTAAAGACTAGCAAATAAGGGGGGAAAAGAATGAAGATTTTCAAGACTAGATCTCCAATCAAAAGGTGTACTCTCTCTTCTTTGACGGGGCATCAAAGGGAAATCCTGGCAAGGCTGGGGCAGGAGGAATTGTAAAAAACACTAAAGGCATATCGACCCACAACTTTGCTTGGGGTTTGGGGAACAACTCCAGCATTCAAGTTGAGGCATTGGCCCTCTTCCAAGGTCTTAAGTTGCTCTTGAATTTGGAAATCAAGGAGGCAAACATTTTTGGGGATTCTCAAGTGATAATAAAAATCATGGTGACCAACTCATCCCCTAGGGACTTAAGATTGGTAGGACTGATATCTAGAATCAGAAGTTTGGGGAAATTGTTTCTCAACCTAAAATACTTCCACTTATTGAGAGACAACAAAGAAGCAAATCTTGAAGCTAATAAAGCTGCCCTTCTCTCTGCTGGGGCAATGATAAGAGATGGGGACAAAACATGGGATCCAATTCCATAATCAATCAACTAATATGTTTTACTGCTTGCCATTGAAATAGTTTGTACTTTTAAGTTTTAAAATGTTTTAAAAACAAATTAAAATAGCTCAAAATAATTTAAATACAATTTAAAACACTTTAAAATGTTTTAAAAACAATTTTAAATTCTTTTAAAATGCTTTAACAACAATTTAAAAAACTTTAAAGTACTTTAAAATGTTTTCCAAACAATTTAAAATGCTTTAAAAACCGTTTACAATGCTTTAAAAGCTATTTAAAATACTTCAAAAATAATATAAATTTCTTTAAGAACAATTTTAAATGATTTTAAAATGCTTTAAAAATAGTTTACAATGCCTTAAAAACAATTTAAAATATTTTAAAAATTATTTAATATTGATTTAAGAACAATTTTAAATGATTTCAAAATGTTTTAAAATGTTTCAAAAACATTTTAATTTTAAAAATAAGTTTAAATGCTTTAAGAACAATTGAAAATTCTTTCAAACCACTTTAAAATGTTCTAAAAAACAATTTAAAAAGATTTAAAGTACTTTAAAATGTTTTAAAAACAATTTTAAACGCTTTAAAAACAATTTAAAATGTTTTTGAAACAATTTAGAACATTTTAAAAACAATTTAGAACATTTTAAAAACAATTTAAAATAGTTCAAAATAATTTAAAAACACTTTAAAATGCTTTAAAAACAATTTCAAATTTTTTTAAAATGCTTTAACAACAATTTAAAAAGCTTTAAAGTACTTTAAACGGTTTTTAAAATGCTTTCAAAAAAATTCAAAATGCTTTAAAAACAATTTAAAATGCTTTAAAAACAATTTACAATGATTTAGAAACTATTTAAAATACTTCAAAAATAATTTAAATTGCTTTAAAAACAATTTTAAATGATTTTAAAATAGTTTACAATGCGTTAAAAACAATTTAAAATACTTTAAAAATAATTTAAGCTGATTTACAAAAAAAAAATGATTTTAAAATGTTTCAAAAACATTATAAAATGTTTTAAAAATAATTTTAAGTGCTTTAACAACAATTGAAAATGCTTTAAAATCGTTTTAAAATGTTTTAAAAACAATTTAAAAAGATTTAAAGTACTTTAAAATGTTTTTAAAAGATTTTTAAATGCTTTAAAAACAATTTAATATGTTTTTGACACAATTTAGAATGTTTTAAAAATAATTTAAAATAGTTCAAAAAATCTTAAAAACAATTTAAAACACTTTAAAATGTTTTAGAAACAATTTTAAATTATTTTAAAATGCTTTAACAACAATTTAAAAATCTTTAAAGTACTTTAAAATGTTTTTAAAATGCTTTCAAAACAATTTAAAATGCTTTAAAAACAGTTTACAATGCTTTAAAAACTATCTAAAATACTTCAAAAATAATTTAAATTGCTTTAAGAACAGTTTTAAATGATTTTAAAATTCTCTAAAAATAGTTTACAATGCTTTAAAAACTATTTAAAATACTTCAAAAATAATTTAAATTGCTTTAAGAACAATTTTAAATGTTTTTAAAATGTTTCAAAAACATTTTAAAATGTTTTAAAAATACGTTTAAGTGCTTTATGAACCATCGAAAATGCTCTAAAACCATTTTAAAATGTTCTAAAAACAATTTAAAAAGCTTTAAAGTAATTTAAAATGCTTTAAAAACATTTTTAAACGCTTTAAAAACAATTTAAAATGATTTAAAAACAATTTAAAATGTTTTTGAAACAATTTAGAACGTTTTAAAAACAATTTAAAATAGTTCAAAATAATTTAAAAACACTTTAAAATGTTTTAAAAACAATTTTAAATTCTTTTAAAATGCTTTAACAACAATTTAAAAAGCTTTAAAGTACTTTAAAAAAGGATTAAATGCTTTCAAAACAATTTAAAATGCTTCAAAAACAGTTTACAATTCTTTAAAAACTATTTAAAATACTTAAAAAATAATTTAAATTGCTCTAAGAACAATTTTAAATGATTTTAAAATGCTTTAAAAATAGTTTACAATGCTTTAAAAACAATTTCAAATACTTTAAAAATAATTTAAATTTATTTAAGAACAATTTTAAATGATTTCAAAATGTTTTAAAATGTTTCAAAAACATTTTAAAATGTTTCAAAAACATTTTAAAATGTTTTAAAAATAAGTTTAAGTGCTTTAACAACAATTGAAAATGCTTTAAAACCATTTTAAAATGTTTTAAAAACAATTTAAAAAGCTTTAAAGTACTTTAAAATGTTTTAAAAACAATTTTAAATTCTTTTAAAATGATTTAACAACATTTTAAAAAGCTTTAAAGTACTTTAACATGCTTACATAACAATTTAAAATGCTTAAAAAACACTTTACAATGCTTCAAACACTATTTAAAATATTTCAAAAATAACTTAAATTGCTTTAAGAAAAATTTTAAATGATTTTAAAATGCTTTAAAAATAGTTTACAATGCTTTAAAAGCAATTTAAAATACTTTAAAAATAATTTCAATTGATTCAAAAACAATTTTAAATGATTTTAAAATGTTTCAAAAACATTTTTAAATGTTTTAAAAATAATTTAAGTGCTTTAACAACAACTGAAAATGCTTTAAAAAACCGTTTTAAAATGTTTTAAAAACAATTTAAAATAGTTCAAAAATTTTTAAAAACAATTTAAAACGGTTTTAAATGTTTTAGAAATAATTTTAAATTCTTTTAAAATGCTTTAACAACAATTTAAAGGCTTTAAAGTACTTTAAAATGTTTTTAAAATGCTTTAAAAGCAATTTAAAATGCTTTCAAAACAATTTAAAATGCTTTAAAAACAGTTTACAATGCTTTAGAAACTATCTAAAATACTTCAAAAATAATTTAAATTGATTTAAGAACAATTTCAAATCATTTTAAAATGTTTTAAAATGTTTCAAAAACATTTTAAAATGTTTTAAAAATAAGTTTAAGTGCTTTAACAACAATTGAAAATGCTTTAAAACCATTTTAAAATGTTTTAAAAATCTTTAAAGTACTTTAAAATGTTTTAAAAACAATTTTAAACGTCTTAAAAACAATTTAAAATGCTTTAAAAACAATTTAAAATGTTTTTGAAACAATTTAGAACGTTTTAAAAACACTTTAAAATAGTTCAAAATAATTTAAAAACAATTTTAAATTGTTTTAAAATGCTTTACCAACAATTTAACAAGCTTTAAAGTACTTTAAAATGTTTTTAAAATGCTTCCAAAAAAATTTAAAATGCTTTAAAAACCGTTTATAATTCTTTAAAAACTATTTAAAATACTTCAAAAATAATTTAGATTGCTTTAAGAACAATTTTAAATGATTTTAAAATGCTTTAAAAATAGTTTACAATTATTTAAAAAGAATTTAAAATACTTTAAAAATAACTTAAATCTATTTAAGAACAATTTTAAATGAATTTTAAATGTTTCAAAATGTTTCAAAAACATTTTAAAATGTTTTAAAAATAAGTTTAAGTGGTTTAATAACAATTGAAAATGCTTTAAAACAGTTTTAAAATGTTTTATAAACAATTTAAAAAGCTTTAAAGTACTTTAAAATGTTTTAAAAACAATTTTAAATGCTTTAAAAACAATTTTAAATGCTTTAAAAACAATTTGTAATGTTTCTGAAACAATTTAGAATGTTCTAAAAACAATTTAAAATAGTTCAAAATAATTTAAAAACAATTTAAAACACTTTAAAATGTTTTAAAAACAATTTTAAATTCTTTTTGCAAATGGATTATTGGAACCCTAATTTTGTTCTTCCCATCTCCATAATTGATCATTTTGAAAATTGGCAAAACAGTTACCTCGATCCTCCTCCCAAAAACAAAGTGATTAAAGCGGTTTGGTCTTCCATTCCTAAAATCTACTATTGGCAGATCTTGCTAGAGCAAAACAACAGAATTTTTAGAAACACGCAACATGATGTCAAGTTGGTAGCGGCTAAGATAAAATTCTAGTTAAAATAATGCTTGGGAGATCGAAAAGACGCTTCAAATCTAAATCAATTAGATACTGTTTGGGTTCCTCCCTAAAGCTGCAATTTCATCAAGCTACAAGAAATATTTCCCCTTCTAAGACTGGCAAATAAGGGGGAAAATAATGAAGATTTTCAAGACTGGATCTCCAATCAAAAGGTGTACTCTCTCTTCTTTGACGGGGCATCAAAGGGAAATCTTGGCAAGGCTGGGGCATGAGGAATTGTAAAAAACACTAAAGGCATATCGATCCACAACTTTGCTTGGGGTCTGGGGAACAACTCCAACATTCAAGTTGAGGCTTTGTCCCTCTTCCAAGGTCTTAAGTTGCTCATGAATTTGGAAATCAAGGAGGCAAACATTTTTGGGGATTCTCAAGTGATAATAAAAATCATGGTGACCAACTCATGCCTTAGGGACTTAAGTTTTAAAATGTTTTAAGAACAAATTAAAAAAGTCCAAAATAATTTAAAAAACATTTTAAAATGTTTTAAAAATAAGTTTAAGTGCTTTAACAACAATTGAAAATGCTTTAAAACCATTTTAAAATGTTTTAAAAACAATTTAAAAAGATTTAAAGTACTTTAAAAGTTTTAAAAAGAATTTTAAATGCTTTAAAAACAATTTAAAATGCTTGAAAACAATTTAAAATGTTTTTGACACAATTTAGAATGTTTTAAAAACAATTTCAAATAATTCAAAAAATTTTAAAAACAATTTAAAACAGTTTAAAATGTTTTAGAAACAATTTGAATTCTTTTAAAATGTTTTAACAACAATTTAAAAAACTTTAAAGTATTTTAAAATGCTTGCTCTGAAAACAATTTAAAATGCTTTAAAAACAATTTAAAATATTTTTGACACAATTTAGAATGTTTTAAAAACAATTTCAAATAGTTCAAAAAAATTTAAAAACAATTTAAAATGGTTTAAAATGTTTTAGAAACAATTTTAAATTCTTGTAAAATGCTTTAACAACAATTTAAAAAGCTTTAAAATACTTTAAAATGTTTTTAAAATGCTTTCAAAACAATTTAAAATGCTTTAAAAACAATTTACAATGCTTTAAAAACTATCTAAAATACTTCAAAAATAATTTAAATTGCCTTAAGAACAATTTTAAATGATTTTAATTTTTTTTTAAAACAGATTAAAATGCTATAAAAACTATTTAAAATACTTCAAAAATAATTTAAATTGATTTAAGAACAATTTTAAATGATTTTAAAATGTTTTAAAATGTTTCAAAAACATTTTAAAATGTTTCAAAAATAAGTTTAAGTGCTTTAACAACAATTGAAAATGCTTTAAAACCAGTTTAAAATGTTTTTAAAACAATTTAAAAAGCTTTAAAGTACTTTAAAATGTTTTAAAAATATTTTTAAATGCTTTAAAAACAATTTAAAATGTTTTTGAAACAATTTAGAACATTTATTATTTTTTTAAAATAGTTCAAAATAATTTAAAAACACTTTAAAATGTTTTAAAAACAATTTTAAATTCTTTTAAAATGCTTTAACAACAATTTAAAAAGCTTTAAAGTACTTTAAAATGCTTTCAAAACAATTTAAAATGCTTTAAAAACAATTTACAATGCTTTAAAAACTATTTAAAATACTTTGAAAATAATTCAAATGCTTTAAGAACAATTTTAAATGATTTTAAAATGTTTTAAAAATAGCTTACAATGCTTTAAAAACAATTTAAAATGTTTTTGAAACGATTTAAATGCTTTAAAAACAGTTTAAAATAGTTCAAAATAATTTAGAAACAATTTAAAACGCTTTAAAATGGTATAAAAACAATTTTAAATGTTTTTAAAATGTCTTAACAACAATTTAAAAATTAAAAAGCCTTAAAGTACTTTAAAATGTTTTTAAAATGCTTTCAAAACAATCACAATGCTTTAAAAACAATTTACAATGTGTTAAAAACTATTTAAAATACTTAAAAATAATTTAAATTGCTTTAAGAACAATTTTAAAATGATTTAAAAATGCTTTAAAAATAGCTTGCAATGCTTTAAAGACAATTTAAAATACTTTGAAAATAATTTAAATTGATTAAAGAACAAGTTTAAATGATTTTAAAATGTTTCAAAAACATTTTAAAATGTTTTAAAAATAAGTTTAAAATAAGTTTAATTGCTTTAAAAACAATTGAAAATGGTTTAAAACCGTTTTAAAATGTTTTAAAAACAATTTAAAATGCTTTAAAAACAATTTATAATGTTTTTGAAACAATTTATAACGTTTTGAAAACAATTTAAAATAGTTCAAAATAATTTAAAAATAATTTAAAACACTTTAAAATGTTTTAAAAACAATTTTAAATTCTTTTTGCAAATGGATTATTGGAACCCCAATTTTGTTCTTCCCATCTCCATAATTAATCTTCTTGCAAATTGGGAAAACGGTTATCCTAGCCCTCCTCCAAAAAATAAAGTGATTAAAGCGGCTTGGTCTTCCCTTCCTAAAATCTGTTGCTGGCAAATCTGGCTAGAGAAAAACAACAGAATTTTTAGAAACACACAACATGATGTCAAGGTGGTATTGGCTAAAATAAAATTCCAGTTAAAAGAATGCTTGGGAGATCAAAAAGACATTTCAAATCTAAATCAACTAGATACTATTTGGGGTGCCTCCCTAAACCTGCAATTTCATCAAACTACCAGAAATGTCACCCCTTCTAAAGACTAGCAAATAAGGGGGAAAAATAATGAAGATTTTCAAGACTGGATCTCTAATCAAAAGGTGCATTCTCTCTTCTTTGAGGTGGCATGAAAGGGAAATCCTGAGAAGGCTGGGGTAGGAGGAATTGTAAAAAACACTGAAGGCATATCGACCCACAACTTTTCTTGGGGTTTGGGGATCAACTCCAGCATTGAAGTTGAGGCTTTGGCCCTCTTCCAAGGTCTTAAGCTGCTCTTGAATTTGGAAATCAAGGAGGCAAACATTTTTGGGGATTCTCAAGTGATAATAAAAATCATGGTCACCAACTCATCCCCTCGGGACTTAATATTGGCGAGACCAATATCTAGAATCAAAAGTTTGGGGAAATTGTTCCAAAACCTGAAATACTTCCACGTATTGAGAGACAACAACAAAGAAATAGATCTTGAAGCTAATAAAGCTGTCGTTCTCTCTGCTGGGGCAATGATAAGAGACGGGGACGAAACATGGGATCCAATTCCATAATCAGTCAGCAGATATGTTTTATTGCTTGCTATTGAAATAGTTCGTTTGTACTTTTAAGTTTTAAAATATTTCAAAAACATTTTAAAATGTTTTAAAAATAAGTTTAAGTGCCTTAACAACAATTGAAAATTCTTTAAAACAATTTTAAAATGTTTTAAAAAGTTTTAATGTACTTTAAAATGTTAAACGCTTTAGAAACAACTTAAAATGCTTTAAAAACAACTTAAAATGTTAGAAACAACTTAAAATGCTTTAAAAACAATTTAAAATGTTTTTGAAACAATTTAAAATGTTTTAAAAACATTTTAAAATAGTTCAAAATAATTTAAAAACAATTTAAAACAATTTAAAATGTTTTAAAAACAATTATAAATACTTTTGAAATGCTTTAACAACAATTTAAAAAGCTTTAAAATGCTTTGAAAACAATTTAAAATTCTTTAAAACCGTTTTAAAATGTTTTAAATACAATTTAATAAGCTTTAAAGTACTTTAAAATGTTTTAAAAACAATTTTAAGTGCTTTAGAAACAATTTAAAATGCTTTAAAAACAATTTAAAATGTTTTTGAAACAATCTAGAATGTTTTAAAAACAATTTAAAATAGTTCAAAACAATTTAAAACACTTTAAAATGATTTTAAAATTCTTTCAAAACAATTCAAAATGCTTTCAAAACAATTTAAAATGCTTTAAAAATAGTTTACAATGCTTTAAAAACTATTTAAAATACTTAAAAAATAATTTAAATTGCTTTAAGAACAATTTTAAATGATTTTAAAATGCTTTAAAAATAGTTTACAATGCTTTAAAAACAATTTAAAATACTTTAAAAATAATTTAAATTGATTTAAGAACAATTTTAAATGATTTCAAAATGTTTTAAAATGTTTCAAAAACATTTTAAAATGTTTTAAAAATAAGTTTAAGTGCTTTAACGACAATTGAAAATGCTTTAAGACCGTCTTAAAAACAATTTAAAAAGCTTTAAAGTACTTTAAAATGTTTTAAAAACAATTTTAATTGTTTTAAAAACAATTTAAAATGTTTTAAAAGCAATTTAAAATGTTTTTGAAACAATTTAGAACGTTTTAAAAACAATTTAAAATAGTTCAAAATAATTTAAAAACACTTTAAAATGTTTTAAAAACAATTTTAAATTCTTTTAAAATGCTTTAACAACAATTTAAAAAGCTTTAAAATACTTTAAAATGTTTTTAAAATTCTTTAAAAACAATTTACAATGCGTTAAAAACTATTTAAAATACTTAAAAATAATTTAAATTGCTTTAAGAACAATTTTAAAACGATTTGAAAATGCCTTAAAAATAGTTTACAATGCTTTAAAAACAATTTAAAATACTTTAAAAATAATTTAAATTGATTTAAGAACAATTTTAAATTATTTTAAAATGTTTTAAAATGTTTCAAAAACATTTTAAAAATAAGTTTAAGTGCTTTAACAACAATTGAAAATGCTTTAAACCCGTTTTAAAATGTTTTATAAACAATTTAAAAATATTTAAAGTACTTTAAAATGTTTTAAAAACAATTTAAAAATATTTAAAGTAATTTAAAATGTTTTAAAAACAATTTTAAACGCTTTAAAAACAATTTAAAATTCTTTAAAACAATTTAAAATGTTTTTGAAACAATTTAGAACATATTAAAAACAATTTAAAATAGTTAAAAATAATTTAAAAACAATTTAAAACACTTTAAGATGTTTTAAAAATAATCTTAAATTCTTTTAAAATGCCTTAACAACAATTTAAAAAGCCTTAAAGTACTCTAAAATGTTTTTAAAATGCTTTCAAAACAATTTAAAATGCATTAAAAACAGTTTACAATGCTTTAAAAACTATTTAAATTGCTTTAAGAACACTTTTAAATGATTTTAAAATGCTTTAAAAATAGTTTACAATGCTTTAAAAACATTTTAAAATACTTTAAAAATGATTTAAATTGATTTAAGAACAATTTTAAATGATTTTAAAATGGTTTAAAAATATTTTACAATGCTTTAAAGACAATTTAAAATACTTTAAAAATAATTTAAATTGATTTAAGAACAATTTTAAATGATCTTAAAATGTTTCAAAAACATTTCAAAATGTTTAAAATTCAGTTTAAATGCTTTAACAACAATTGGAAAGGCTTTAAAACCATTTTAAAATGTTTTGAAATCAATTTTAAACGCTTTAAAAACAATTTAAAATGCTTTTAAAACAATTTAAAATGTTTTTCAAACAATTTATAACGCTTTAAAAACAATTTAAAATAGTTCAAAATAATTTAAAAACACTTTAAAATGTTTTAAAAACAATTTTATATTCTTTTAAAATGCTTTAACAACAATTTAAGAAGATTTAAAGTACTTTAAATTGTTTTTAAAATAATTTCAAAACAATTTAAAATGCTTTCAAAACAGTTTACAATTCTTCAAAAACTATTTAAAATGTTTTAAATGATTTTAAAATGTTTTAAAAATGTTTTAAATATGTTTTAAAAATGTTTTAAAATGTTTCAAAAACATTTAAAAATGTTTTAAAAATAAGTTTAAGTGCTTTAACAATAGCTGAAAATGCTTTAAAACCATTATAAAATGTTTTAAAAACAATTTAAAAAGCTATAAAGTACTTTAAAATGCTTTAAAAAGAATTTAAAATTCTTTAAAAAGAATTTAAAACGTTTTTGAAACAATTTAAAACGTTTTAAATACAATTTAAAATAGTTTAAAATAATTTAAAAACACTTTAAAATGATTTAAAAACAATTTAACAATGATTTTAAAACGCTTTAAAAGTAGTTTATAATGCTTTAAAAATAATTTAAAATAGTTAGGAACAATTCAAAATGCTTTAAAAATAGTTTACGATGCTTTAAAAACTATTTAAAGTACTTCAAAAATAATTTAAATTGCTTTAAGAACTATTTTAAATGATTTTAAAATGTTCCCAAAACATTTTAAAAATAAGTTTAAGTGCTTTAAAATGTTTTAAAAACAATTTTAGACGCTTTAAAAACAATTTAAAATGCTATAAAAACAATTAAAATGTTTTTGAAACAATTTAGAATGTTTTAAAAACAATTTAAAATAGTAAAAAATAATTTAAAAACAATTTTAAATTCTTTTAAAATGCTTTAACAACAGTTTAAAAAGCTTTAAAGTACTTGAAAATGTTTTTAAAATGCTTTCAAAACAATTTAAAATGCTTTAAAAGCAGTTTACAATGAGTTAAAAACTATTTAAAATACTTCAAAAATAATTTAAATTGCTTTAAGGACAGTTTTAAATGATTTTAAAATCCTTTAAAAATAGTTTACAGTGCTTTAAAAACAATTTAAAATACTTTAAAAATAATTTAAATTGATTTAAGAACAATTTCAAATGATTTTAAAATGTTTTAAAATGTTTCAAAAACATTTGAAAATGTTTTAAAAATAAAGTTTAAGTGCTTTAACAACAGTTGAAAATTTCTTTAAAACCATTTTAAAATTGTTATAAAAACAATTTAAAACATTTTGAAAACAATTTAAAATAGTTCAAAATCATTTAAAAAGTTTTAAAAGTACTTTAAAATGTTTTTAAAATTCTTTCAAAACAATTTAAAATGTTTTAAAAACAGTTTACAATGCTTTAAAAACTATTTAAGATACTTCAAAAATAAATTAAATTGCTTTAAGAACAATTTTAAATGATTTTAAAATGCTTTAAAAATAGTTTACAATGCTTTAAAAACAATTTAAAATACTTTATAAATAATTTAAATTGATTTAAGAACTATTTTGAATGATTTTAAAATGTTTCAAAATGTTTCAAAAACATTTTAAAATGTTTTAAAAATAAGTTTAAGTGCTTTAACAACAATTGAAAATGCTTTAAAACTGTTTTAAAATGTTTGAAAACAATTTAAAAAGCTTTAAATTACTTTAAAATGTTTTAAAATGCTTAAAAAAAAATTAAAATGCTTTAAAAACAATTTAAAATGTTTTAGAAACAATTTAGAATGTTTTAAAAACAATTTAAAATAGTTCAAAATATTATCAAAACAATTTAAAACACTTTAAAATGTTTTAGAAACAATTTTAAATTCTTTTAAAATGGGTTAACAAACAATTTAAAAAGCTTTAAAGTACTTTAAAAGCTTTAAGGTTCAAAATAATTTCAAAACACTTTAAAATGTTTTTAAAACAATTTTATATTCTTTTAAAATGCTTTAACAACAATTTAAGAAATTTAAAGTACTTTAAAATGTGTTTAAAATGATTTCAAAACAATTTAAAATGCTTTCAAAATAGTTTACAATTCTTTAAAAACTATTTAAAATACTTCAAAAATAATTTAAATTGCTTTAAGTACCATTTCAAATGATTTTAAAATGCTTTAAAAATAGTTTGCAATGCTTTAAAAACAATTTAAAATAGTTCAAAATACTTTAAAAACAATTTAAAACACTTTAAAATGTTTTAGAAACAATTTTAATTTTTTTTTAAAATGGTTTAACAACAATTTAAAAAGCTTTAAAGTACTATAAAATGTTTTTAAAATGCTTTCAAAACAATTTAAAATGCTTTAAAATAGTTTACAATGCTTTAAATACTATTTAAAGTACTTCAAAAATAATTTAAATTTCTTTAAGAACAATTTTAAATAATTTTAAAATGCTTTAAAAATAGTTTACAATGCTTTAAAAACAATTTAAAATACTTTAAAAATAATTTAAATTGATTTAAGAACAATTTCAAATGATTTTAAAATGTTTTATAATGTTTCAAAAACATTTAAAAATGTTTTAAAAATAAGTTTAAGTGCTTTAACAACAGCGGAAAATGCTTTAAAACCATTACAAAATGTTTTAAAAACAATTTAAAAAGCTATAAAGTACTTTAAAATGATTTAAAAACAATTTAAAATGCTTTAAAAAGAATTTAAAACGTTTTTGAAACAATTTAAAACGTTTTAAAAACAATTTAAAATAGTTTAAAATGATTTAAAAGCACTTTAAAATGTTTTAAAAACAATTTAACAATGATTTTAAAACACTTTAATGGTTCATGAGGCACAATACTTGCTAAGGTTTTGCAAATGGGGTAGCGAGCTAAGTGGGCTTGATTGTTGGGAAAAACTCCACAGTTAAGCGCGCTTGAGCCAGAGGAGTTCCGGGATGGGTGACCTCCTGGGAAGTCCTGGTTACCGGGTGCAAGCCCCGGAAGTGATGATTGATGCTATGTGATTCGTTCTCCACATTTCACTAGTTTCAATCCCACTTCTTCACCCCTGTGAGCATCACCCGATGCAATGAGTGCTAAGTGAACTATTCAAAAATCATGAGAAATTAGTCAGTTACGACTACCTCTCATGGAAATGGTCATACGTTTGAATGACTTACTTAACGCAGTTGAATCCCAAAAATGATATCTAATATAATGCACTGCGTAAATCCCCCATACTTAAATTCAAAAAGAGTCAAGGGATCTCTACTTGAATTGTTCATGAGGCACAATACTTGCTAAGGTTTTGCAAATGGGGTAGCAAGCTAAGTGGGCTTGATTGTGGGGAAAAACTCCACAGTTAAGCGCGCTTGAGCCAGAGGAGTTCCGGGATGGGTGACCTCCTGGGAAGTCCTGGTTACCGGGTGCAAGCCCTGGAAGTGATGATTGATGCTATGTGATTCGTTCTCCACATTTCACTAGTTTCAATCCCACTTCTTCACCCCTGTGAGCATCACCCGATGCAATGAGTGCTAAGTGAACTATTCAAAAATCATGAGAAATTAGTCAGTTACGACTACCTCTCATGGAAATGGTCATACGTTTGAATGACTTACTTAACGCAGTTGAATCCCAAAAATGATATCTAATATAATGCACTGCGTAAATCCCCCATACTTAAATTCAAAAAGAGTCAAGGGATCTCTACTTGAATGGTTCATGAGGCACAATACTTGCTAAGGTTTTGCAATTGGGGTAGCAAGCTAAGTGGGCTTGATTGTGGGGAAAAACTCCACAGTTAAGCGCGCTTGAGCCAGAGGAGTTCCGGGATGGGTGACCTCCTGGGAAGTCCTGGTTACCGGGTGCAAGCCCCGGAAGTGATGATTGATGCTATGTGATTCGTTCTCCACATTTCACTAGTTTCAATCCCACTTCTTCACCCCTGTGAGCATCACCCGATGCAATGAGTGCTAAGTGAACTATTCAAAAATCATGAGAAATTAGTCAGTTACGACTACCTCTCATGGAAATGGTCATACGTTTGAATGACTTACTTAACGCAGTTGAATCCCAAAAATGATATCTAATATAATGCACTGCGTAAATCCCCCATACTTAAATTCAAAAAGAGTCAAGGGATCTCTACTTGAATGGTTCATGAGGCACAATACTTGCTAAGGTTTTGCAAATGGGGTAGCAAGCTAAGTGGGCTTGATTGTGGGGAAAAACTCCACAGTTAAGCGCGCTTGAGCCAGAGGAGTTCCGGGATGGGTGACCTCCTGGGAAGTCCTGGTTACCGGGTGCAAGCCCCGGAAGTGATGATTGATGCTATGTGATTCGTTCTCCACATTTCACTAGTTTCAATCCCACTTCTTCACCCCTGTGAGCATCACCCGATGCAATGAGTGCTAAGTGAACTATTCAAAAATCATGAGAAATTAGTCAGTTACGACTACCTCTCATGGAAATGGTCATACGTTTGAATGACTTACTTAACGCAGTTGAATCCCAAAAATGATATCTACTTTAAAAGTAGTTTATAATGCTTTAAAAACAACTTAAAAACAATTTAGATTGATTTAAGAACAATTCTAAATGATCTCAAAAACAATTTATAATGCTTTAAAAATAGTTTACAATGCTTTAAAAACTATTTAAAGTACTCCAAAAATAATTTAAATTGCTTTAAGAACTATTTTAAATGATTTTAAAATGTTCCAAAAACATTTTAAAAATAAGTTTAAGTGCTTAACAACAATTGAAAATACTTTAAAACCATTTTAAAATGTTTTAAAAACAATTTAAAAAGCTTTAAACAACTTTAAAATGTTTTAAAAACAATTTTAGATGCTTTAAAAACAATTTAAAATGCTATAAAAGCAATTAAAATGTTTTTGAAACAATTTAGAATGTTCTAAAAACAATTTAAAATAGTACAAAATAATTTAAAAACACTTTAAAATGTTTTAAAAACAATTTTAAATTCTTTTAAAATGCTTTAACAACAATTTAAAAAGCTTTTAAGTACTTGAAAATGTTTTTAAAATGCTTTCAAAACAATTTAAAATGCTTTAAAAACAATTTACAATGCTTTAAAAACTATTTAAAATACTTCAAAAATAATTCAAATTGCTTTAAGGACAGTTTAAATGATTTTAAAATGATTTAAAAATAGTTCAAAATGCTTTAAAAACAGTTTAAAATACTTTAAAAATAATTTAAATTGATTTAAGAACAATTTCAAATGATTTTAAAATGTTTCAAAAACATTTAAAAATGTTTTAAAAATAATTTTAAGTGCTTTAACAACAGTTGAAAATGCTTTAAAACCGTTTTAAAGTTTTTTAAAAACAATTTAAAAAGCTTTAAACTACTTTAAAATGTTTTAAAAACAATTTTAAATGCTTTAAAAACAATTTAAAATGCTTCAAAAGCAATTTAAAATGTTTTTTAAACAATTTAGAACGTTTTGAAAACAATTTAAAATTGCTTTAAGTACAATTTTAAATGATTTTAAAATGCTTTAAAAATAAATTACAATGGTTTAAAAACAATTTAAAATACTTTAAAAATAATTTAAATTGATTTAAGAACAATTTTAAATGATTTTAAAATGTTTCAAAATGTTTCAAAAACATTTAAAAATGTTTTAAAAATAAGTTTCAATGCTTTAACAACAATTGCAAACGCTTTAAAACCGTTTTAAAAATCTTTAAAGTACTTTAAAATGTTTTAAAAACAATCTTAAACGCTTTAAAAACAATTTAAAATGCTTTAAAAACAATTTAAAATGTTTTTGAAACAATTTAGAACGTTTTAAAAACAATTCAAAATAATTTAAAAACACTTTAAAATGTCTTATAAACAATTTTAAATTCTTTTAAAATGCTTTAACAACAATTTAAAAACCTTTAAAGTACTTTAAAATGCTTCCAAAACAATTTAAAATGCTTTAAAAGCCGTTTACAATGCTTTAAAAACTATTTTAAATACTTCAAAAATAATTTAAATTTCTTCAAGAACAATTATAAAAGATTTTAAAATGCTTTAAAAATAGTTTACAATGCTTTAAAAACAATTTAAAATACTTTAAAAATAATTTAAATTGATTTAAGAACAATTTTAAATGATTTTAAAATGTTTCAAAAACATTTTAAAATGTTTTAAAAATAAGTTTAAGTGCTTTAACAACAATTGAAAATGCTTTAAAACCATTTTAAAATGTTTTAAAAACAATTTAAAAAGATTTAAAGTACTTTAAAATGTTTTTAAAAACAATTTTAAACGCTTTAAAAACAATTTAAAATGCTTTAAAACAATTTAAAATGTTTTTGAAAGAATTTAGAACATTTTAAAGCACTTTAAAATAGGTCAAAATAATTTAAAAACAATTTTAAATTCTTTTAAAAATGCTCTAACAACAATTTAAAAAGCTTTAAAGTAATTTAAAATGTTTTTAAAATGCTTTCAAAATAATTTAAAATGCTTTAAAAACCGTTTACAATGCTTTAAAAACTATTTAAAATACTTCAAAAATAATTTAAATTGCTTTAAGAACAATTATAAAAGATTTTAAAATTCTTTAGAATAGTTTACAATGCCTTAAAAAAAATTTAAAATACTTTACAAATAATTTAAATTGATTTAAGAACAAATTTAAATGATTTTCAAATGTTCCAAAAACATTTTAAAATGTTTTAAAAATAAGTTTAAGTGCTTTAACAACAATTGAAAATGCTTTAAAACCATTTTAAAATGTTTTAAAAACAATTTAAAAAGCTTTAAAGTACTTTAAAATGTTTTTAAAATGCTTTCAAAACAATTTAAAATGCTTTAAAAACCATTTACAATGCTTTAAAAACTATTTAAAATACTTCAAAAATAATTTAAATTGCTTTAAGAACAATTTTAAATGATTTTAAAATGCTTTAAAAATAGTTTACAATGCTTTAAAAACAATTTAAAATACTTGAAATTAACTTAAATTTATTTAAGAACAATTTTAAATGATTTTAAAATGTTTCAGAAACATTTTAAAATGTTTTAAAAATAATTTTAAGTGGTTTAACAACAATTGAAAATTCTTTAAAACTGTTTTAAAATGTTTAATAAACAATATAAAAAGCTTTAAAGTACTTTAAAATGTTTTAAAAACAATTATAAATGCTTAAAAAAAAAATTAAAATGCTTTAAAAACAATTTATAATGTTTTTGAAACAATTTTGAACGTTTTAAAAACAATTTAAAATAGTTCAAAATAATTTAAAAACAATTTAAAACACTTTAAAATGTTTTAAAAACAATTTTAAATTCTTTTTGCAAATGGATTATTGGAACCCCAATTTTGTTCTTCCCATATCCATAATTGATCATTTTGCAAATTGGCAGAACAGTTATCCCGCCCTCCTCCCAAAAACAAAGTGATTAAAGCGGCTTGGTCTTCCCTTCCTAAAATTTGCTGCTGGCAGATCTGGCTAGAGCGAAACCGCAGAATTTTTAGAAACACAAAGCATGATGTCAAGGTGGTAGCGACTAAGATAAAGTTACAGTTAAAATAATGCTTGGGAGATCGAAAAGACGCTTCAAATATAAATCAGTTAGATACTATTTGGGTGCCTCACTAAAGCTGCAATTTCATCAAGCTACCATAAATATTTCCCCTTCTAAAGACTGGCAAATAAGGGGGAAAGAGAATGAAGATTTTCAAGACTGGATCTCCAATCAAAAGGTGTACTCTCTCTTCTTTGACGGGGCATCAAAGGGAAATCCTGGCAAGGCTGGGGCAGGAGGAATTGTAAAAAACACTAAAGGCATATCGACCCACAACTTTTCTTGGGGTCTGGGGAACAACTCCAGCATTCAAGTTGAGGCTTTCGCCCTCTTCCAAGGTCTTAAGTTGCTCTTGAATTTGGAAATCAAGGAGGCAAACATTTTTGGTGATTCTCAAGTGATAATAAAAATCATGGTGACCAACTCATCCCCTAGGGACTTAAGATTGGTAGGACTGATATCTAGAATCAGAAGTTTGGGGAAATTGTTTCAAAACCTAAAATACTTCCACGTATTGAGAGACAACAACAAAGAAGCAAATCTTGAAGTTAATAATGCTGCCCTTCTCTCTGCTAGGGCAATGATAAGAGACGGGGACAAAACATGGGGTCCAATTCCATAATCAGTCAGCTGATATGTTTTACTTCTTGCTATTGAAATAGTTCGTACTTTTAAGTTTTAAAATGTTTTAAAAACAAATTCAAATAGTTCAAAATAATTTAAAAACAATTTAAAACACTTTAAAATGTTTTAAAAACAATTTTAAATTCTTTTAAAATGCTTTAACAACAATTTAAAAAGCTTTAAAGTACTTTAAAATGCTTTCAAAACAATTTAAAATGCTTTAAAAACCGTTTACAATGCTTTAAAAACTATTTAAAATACTTCAAAAATAATTTAAATTGCTTTAAGAACAATTTTAAATGATTTTAAAATGCTTTAAAAATAGTTTACAATGCTTTAAAAACAATTTAAAATATTTTAAAAATAATTTAAAATTGATTTAAGAAAAATTTTAAATGATTTCAAAATGTTTTAAAATGTTTCAAAAACATTTTAAAATGTTATAAAAATAAGTTTAAATGCTTTAAGAACAATTGAAAATGCTTTAAAACCACTTTAAAATGTTTTAAAAACAATTTAAAAAGCTTTAAAGTACTTTAAAATGTTTTAAAAACAATTTTAAACGCTTTAAAAACAATTTAAAATGTTTTTGAAACAATTTAGAACATTTTAAAAACAATTTAAATTAGTTCAAAATAATTTAAAAACACTTTAAAATGCTTTAAAAACAATTTCAAATTCTTTTAAAATGCCTTAACAACAATTTAAAAAGCTTTAAAGTACTTTAAAATGTTTTTAAAATGCTTTAAAAACAATTTAAAATGCTTTAAAAAATAGTTTACAATGATTTAGAAACTATTTAAAATACTTCAAAAATAATTTAAATTTCTTTAAGAACAATTTTAAATGATTTTAAAATAGTTTACAATGCGTTAAAAACAATTTAAAATACTTTAAAAATAATTTAAATTGATTTAAAAAAAAAATGATTTTAAAATGTTTCAAAAACATTATAAAATGTTTTAAAAATAAGTTTAAGTGCTTTAACAACAATTGAAAATGCTTTAAAACCGTTTTAAAATGTTTTAAAAACAATTTAAAAATATTTAAAGTACTTTAAAATATTTTTAAAAGATTTTTAAATGCTTTAAAAACAATTTAAAATGTTTTTGACACAATTTAGAATGTTTTAAAAATAATTTAAAATAGTTCAAAAAATCTTAAAAACAATTTAAAACAGTTTAAAATGTTTTAGAAACAATTTTAAATTCTTTTAAAATGGTTTAACAACAATTTAGAAAGCTTTAAAGTACTTTAAAATGTTTTTAAAATGCTTTCAAAACAATTTAAAATGCTTTAAAAACATTTTACCATGCTTTAAAAACTATCTAAAATACCTCAAAAATAATTTAAATTGCTTTAAGAACGGTTTTAAATGATTTTAAAATTCTTTAAAGACAGTTTACAATGCTTTAAAAAATATTTAAAATGCTTCAAAAATAATTTAAATTGAGTTAAGAACAATTTTAAATGATTTTAAAATGTTTTAAAAATAAGTTTAAGTGCTTTAACAACAATTGAAAATGCTTTAAAACCATTTTAAAATGTTCTAAAAACAATTTAAAAAACTTTAAATTAATTTAAAATGTTTTAAAAACATTTTTAAACGCTTTAAAAATAATTTAAAATGCTTTAAAAACAATTTAACATGTTTTTCAAACAATTTAGAACGTTTTAAAAACAATTTAAAATAGTTCAAAATAATTTAAAAACACTTTAAAATGTTTTAAAAACAATTTTCAATTCTTTTAAAACGCATTAAAAATAATTTAAAAAGCTTTAAAGTACTTTAAAAAAAAATTTAAATGCTTTCAAAACAATTTAAAATGCTTTAAAAACGGTTTACAATGCTTTAAAAACAATTTCAAATACTTTAAAAATAATTTAAATTGATTTAAGAACAATTTTAAATGATTTCAAAATGTTTCAATTTTTTTTTAAAATGTTTTAAAAATAAGTTTAAATGCTTTAATAACAATTGAAAATGATTTAAAACTATTTTAAAATGTTTTAAAAACAATTTTAAAATCTTTTAAAATGATTTAACAACAATTTAAAAAGCTTTAAAGTACTTTAACATACTTACAAAACAATTTAAAATGCTTTTAAAACACTTTACAATGCTTTAAACACTATTTAAAATATTTCAAAAATAACTTAAATTGCTTTAAGAACAATTTTAAATGATTTTAAAATGCTTTAAAAGTAGTTTACAATGCTTTAAAAGAAATTTAAAATACTTTAAAAATAATTTCAATTGATTCAAAAACAATTTTAAATGATTTTAAAATGTTTCAAAAACATTTTTAAATGTTTTAAAAAGAATTTAAGTGCTTTAACAACAATTGAAAATCCTTTAAAACCATTTTAAAATGTTTTAAAAACAATTTAAAATGTTTTTGACACAATTTAGAATGTTTTAAAAACAATTTCAAATAATTCAAAAAATTTTAAAAACAATTTAAAATAGTTTAAAATGTTTTAGAAACAATTTGAATTCTTTTAAAATGCTTTAACAACAATTTAAAAAGCTTTAAAGTATTTTAAAATGTTTTTAAAATGCTTTCAAAACAATTTAAAATGCTCTGAAAACAATTTAAAATGCTTTAAAAACAATTTAAAATGTTTTTGACACAATTTAGAATGTTTTAAAAACAATTTCAAATAGCTCAAAAAATTTTAAAAACAATTTAAAACAGTTTAAAATGTTTTAGAAACAATTTTAAATTCTTGTAAAATGCTTTAACAACAATTTAAAAAGCTTTAAAATACTTTAAAATTTTCTTAAAATGCTTTCAAAACAATTTAAAATGCTTTAAAAATAGTTTACAATGCTTTAAAAACTACCTAAAATTCTTCAAAAATAATTTAAATTGCTTTAAGAACAATTTTAAATGATTTTTGTTTTTTTAAAACAGATTAAAATGATATAAAAACTATTTAAAATACTTCCAGAATAATTTAAATTGATTTAAGAGCAATTTTAAATGATTTTAAAATGTTTTAAAATGTTTCAAAGACATTTTAAAATGTTTCAAAAATAAGTTTAAGTGCTTTAACAACAATTGAAAATGCTTTAAAACCGGTTTAAAATGTTTTAAAAACAATTTAAAAAGCTTTAAAGTACTTTAAAATGTTTTAAAAACATTTTTAAACGCTTTAAAAACAATTTAAAATGCTTTAAAATCAATTTAAAATGTTTTTGAAACAATTTAGAACGTTTAATTTTTTTTGAAATTGTTCAAAATAATTTAAAAACACTTTAAAATGTTTTAAAAACACTTTTAAATTCTTTTAAAATGATTTAACAACAATTTAAAAAGCTTTAAAGTACTTTAATTTTTTTTTAAATGCTTTCAAAACAATTTAAAATGCTTTAAAAACAATTTACAATGCTTTAAAAACTATTTAAAATACTTCGAAAATAATTCAAATGCTTTAAGATCAATTTTAAATGATTTTAAAATGTTTTAAAAATAGTTTACAATGCTTTAAAAACAATTTGAAATGTTTTTGAAACAATTTAGAACGTTTAAAAACAATTTAAAATAGTTCAAAATAATTTAAAAACAATTTAAAACACTTTAAGATGTTTTAAAAATAATTTTAAATTCTTTTAAAATGCCTTAACAACAATTTAAAAAGGATTAAAGTACTTTAAAATATTTTTAAAATGCTTTCAAAACAATTTAAAATGCTCTAAAAACCGTTTACAATGCTTTAAAAGCTATTTAAAATACTTCAAAAATAATTTAAATTGCTTTAATAACAATTTTAAATGATTTTAAAATGCTTTAAAAATAGTTTACAATGCTTTAAAAACAATTTAAAATACTTTAAAAATGATTTAAATTGATTTAAGAACAATTTTAAATGATTTTAAAATGCTTTAAAAATATTTCACAATGCTTTAAAAACAATTTAAAATACTTTAAAAATAATTTAAATTGATTTAAGAACAATTTTAAATGATTTTAAAATGTTTTAAAATGTTTCAAAAACATTTAAAAATGTTTAAAATTCAGTTTAAATGCTTTAACAACAATTGAAAATTCTTTAAAACCGTTTTAAAATGTTTTGAAATCAATTTTAAACGTTTTAAAAACAATTTAAAATGCTTTAAAAACAATTTAAAATGTTTTTGAAACAATTTATCACGCTTTAAAAACAATTTAAAATAGTTCAAAATAATTTAAAAACACTTTAAAATGTTTTAAAAACAATTTTATATTCTTTTAAAATGCTTTAACAACAATTTAAGAAGATTTAAATTACTTTAAAATGTTTAAAAAATGATTTCAAAACAATTTAAAATTCTTTCAAAACAGTTTACAATTCTTTAAAAACTATTTAAAATACTTCAAAAATAATTTAAATGGCTTTAAGTACAATTTTAAATGATTTTAAAATGCTTTAAAAATAGTTTTCAATGCTTTAAAAACAATTTAAAATAGTTCAAAATATTTTAAAAACAATTTAAAACACTTTAAAATGTTTTAGAAATAATTTTATTTATTTTTTAAATGGTTTAACAACAATTTAAAAAGCTATAAATTACTATAAAGTGTTTTTTAAAATGCTTTTAAAACAATTTAAAATGCTCTAAAATAGTTTACAATGCTTTAAGAACAATTTTAAATAATTTTAAAATGCTTTAAAAATAGTTTACAATGCTTTAAAAACAATTTAAAATAATTTAAATTGATTAAAGAACAATTTCAAATGATTTTAAAATGTTTTAAAATGTTTCAAAACATTTAAAAATGTTTTAGAAATAAGTTTAGGTGCTTTAACAACAGCTGAAAAATGCTTTAAAACTATTATAAAATGATTTAAAAACAATTTAAAAAGCTATAAAGTACTTTAAAATGCTTTAAAAACAATTTAAAATGCTTTAAAAAGAATTAAAACGTTTTTGAAACAATTTAAAACATTTTAAAAACAATTTAAAATAATTTAAAAACACTTTAAAACGTTTTATATTTAACAATGATTTTAAAATGCTTTAAAAGTAGTTAATATTGCTTTAAAAACAATTTAGATTGATTTAAGAACAATTTGAAATGATCTCAAAAACAATTTAAAATAGTTAGAAACAATTTAAAATGCTTTAAAAATAATTTACAATGCTTTAAAAACTATTTAACGTACTTCAAAAATAATTTAAATTGCTTTAAGAACTATTTCAAATGATTTTAAAATGTTTCAAAAACATTTTAAAAATAAGTTTAAGTGCTTTAACAACAATTGAAAATGATTTAAAACCATTTTAAAATGTTTTAAAAACAATTTAAAAAGCTTTAAAGTACTTTAAAATGTTTTAAAAACAATTTTAAACGCTTTAAAAACAATTTAAAATGCTTTAAAAGCAATTAAAATGTTTTTGGAGGAACAATTTAGAATGTTTTAGAAACAATTTAAAATAGTTCAAAATAATTTAAAAACACTTTAAAATGTTTTAAAAACAATTTTAAATTCTTTTAAAATGCTTTAACAACAATTTAAAAAGCTTTAAAGTACTTTAAAATGTTTTTAAAATGCTTTCAAAACAATTTAAAATGCTTTAAAAACAGTTTACAATGCTTTAAAAACTATTTAAAATACTTCAAAAATAATTTAAATTGCTTTAAGAACAATTTTAAATGATTTTAAAATGCTTTAAAAATAGTTTACAATGCTTTAAAAACAATATAAATACTTTAAAAATAATTTAAATTGATTTAAGAACAATTTTAAATGATTTTAAAATGTTTTAAAATGTTTCAAAAACATTTTAAAATGTTTTAAAAATACGTTTAAGTGCTTTAACAACAATTGAAAATGCTTTAAAACCGTTTTAAAATGTTTTAAAAACAATTTAAAAAGCTTTAAAGTACTTTAAAATGTTTTAAAAACAATTTTAAACGCTTTAAAAACAATTTAAAATGCTTTAAAAGCAATTTAAAATGTTTTTGAAACAATTTAGAACGTTTTAAAAACAATTTAAAATAGTTCAAAATCATTTAAAAAGTTTTAAAGTACTTTAAAATGTTTTTAAAATTATTTCAAAACAATTTAAAATGTTTTAAAAATAGTTTACAATGCTTTAAAAACTATTTAAAATAATTAAAAAATAATTTAAATTGCTTTAAGAATAATTTTAAATGATTTTGAAATGCTTTAAAAATAGTTTACAACGTTTTAAAAACAATTTAAAATACTTTAAAAATTATTTAAATTGATTTAAGAACAATTTTAAATGATTTTAAAATGTTTGAAAATGTTTCAAAAACATTTTAAAATGTTTTAAAAATAAGTTTAAGTGCTTTAACAACAATTGAAAATGATTTAAAACCATTTTAAAATGTTTGAAAACAATTTAAAAAGCTTTAAAGTACTTTAAAATGTTTTAAAAAGATTTTTAAATGCTTTAAAAACAATTTAAAATGTTTTTGAAGCAATTTAGAATGTTTTAAAAACAATTTAAAATAGTTCAAAATATTATAAAAAACAATTTAAAACACTTTAAAATGTTTTAGAAACAATTTTAAATTCTTTTAAAATGGTTTAAAAACAATTTTAAAAGCTTTAAAGTACTTTAAAATGTTTTTAAAATGCTTTCAAAACAATTTAAAATGGTTTAAAAACAGTTTACAATGCTTTAAAAACTATTTAAAATACTTCAAAAATAATTTAAATTGCTTTAAGAATAATTTTAAATAATTTGAAAATGCTTTAAAAATAGTTTACAATACTTTAAAAACAATTTAAAATACTTTAAAAATAATTTAAATTGATTTAAGAACAATTTTAAATGATTTTAAAGTGTTTCAAAAACATTTAAAAATGTTTTAAAAATAAGTTTAAGTGCTTTAACAACAATTTAAAATGCTTTAAAACCATTTTAAAATGTTTTAAAAACAATTGAAAAAGCTATAAAGTACTTTAAAATGTTTTAAAAACAACTTTACATGCTTTAACAACAATTTAAAACACTTTAAAAGCAATTTAAAAGAAATTTAAAATGTTTTTGAAACAATTTAGAATGTTTTAAAAACAATTTAAAATAGTTCAAAACATTTTAAAACACTTCAAAATGTTTTGAAAACAATTTTAAATTTTTTTAAAATGCTTTAACAACAATTTAAAAAGCTTTAAAGTACTTTAAAATGTTTTTAAAATGCTTTCAAAACAATTCAAAATGCTTTCAAAACAATTTAAAATGCTTTAATAACAATTTACAATGCTTTAAAAACTATTTAAAATACTTCAAAAATAATTTAAATTGCTTTAAGAACAATTTCAAATGATTTTAAAATGCTTTAAAAATAGTTTACAATGCTTTAAAGACTATTTAAAATACTTTAAAAATAATTTAAATTGATTTAAGAACAATTTTAAACGATTTAAAATGTTTCAAAAACATTTTAAAGTGTTTTAAAAATAAGCTTAAGTGCTTTAACAACAATTGAAAATGCTTTAAAACGGTTTTAAAATGTTTTAAAAACAATTTAAAAAGCTTTAAAGTAGTTTAAAATGTTTTAAAAATAATTTTAAACACTTTAAAAACAATTTAAAATGCTTTAAAAGCAATTAAAAATGTTTTGAAACAATTTAGAATGTTTTAAAAGCAATTTAAAATAGTTCAAAATAATTTAAAACACTTTAAAATGGTTTAAAAACAATTTTAAATTCTTTTAAAATGCTTTAACAACAATTTAAAATGCTTTGAAAACAATTTAAAACACTTTAAAAATTGTTTACAATACTTTCAAAACAATTTTAAACCATTTGAATTGCTTTAAGAACAATTTTAAATGTTTTTAAAATGCTTCAAAAACAATTTACAATGCTTTAAAAACAATTTAAAACAATTTAAAAACAATTTAAATTGATTTAAGAACAATTTTAAATGATTTTAAAATGTTTCAAAAACATTTTAAAATGTTTTAAAAATAATTTTAAGTGCTTTAACAACAATTGAAAATGCTTTAAAACCGTTTTAAAATGTTTTAAAAATAATTTAAAAAGATTTAAAGTGTTTTAAAAAACAATTTTAAACGCTTTAAAAACAATTTAAAATGCTTCAAAAGCAATTTAAAATGTTTTTGAAACAATTAGGACGTTTTAAAAACAATTTGAAATAGCTCAAAATAATTTAAAAACACATTAAAACACTTTAAAATGTTTTAAAAACAATTTTAAATTCTTTTTGCAAATGGATTATTGGAACCCCAATTATGTTCTTCACATCTCCATAATTGATCTTTTTACAAATTGGCAGAACAGTTGTCCCGACCCTCCTCCCAAAAGCAAAGTGATTAAAGCGGTTTGGTCTTCCCTTCCTAAAATCTGCTGCTGGGAGATCTGGCTAGAGCGAAACAACAGAATTTTTAGAAACACACAGCATTATGTCAAGATGGTAGCGGCTAAGATAAAATTCCAGTTAAAAGAATGCTTGGGAGATAAAAAAAGGTGCTTCAAATCTAAATTAGTTAGATACTATTTGGGGTGCCTCCCTAAAGCACAATTTCATCAAGCTACCAGAAATATCTCCCCTTCTAAAGACTGGCAAATTAGGGGGGAAAGTAATGAAGATTTTAGAGACTGGATCTCCAGTAAAAAGGTGCATTCTCTCTTCTTTGACGGGGCATCAAAGGGAAATCCTAGCAAGGCTGGGGCAGGAGGAATTGTAAAAAACATTGAAGGCATATCGACCCACAACTTTGCTTGGGGTCTGGGGATCAACTCCAGCATTCAAGTTGAGCCTTTGGCCCTCTTCCAAGGTCTTAAGTTGCTCTTGAATTTGGAAATCAAGGAGGCAAACATTTTTGTGGATTCTCAAGTGATAATAAAAATCATGGTCACCAACTCAGCCCCTCGGGACTTAAGATTGGCGAGACCGATATCCAGAATCAAAAGTTTGGAGAAATTGTTCCAAAACCTGAAATACTTCCACGTATTGAGAGACAACAACAAAGAAGCAGATCTTGAAGCTAATAAAGCTGTCGTTCTCTCTGCTGGGGAAATGATAAGAGACGAGGACGAAGCATGGGATCCAATTCCATAATCAGTCAGCTGATATGTTTTATTGCTTGCTATTGAAATAGTTCGTTTGTACTTTTAAGTTTTAAAATGTTTAAAAAACATTTTAAAATGTTTTAAAAATAAGTTTAAGTGCCTTAACAACAATTGAAAATTCTTTAAAGCAGTTTTAAAATGTTTTAAAAAGCTTTAATGTACTTTAAAATTTTAAACACTTTAGAAACAACTTAAAATGCTTTAAAAACAATTTAAAATGTTTTTGAAATAATTTAAAATTTTTTTAAAAATAATTTAAAATAGTTCAAAATAATTTAAAACACTTTAAAATGTTTTAAAAATAATTTTAAATACTTTTGAAATGCTTTAACAACAATTTAAAAAGCTTTAAAGTAATTTAAAATGTTTTCAAAACAATTCAAAATGCTTTCAAAACAATTTAAAATTCTTTAAAACCATTTTAAAATGTTTTAAATACAATTTAATAAGCTTTAAAGTACTTTAAAATGTTTTAAAAACAATTTTAAGCGCTTTAGAAACAATTTAAAATGCTATAAAAACAATTTAAAATGTTTTTGAAACAATTTAGAATGTTTTAAAAACAATTTAAAAAGTTCAAAACAATTTAAAACACTTTAAAATGTTTTAAAACAATTTTAAATTCTTTTAAAATGTTTTAAAAAAAAACTTAAAAAGCTTTAAAGTACTTTAAAATGATTTTAAAATGCTTTCAAAACAATTTAAAATGCTTTAAAAATAGTTTCCAATGCTTTAAAAACTATTTAAAATATTTAAAAAATAATTTAAATTGCTTTAAGAACAATTTTAAATGATTTTAAAATGCTTTAAAAATAGTTTACAATGCTTTAAAAACAATTTAAAATACTTTAAAAATAATTTAAATTGATTTAAGAACGATTTTAAATGATTTCAAAATGTTTTAAAATGTTCCAAAAGCATTTTAAAATGTTTTAAAAATAAGTTTAAGTGATTTAACAACAATTGAAAATGCTTTAAGACCGTTTTAAAAACAATTTAAAAAGCTTTAAAGTACTTTAAAATGTTTTAAAAACAATTTTAATTGTTTTCAAAACAATTTAAAATGCTTTAAAAGCAATTTAAAATGTTTTTGAAACAATTTAGAACGTTTTAAAAACAATTTAAAATAGTTCAAAATAATTTAAAAACACTTTAAAATGTTTTAAAAACAATTTTAAATTATTTTAAAATGCTTTAACAACAATTTAAAAAGCTTTAAAGTACTTTAAAATGCTTTAAAAACAATTTACAATGCTTTAAAAACTATTTAAAATACTTAAAAATAATTTAAATTTCTTTAAGAACAATTTTAAATGTTTTTAAAATGCTTCAAAAACAATTTACGATGTTTTAAAGACATTTTTAAATTCTTTAAAAATAATTTTAATTGATTTAAGCACAAGTTTAAATGATTTTAAAATGTTTTAAAATGTTCCAAAAACATTTTAAAATGTTTTAAAAATAAGTTTAAGTGCTTTAACAACAATTGAAAATGCTTTAAAACCGTTTTAAAAAGTTTCAAAAACAATTTAAAAATATTCAAAGTACTTTAAAATGTTTTAAAAACAATTTAAAAATATTTAAAGTACTTTAAATTGTTTTAAAAACAATTTTAAACGCTTTAAAAACAATTTAAAATGCTTTAAAACAATTTAAATGTTTTTGAAACAATTTAGAACATATTAAAAGCAATTTAAAATAGTTAATAATTCAAAAACACTTCAAAATGTTTTAAAAACAATTTTAAATTCTTTTAAAATGCTTTAACAACAATTTAAAAGGCTTTAAAGTACTTTAAAATGTTTTTAAAGTGCTTTCAAAACAATTTAAAATGCTTAAACACAGTTTACAATGTTTTCAAAACGAATTAAAATACTTCAAAATAATTTAAATTGCTTTAAGAACAATTTTAAATCATTTTAAAATGCTTTAAAAATAGTTTACAATGCTCCAAAAATGATTAAAAATACTTTAAAAATAATTTAAATTGATTTAAGAACAATTTTAAATGATTTTAAAATGTTTCAAAAACATTTTAAAATGTTTTAAACATACGTTTAAGTGCTTTAACAACAATTGAAAATACTTTAAAATCGTTTTAAAATGTTTTAAAAAGCTTTAAAGTACTTTAAAATGTTTTAAAAACAATTTTAAAACGCTTTACAAACAATTTCGAATGCTTTCAAAACAATTTAAAATGTTTTTGATACAATTCAAAATGCTCTAAAAACAATTCAAAATAATTTAAAATGGTATAAAAACAATTTAAAACACTTTCAAAATGTTTTAAAAACAACTTCAAATTCTTTTAAAATGTTTTAACAATAATTTAAAATGTGCCATCTAATATCAGTCGTCATCTGTAGTGTAGGGTTCCTCCACTACCCTGCAACATTCTTCCAAGTTTGAACGAAGGACCACCGAGTCGGTTGGGACTCCCGGAGTAGGCTCGCTTGGACCATCAGGTGCGGCTTGAGTCGCCAAGGAGGAACTTCCCGTGACCGGGCGTTGAGTGTCAATTGGAGGCGCTGTCCCTTGATCTGGCGGTATTGCCTGATGAGCTGCTGCCTGAACGCTGAGATTTGCACAATTTTCTATCGTAACAGAGACTAAGAAAGTGGAATTGGCAAGAGTGTAGGGGATACGATAGCGGACTGTTGGATGCGCCACATGCTCATATTCAATCTGCCTTCCACGCCCGTGACCTCTGCCTCTTCCAGCCCTAGAAACTTGAGGGCAATTTTTCTCAGGTGCCAACACTACCGAGGAGGAAGGAGAGATTGGGGTAGACCTCTGTGAGGTGGCACATCCACGGGAGCCTCTGCGTCTGCTGCCCATTCTTGGACGCTCTCTCGGCATTGCAGTATGTAGTGGATTGACCAGCGCACAAATACACGGAGGGGAGAAACTGATCGGGACGCGAGCTCGTTGAATTGGAGCCAAATTCCCTTGAAACAAGCTCAAGCCTGAGATGGAGACGGACTTGGGCACAGAGAGTGAATGCCCCTGAGCTGCCCACAACACCACAGAGGAGTGCGAAGTGGCAGTAGAGGGATGCGAAGTGGCAGTAGAGGGCTGCGGGAGCACGAACATTATGAAGCGCCATTGCACAATTTACCAGGAGGTAGATGGAGGAGTAAACGAACCACATTAATAACCCTGCGTGAGACCAGCTCACTTGATCTGCACAGTTCCTCGTGGCGCGCATGGGCTGACACCTGCCCATGTGAAGCGCCACCTTCATACCCTTACGCTGATTGAACACCCGCATCCGAGAACAATTTAAAATGTTATTGAAACAATTTAGAATGTTTTAAAAACAATTTAAAATACTTCAAAATAATTTAAAAACAATTTTAAATTCTTTTAAAGTGCTTTAACAACAATTTAAAAAGCTTTAAATAACTCTAAAATGTTCTTAAAATGCTTTCAAAACAATTTAAAATGCTTTCAAAATAGTTTACAATGCTTTCAAAACTATTTAAAATACTTCAAAAATAATTTAAATTGCTTTCAGAACAATTTTAAATGATTTTAAAATGCTTTAAAAGTAGTTTACAATGCTTTAAAAACAATTTAAAATGCTTTAAAAATAATTTAAATTGCTTTAAGAACAATTTTAAATGATTTTAAAATGTTTTAAAGATAAGTTTAAGTGCTTTAACAACAATTGAAAATGCTTTAAAACCATTTTGAAATGTTTTAAAAACAATTTAAAAAGATTTAGAATACTTTAAAATATTTTTAAAACAATTTTAAATGCTTTAAAAAAAATTTAAAATGCTTTAAAATCAATTTAAAATGTTTTTGAAACAATTTAGAAAGTTTTAAAAATAATTCAAAATAGTTCAAAATAATTTAAAAACACTTTAAAATGTTTTAAAAATAAGTTAAAATTCTTTTAAAATGCTTTAACAACAATTTAAAAAGATTTAAAGTACTTTAAAATGTATTTAAAATGCTTTCAAAACAATTTAAAATGCTTTAAAAATAGTTTACAATCTTTAAAAACTATTTAAAATACTTCAAAAATAATTTAAATTGCTTTAAGAACAATTTTAAATGATTTCAAAATTCTTTAAAAATAGTTTACAATGCTTAAAAATAATTTAAAATACTTTAAAAATCATTTAAATTGATTTAAGAACAATTTTAACTGATTTTGAAATGTTTTAAAATGTTTCAAAAACATTTTAAAATGTTTTAAAAATAAGTTTAAGTGCTTTAACAACAATTGAAAATGCTTTAAAAACAATTTAAAATGTTTTTGAAACAATTTAGAATGTTTTAAAAAAAAATTAAAATAGTTCAAAATAGTTTAAAAACAATTTAAAACACTTTAAAATGTTTTAAAAACAATTTTGAATTATTTTATAATGCTTTAACAAAAATTTAAAAAGCTTTAAAGTACTTTAAAATGTTTTTAAAATGCTTTCAAAACAATTTAAAATGCTTTAAAAACAGTTTACAATGCTTTAAAAACTATTTAAAATACTTCAAAAATAATTTAAATTGCTTTAAGAACAATTTTAAATGATTTTAAAATGCTTTAAAAATAGTTTACAATGCTTTAAAAACAATTTAAAATACTTCAAAAATAATTTAAATTAATTTAAAAACAATTTTAAATGATTTAGAAAAAATATAGTTTAAGTGCTTTAACAACAATTGAAAATAGTTTAAAACCGTTTTAAAAAAGCTTTAAAGTACTTTAAAATGTTTTAAAAATAATTTTAAACGCTTTCAAAACAATTTGAAATGCTTTAAAAATAATTTAAAATGTTTTTGAAACAATTTAGAATGTTTTAAAAACAATTTAAAATAGTTCAAAATAAAATAAAAACAATTTAAAACACTTTAAAATGTTTTAAAAACAACTTCAAATTCTTTTCAAATGTTTTAACAATAATTTAAAAAGCTTTAAAGTACTTTAAAATGTTTTTAAAATGCTTTCAAAACAATTTAAAATTCCTTAAAAACAATTTAAAATGCTTTAAAAACTATTTAAAATACTTCAAAAATAATTTAAATTGCCTTAAGAACAATTTTAAATAATTTTAAAATGCTTTAAAAATTGTTTACAATGCTTTAAAAACAATATAAAATAATTTTAAAATAATTTAAATTGATTTAAGAACAATTTTAAATTATTTTAAAATGTTTCGAAATTTTTTTAAAATGCTTTTAAAATAAGTTTAAGTGCTTTAACAACAATTGAAAATGCTTTAAAACTGTTTTAAAATGTTTTAAAAACAATTTTAAAAAGCTATAAAGTAATTTAAAATGTTTTAAAAAAAAATTTAAATGTTTTAAAAACAATTTAAAATACTTTAAAATAATTTAAAAACAATTTAAAGTGTTTTAAAAACAATTTTAAATTCTTTTTAAATGCTTTAACAACAATTTAAAAAGCTTTAAAGTACTTTAAAATGTTTTTAAAGCGCTTTCAAAACAATTTAAAATTCTTTCAAAACATGTACAATGCTTTCAAGACTATTTAAAATACTTCAAAAATAATTTAAATTTCTTTAAGAACAATTTTAAATGATTTTAAAATGCTTTAAAAATAGTTTACAATGCTTTAAAAACAATTTAAAATACTTTAGAAATAATTTAAATTGATTTAATAACAATTTTAAAAGATTTTAAAATGTTTCAAAAAAATTTAAAATGTTTTAAAAATAAGTTTAAGTGCTCTAACAACAATTGAAAATGCTTTAAAACCATTTTAAAATGTTTTAAAAACAATTTAAAAAGCTTTAAAGTACTTTAAAACGTTTTAAAAAGAATTTTAAATGCTTTAAAAACAATTTAAAATGTTTTTGAAACAATTTAGAACATTTTAAAAACAGTTTAAAATAGTTCAAAATAATTTTAAAATGCTTTAAAGTGTTCTAAAAACAATTTTAAATTCTTTTAAAATGATTTAACAGCAATTTAAAAAGCTTTAAAGTACTTTAAAATGTTTTTAAAATGCTTTCAAAACAATTTAAAATGCTTTAAAAGAATTTTCCAATGCTTTCAAAACTATTTAAAATACTTCAAAAATAATTTAAATTGTTTTAAGAACAATTTTAAATGGTTTTAAAATGCTTCAAAAATAGTTTACAATCTTCTAAAAACAATTTAAAATACTTTACAAATAATTTAAATTGATTTAAGAACAAATTTAAATGATTTTAAAATGTTTTTGCAAATGGAATATTGGAACCCCAATTTTTTTCTTCCCATCTCCATAATTGATCATTTTTCAAATTGGCAGAATAGTTATCCCGACCCTGCTCCCAAAAACAAAGTGATTAAAGCGGCTTGGTCTTCCCTTCCTAAAATCTGCTGCTGGCAGATCTGGCTAGAGCGAAACAGCAGAATTTTTAGAAACACATAGCATGATGTCAAAGTGGTAGCGGCCAAGATAAAATTCCAGTTAAAATAATGCTTGGGAGATCAAAAAGACGCTTCAAATCTAAATCAGTTAGATACTGTTTGGGTGCCTCCTTAAAGCTGCAATTTCATCAAGCTACCAGAAATATTTCCCCTTCTAAAGACTGGCAAATAAGGGGGAAAAAGAATGAAGATTTTCAAGACTGGATCTCCAATCAAAAGGTGCACTCTCTCTTCTTTGACGGGGCATCAAAGGGAAATCCTGGCAAGGCTGGGGCAGGAGGAATTGTAAAAAAACCTAAAGGCATATCGACCCACAACTTTGCTTGGGGTCTGGGGAACAACTCCAGCATTCAAGTTGAGGCTTTCACCCTCTTCTAAGGTCTTACGTTGCTCTTGAATTTGGAAATCAAGGAGGCAAACATTTTTGGGGATTCTCAAGTGATAATAAAAATCATGGTGACCAACTCATCCCCTAGGGACTTAAGTTTTAAAATGTTTTAAGAACAAATTAAAAAAGTTCAAAATAATTTAAAAACAATTTAAAACACTTTAAAATGTTTTAAAAACAATTTTAAATTCTTTTAAAATGCTTTAACACAATTTAAAAAGCTTTAAAGTATTTTAAAATGTTTTTAAAATGTTTTCAAAACAATTTAAAATTCTTTGAAAACCGTTTACAATGCTTTAAAAACTATCTAAAATACTTCAAAAATAATTTAAATTGCTTTAAGAACAATTTTAAATGATTTTAAAATGCTTTAAAAATAGTTTTCATTGCTTTAAAAACAATTTAGAATACTTTAAAAGTAATTTAAATTGATTTAAGAAAAATTTTAAATGATTTCAAAATGTTTCAAAAACATTATAAAATGTTTTAAAAATAAGTTTAAGTGCTTTAACAACAATTGAAAATGCTTTAAAACCGTTTTAAAATGTTTTAAAAACAATTTAAAAAGCTTTAAAGCACTTCAAAACGTTTTAAAAAGAATTTTAAATGCTTTAAAAACAATTTAAAATGCTTAAAAACAATTTAAAATGTTTTTGACACAATTTAGAATGTTTTAAAAACAATTTCAAATAATTCAAAAAAATTTAAAAACAATTTAAAACTGTTTAAAATGTTTTAGAAACAATTTAAATTCTTCTAAAATGCTTAAACAACAATTTAAAAACCTTTAAAGTACTTTAAAATGTTTTTAAAATGCTTTCAAAACAATTTAAAATGCTTTGAAAACAATTTAAAATGTTTTGACACAATTTAGAATGTTTTAAAAACAATTTCAAATACCTCAAAAATTTTAAAAACAATTTAAAACAGTTTAAAAAGTTTTAGAAACAATTAAATTCTTTTAAAATGCTTTAGCTACAATTTAAAAAGCTTTAAAATACTTTAAAGTGTTTTTAAAATGCTTTCAAAACAATTTAAAGTGCTTTAAAAACAGTTTACAATGCTTTAAAAACCATCTAAAATACTTCAAAAATAATAAATTGCTTTAATAACAATTTTAAATGATTTTAAAATTTTTTAAAAGCAGATTAAAATGCTATAAAAACTATTTAAAATACTTCAAAAATAATTTAAATTGATTTAAGAAAAATTTTAAATGATTTTAAAATTTTTTAAAATGTTTAAAAAACATTTTAAAATGTTTCAAAAATAAGTTTAAGTGCTTTAACAACAATTGAAAATGCTTTAAACCGGTTTAAAATGTTTTAAAACAATTTAAAAAGCTTTAAAGTACTTTAAAATGTTTTAAAAACATTTTTAAACGCTTTAAAAACAATTTAAAATGCTTTAAAAACAATTTAAAATGTTTTTGAAACAATTTAGAACGTTTATTTTTTTTTTAAATAGTTCAAAATAATTTAAAAACACTTTAAAATGTTTTAAAAACAAATTAAATTCTTTTAAAAAGCTTTAACAACAATTTAAAAAGCTTTAAAGTACTTTAATTTTTTTTTTAAATGATTTCAAAACAATTTAGAATGCTTTAAAAACAGTTTACAATGCTTTAAAAACTATTGAAAATACTTCGAAAATAATTCAAATGCTTTAAGAACAATTTTAAATGATTTTAAAATGTTTTAAAAATAGTTTACAATGCTTTAAAAACAATTTGAAATGTTTTTGAAACAATTCAGAACGTTTTAAAAACAATTTAAAATAGTTCAAAGTAATTTAAAAATAATTTAAAAACAATTTAAAACACTTTAAGATGTTTTAAAAATAATTTTAAATTCTTTTAAAATGCCTTAACAACAATTTAAAAAGCCTTAAAGTACTTTAAAATGTTTTTAAAATGCTTTCAAAACAATTTAAAATGCTCTAAAAACCATTTACAATGCTTTAAAAACTATTTAAATTGCTTTAAGTACAATTTTAAATGATTTTAAAATGCTTTAAAAATAGTTTACAATGCTTTAAAAACAATTTAAAATTATTTAAAAATGATTTAAATTGCTTTAAGAACAATTTTAAATGATTTTAAAATGCTTTAAAAATATTTTACAATGCTTTAAAGCAATTTAAAATACTTTAAAAATAATTTAAAATCAAAACATTTCAAACATTTTAAATTGATTTCAAAATGCTTTAAACAATTTAAAATACTTTAAAACTAATTTAAATTGATTTAAGAACAATTTTAAATGATTTTAAAATGTTTCAAAAACATTTTAAAATGTTTAAAATTCAGTTTAAATGCTTTAACAACCGTTTTAAAATGTTTTGAAATCAATTTTAAACGCTTTAAAAACAATTTAAAATGCTTTAAAAGCAATTTAAAATGTTTTTGAAACAATTTATAACGCTTTAAAAACAATTTAAAATAGTTCAAAATAATTTAAAAACACTTTAAAATGTTTTAAAAACAATTTTATATTCTTTTAAAGTGCTTTAACAACAATTTAAGAAGATTTAAAGTACTTTAAAATGTTTTTAAAATGATTTCAAAACAATTTAAAATGCTTTCAAAATAGTTTACAATTCTTTAAAAACTATTTAAATACTTCAAAAATCATTTAAATTGCTTTAAGTACAATTTTAAATGATTTTAAAATGCTTTAAAAATAGTTTGCAATGCTTTAAAAACAATTTAAAATAGTTCAGAATATTTTAAAAACACTTTAAAATGTTTTAGAAACAATTTTATTTATTTTTTAAATGGTTTAACAACAATTTAAAAAGCTTTAAATTACTATAAAATGTTTTTAAAATGCTTTCAAAACAATTTAAAATGCTTTAAAACAGTTTACAATGCTTTAAAAACTATTTAAAGTACTTCAAAAATAATTTAAATTGCTTTAAGAACAATTTTAAATAATTTTAAAATGCTTTAAAAATAGTTTACAATGCTTTAAAAACAATTTAAAATACTTTAAAAATAATTTAAATTGATTTAAGAACAATTTTAAATGATTTTAAAATGTTTTAAACTGTTTCAAAAACATTTAAAAATGTTTTAAAAATAAGTTTAAGTGCTTTAACAACAGCTGAAAATGCTTTAAAACCATTATAAAATGTTCTAAAAACAATTTAAAATAGTTTAAAATAATTTAAAAACACTTTAAAATGTTTTAAAAACAATTTAACAATGATTTTAAAATGCTTTAAAAGTAGTTTATAATGCTTTAAAAACAATTTAAAAACAATTTAGATTGATTTAAAAACAATTTTAAATGATCTCAAAAACAATCTAAAATAGTTAGAAACAATTTAAAATGCTTTAAAAATAGTTTACAATGCTTTAAAAACTATTTAAAGTACTTCAAAAATAATTTAAATTGCTTTAAGAACTATTTTAAATGATTTTAAAATGTTCCAAAAACATTTTAAAAATAAGTTTAAGTGCTTTAACAACAATTGAAAATGCTTTAAAACCAATTTAAAATGTTTTAAAAACAATTTAAAAAGCTTTAAAGTACTTTAAAATGTTTTAAAAACAATTCTAGACACTTTAAAAACAATTTAAAATGCTATAAAAGCAATTAATATATTTTTGAAACAATTTAAAATGTTTTAAAAACAATTTAAAATAGTACAAAATAATTTAAAAACACTTTAAAATGTTTTAAAAACAATTTTAGAAACAATTTTAAATTCTTTTAAAATGCTTTAACAACAATTTAAAAAGCTTTAAAGTACTTGAAAATGTTTTTAAAATATTTTCAAAACAATTTAAAATGCTTTAAAAACAATTTACAATGCTTTAAAAACTATTTAAAATACTTCAAAAATAATTTAAATTGCTTTAAGGACAGTTTTAAATGATTTTAAAATGTTTTAAAAATAGTTTACAATGCTTTAAAAATACTTTAAAAATAATTTAAATTGATTTAAGAACAATTTCAAATGATTTTAAAATGTTTCAAAAACATTTAAAAATGTTTTAAAAATAACTTTAAGTGCTTTAACAACAGTTGAAAATGCTTTAAAACCGTTTTAAAATGTTTTAAAAAAATTTAGAAAGCTTTAAACTACTTTAAAATGTTTTAAAAACAATTTTAAACGCTTTAAAAACAAAAATGCTTTAAAAGCAATTTAAAATGGTTTTTAAACAATTTAGAACGTTTTGTAAACAATTTAAAATAGTTCAAAATCATTTAAAAAGTTTTAAAGTAGTTTAAAATGTTTTTAAAATTCTTTCAAAATAATTTAAAATGTTTTAAAAACAGTTTACAATGCTGTTGAAGAGAGATTCCATACAGGCTGGAAGAGTATTTAATTAATGGAAAGACCTGTGAGCAATTTTGAAACCAACGTTTCGGACTAGCTAGGTGAGTCCATCATCAGGGTAATGAGATCTAAAATAGTTCAAAAATAATTTAAATTTCTTTAAGAACAATTTTAAATGATTTTAAAATGCTTTAAAAATAGTTTACAATGCTTTAAAAAACAATTTAAAATACTTTAAAAATAATTTAAATTGATTTAAGAACAATTTTGAATGATTTTAAAATATTTTAAAATGTTTCAAAAACATTTTAAAATGTTTTAAAAACTATCTAAAATAGTTCAAAAATAATTTAAATTTCTTTAAGAACAATTTTAAATGATTTTAAAATGCTTTAAAAATAGTTTACAATGCTTTAAAAACAATTTAAAATACTTTAAAAATAATTTAAATTGATTTAAGAACAATTTTAAATGATTTTAAAATATTTTAAAATGTTTCAAAAACATTTTAAAATGTTTTAAAAATAAGTTCAAGTGCTTTAACAACAATTTAAAATGCTTTAAAACCATTTTAAAATGTTTGAAAACAATTTAAAAAGCTTTAAAGTACTTTAAAATGTTTTAAAAAGATTTTTAAATGCTTTAAAAACAATTTAAAATGCTCTAAAGACAATTTAAAATGTTTTTGAAACAATTTAGAATGTTTTAAAAACAATTTAAAATAGTTCAAAATATTATAAAAACAATTTAAAACACTTTAAAATGTTTTAGAAACAATTTAAATTCTTTTAAAATGGTTTAACAACAATTTAAAAAGCTTTAAAGTACTTTAAAATGTTTTTAAAATGTTTACAATGCTTTAAAAACTATTTAAAATACTTCAAAAATAATTTAAATTGCTTGAAGAAAATTTTTAAATAATTTTAAAATTCTTTAAAAATTGTTTACAATGCTTTAAAAACAATTTAAAAAACTTTAAAAATAATTTAAATTTATTTAAGAACAATTTTAAATGATTTTAAAGTGTTTCAAAAACATTTAAAAATGTTTTAAAATACGTTTAAGTGCTTTAACAATAATTGAAAATGCTTTAAAACCATTTTAAAATGTTTTAAAAACAATTGAAAAAGCTATAAAGTACTTTAAAATGTTTTTAAAAAAAATTTACTTGCTTTAACAACAATTTAAAACGCTTTAAAAGAAATTTCAAATGTTTTTGAAACAATTTAGAATGTTTTAAAAACAATTTAAAATAGTTCAAAACATTTTAAAACATTTCAAAATGTTTTAAAAACAATTTTAAATTCTTTTAAAATGTTTTAACAACAATTTAAAAAGCTTTAAAGTACTTTAAAAGTTTTTTAAAATGCTTTCCAAACAATTCAAAATGCTTTCAAAACAATTTAAAATGCTTTAAAAACAGTTTACAATGCTTTAAAAACTATTTAAAATACTTAAAAAGTAATTTAAATTTCTTTAAGAACAATTTCAAATGATTTTAAAATGCTTTAAAAATAGTTTACAATGCTTTAAAAACTATTTAAAATACTTTAAAAATAATTTAAATTGATTTAAGAACCATTTTAAACGATTTTAAAATGTTTCAAAAACATTTTAAAATGTTTTAAAAATAAGCTTAGGTGCTTTAACAACAATTGAAAATGCTTTAAAACCATTTAAAATTTTTTAAAAACAATTTAAAAATCTTTAAAGTACTTTAAAATGTTATAAAAATAAATTTGAATGCTTTAAAAACAATTTAAAATGCGTTAAAAGCAATTAAAAATGTTTTGAAACAATTTAGAATGTTTTAAAAGCAATTTAAAATAGTTCAAAATAATTTAAAAACACTTTAAAATGTTTTAAAAATAATTTTAAATTCTTTTAAAATGCTTTAACAACAATTTAAAAAGCTTTAAAGTACTTGAAAATGTTTTTAAAATTCTTTCAAAACAATTTAAAATGCTTTAAAAACAGTTTACAATGCTTTAAAAACTATTTAAAATACTTCAAAAATATTTTAAATTGCTTTAAGAACAATTTCAAACGATTTTAAAATGCTATAAAAATAGTTTACAATGCTTTAAAAACAATTTAAAAATAATTTAAATTGATTTACGAACAATTTTAAATGATTTTAAAACGTTGCAAAAACATTTTAAAATGTTTTAAAAATAAGTTTAAGTGCTTTAACAACAATTGAAAATGCTTTAAAACCGTTTTAAATGTTTTAAAAATAATTTAAAAAGATTTAAAGTGTTTTAAAAACAATTTTAAACGCTTTAAAAACAATTTAAATTGCTTCAAAAGCAATTTAAAATGTTTTTGAAACAATTTAGGACATTTTAAAAACAATTTGAAATAGTTCAAAATAATTTAAAAACACATTAAAACACTTTAAAATGTTTTAAAAACAATTTTAAATTCTTTTTGCAAATTGATTATTGGAACCCCAATTTTGTTCTTCTCATCTCCATAATTGATCTTTTTACAAATTGGCAGAATAGTTGTCCCGACCCTCCTCCCAAAAACAAAGTGATTAAAGCGGTTTGGTCTTCCCTTCCTAAAATCTGCTGCTGGGAGATCTGGCTAGAGCGAAACAGCAGAATTTTTAGAAACACATAGCATGATGTCAAGGTGGTAGCGGCTAAGATAAAATTCCAGTTAAAAGAATGCTTGGGAGATAAAAAAGACTCTTAAAATCTAAATTAGTTAGATACTATTTGGGGTGCCTCCCTAAAGCTGCAATTTCATCAAGCTACCAGAAATATCTCTCCTTCTAAAGACTGGCAAATTAGGGGGAAAAGTAATGAAGATTTTCAAGACAGGAAAAGTAAGTAAGTAAGTTTAAGTGCTTTAACAACAATTGAAAACAGTTTAAAACCATTTTAAAAAGCTTTAAAGTACTTTAAAATGTTTTAAAAATAATTTTAAACGCTTTAAAAACAATTTAAAATGCTTTAAAAACAATTTAAAATGTTTTTGAAACAATTTAGAATGTTTTAAAAACAATTTAAAATAGTTCAAAATAAAATAAAAACAATTTAAAACACTTTAAAATGTTTTAAAAACAACTTCAAATTCTTTTAAAATGCTTTAACAATAATGTAAGAAGCTTTAAAGTACTTTAAAATGTTTTTAAAATGCTTTCAAAATAATTTAAAATGCCTTAAAAACAATTTAAAATGCTTTAAAAACTATTTAAAATACTTCAAAAATAATTTAAATTGCCTTAAGAACAATTTTTAAATAATTTTAAAATGCTTTAAAAATAGTTTACAATGCTTTAAAAACAATATAAAATATTTTTAAAATAGTTTAAATTTATTTAAGAACAATTTTAAATTATTTAAAAATATTTTAAAATGTTTCAAAAACATTTTAAAATGCTTTTATAATAAGTTTAAGTGCTTTAACAACAATTGAAAATGCTTTAAAACCGTTTTTTAAAATGTTTTAAAACAATTTAATAATATTTAAAGTACTTTAAAATGTTTTAAAAACAATTTAAAAATATTTAAAGTACTTTAAAATGTTTTAAAAACAATTTTAAACGCTTTATAAACAATTTAAAATGCTTTAAAACAATTTAAAATGTTTTTGAAACAATTTAAAACATATTAAAAACAATTTTAAATAGTTAAAAATAATTTTAAAACACTTCAAAATGTTTTAAAAACAATTTTAAATTCTTTTAAAATGCTTTAACAACAATTTAAAAGACTTTAAAGTACTTTAAAATGTTTTTAAAGTGCTTTCAAAACATTTAAAATAATTTAAAAACAGTTTACAATGCTTTCAAAACTATTTAAAATACTTAAAAAAATAATTTAAATTGCTTTAAGAACAATTTTAAATAATTTTAAAATGCTTGAAAAATAGTTTACAATGCTCTAAAAACAATTAAAAATACTTTAAAAATAATTTAAATTGATTTAAGAACACTTTTAAATGATTTTAAAATGTTTCAAAAACATTTTAAAATGTTTTAAACATAAGTTTAAGTCTTCAACAACAATTGAAAATATTTTAAAACCGTTTTTAAAATGTTTTAAAAAGCTTTAAATTATTTTAAAAACAATTTTAAACGCTTTAGAATGAATTTAAAAGGCTTTAAAAACCATTTAAAATGTTCTTGAAACAATTTAGAATGTTTTAAAAACAATTTAAAATAGTTCAAAATAATATAAAAACAATTTAAAACACTTTAAAATGTTTTAAAAACAACTTCAAATTCTTTTAAAATGTTTTAACAATAATTTAAAAAGCTTTAAAGTACTTTAAAATGTTTTTAAAATGCTTTCAAAACAATTTAAAATGCCTTAAAAACAGTTTACAATGCTTTAAAACTATTTAAAATACTTCAAAAATAACTTAAAATGCTGTAAGAACAATTTTAAATAATTTTAAAATGTTTTAAAAATAGTTTACAATGCTCTAAAAACAATATACAATACTTTAAAAATAATTTAAATTGATTTAAGAACAATTTTAAATGATTTTAAAATGTTTCGAAAACATTTTAAAATATTTTTAAAATAAGTTTAAGTGCTTCAACAACAATTGAAAATGCCTTAAAACCATTTTAAAATGTTTTAAAAACACTTTTAAAAAGCTATAAAATAATATAAAATGTTTTAAAAACAATTTTAAAAAGCTATAAAATAATTTAAAATGGTTTAAAAACAATTTTAAATGCTTTAAAAACAATTTAAAATGTTATTGAAACAATTTAGAACTTTTTAAAAACAATTTAAAATACTTCAAAACAATTTAAAACACTTTAAAGTGTTTTAAAAATAATTTTAAATTCTTTTAAAATGCTTTAACAACAATTTAAAAAGCTTTAAATAACTTTAAAATGTTTTTAAAATGCTTTCAAAATAGTTTACAATGCTTTCAAAACTATTTGAAATACTTCAAAAATAATTTAAATTGCTTTAAGAACAATTTTGAATGATTTTAAAATGCTTTAAAAGTAGTTTACAATGCTTTTAAAACAATTTAAAATACTTTAAAAGTAATTTAAATTGCTTTAAGAACAATATTAAATGATTTTAAAATGTTTTAAAGATAAGTTTATGTACTCTAACAACAATTGAAAATGCTTTAAAACCATTTTAAAATGTTTTAAAAACAAGTTAAAAATCTTTAGAGTACTTTAAAATATTTTTAAAACAATTTAAATGCTTTAAAAACAATTTAAAATGCTTTAAAAGCAATTTAAGATGTTTTTGAAACAATTTAGAACGTTTTAAAAATAATTCAAAATAGTTCAAAATCATTTAAAAACACTTTAAAATGTTTTAAAAATAAATTAAAATTCTTTTAAAATGCTTTAACAACAATTTAAAAAGATTTAAAGTACTTTAAAATGTATTTAAAATGCTTTCAAAACAATTTAAAATGCTTTAAAAACAGTTTACAATGTTTAAAAACTATTTAAAATACTTCAAAAATAATTTAAATTGCTTTAACAACAATTTTAAATGATTTTAAAATTCTTTAAAAATAGTTTACAATGCTTTAAAAACAATTTAAAATACTTTAAAAATCGTTTAAATTGATTTAAGAACAATTTTACCTGATTTTGAAATGTTTTAAAATGTTTCAAAAACATTTTAAAATGTTTTAAAAATAAGTCTAAGTGCTTTAACAACAATTGAAAAATAATTTAAATTGCTTTAAGAACAATTTTAAATGATTTTAAAATGCTTTAAAAGTAGTTTACAATGCTTTTAAAACAATTTAAAATACTTTAAAAATAATTTAAATTGATTTAAGAACAATTTTAAATGATTTTAAAATGTTTCAAAAACATTTTAAAATGTTTTTAAAATAAGTTTAAGTGCTTCAACAACAATTGAAGACCTTAGAACCATTTTAAAATGTTTTAAAAACAATTTTAAAAAGCTATAAAATAATTTAAAATGTTTTAAAAACAATTTTAAATGCTTTAAAAACAATTTAAAATGTTATTGAAACAATTTAAAACGTTTTAAAAACAATTTAAAATACTTCAAAACAATTTAATAAATTGTTTTAAAAATAATTTTAAATTCTTTTAAAATGCTTTAACAACAATTTAAAAAGCTTTAAAATGCTTTGAAAACAATTTAAAACACTTTAAAAATTGTTTACAATACTTTCAAAACAATTTAAAATAATTTAAATTGCTTTAAGAACAATTTTAAATGTTTTTAAAATGCTTTAAATGTAGTTTACAATGCTTTTAAAACAGTTTAAAATACTTTAAAAGTAATTTAAATTGCTTTAAGAACAATTTTAAATGATTTTAAAATGTTTTAAAGATACGTTTATGTGTTCTAACAACAATTGAAAATGCTTTAAAACCATTTTAAAATGTTTTAAAAACAATTCAAAATGCTTTCAAAACAATTTAAAATGCTTTAAAACCGTTTTAAAATGTTTTCAAAACAATTCAAAATGCTTTCAAAACAATTTAAAATGCTTTAAAACCGTTTTAAAATGTTTTAAATACAATTTAATAAGCTTTAAAGTACTTTAAAATTTTTTAAAAACAATTTTAAGCGCTTTAGAAACAATTTAAAATGCTTAAACACAGTTTACAATGTTTTTGAAACAATTTTGAATGTTTTCAAAACAATTTAAAACACTTTAAAATGTTTTAAAACAATTTAAATTCTTTTAAAATGTTTAAAAAAAAACTTAAAAAGCTTTAAGTACTTTAGAATTATTTTAAAATAGTTTACAATGTTTTAAAAACAAATTAAAATACTTTAAAAATAATTTAAATTGCTTTAAGAACAATTTTAAAAGATTTTAAAATGCTTTAAAATGTTTAAAAAAACAATTTAAAATGCTTTAAAAATAATTTTAAATTGATTTAATAACAATTTTAAATGATTTCAAAATGTTTTTAAATGTTCCAAAAACATTTTAAAATGTTTTAAAAATAAGTTTAAGTGCTTTAACAACAATTGAAAATGCTTTAAGACCGTTTTGAAAACAATTTAAAAAGCTTTAAAGTACTTTAAAATGTTTTTGAAACAATTTAGAACGTTTTAAAAACAACTTAAAATAGTTCAAAATAATTTAAAAACACTTTAAAATGTTTTAAAAACAAATTTAAATTCTTTTAAAATGTTTTAACAACAATTTAAAATGCTTTAAAAACAATTTAAAATGCTTTAAAACAATTTAAAATGTTTTTGAAACAATTTAGAACATATTAAAAACAATTTTAAATAGTTAAAAATAATTTAAAAACACTTCAAAATGTTTTAAAAACAATTTTAAATTTTTTTAAAATGCTTTAACAACAATTTAAAAGGCTTTAAAGTACTTTAAAATGTTTTTAAAGTGCTTTCAAAGCAATTTAAAATGCTTTAAAAACAGTTTAGAGTGCTTTCAAAACTATTTAAAATACTTCAAAAATAATTTAAATTGCTTTAACAACAATTTTAAATAATTTTAAAATGCTTTAAAAATAGTTTACAATGCTCTAAAAACAATTAAAAATACTTTAAAAATAATTTAAATTGATTTAAGAACAATTTTAAATGATTTTAAAATGTTTTAGAATGTTTCAAAAACATTTTAAAATGTTTCAAACATAAGTTTAAGTCTTTAACAACAATTGAAAATATTTTAAAACCGTTTTAAAATGTTTTAAAAAAGCTTTAAATTATTTTAAAATATTTTAAAAACAATTTTAAACGCTTTAGAAACAATTTAAAATGCTTTAAAAACCATTTAAAATGTTCTTGAAACAATTTAGAATGTTTTAAAAACAATTTAAAATAGTTCAAAATAATATAAAAACAATTTAAAACACTTTAAAATGTTTTAAAAACAACTTCAAATTCTTTTAAAATGTTTTAACAATAATTTAAAAAGCTTTAAAGTACTTTAAAATGTTTTAAAATGCTTTCAAAACAATTTAAAATGCCTTAAAAACAGTTTACAATGCTTTAAAAATTATTTAAAATACTTCAAAAATAACTTAAAATGCTTTAAGAACAATTTTAAATAATTTTAAAATGTTTTAAAAGTAGTTTACAATGCTCTAAAAACAATATACAATACTTTAAAAATAATTTAAATTGATTTAAGAACAATTTTAAATGATTTTAAAATGTTTCGAAAACATTTTAAAATATTTTTAAAATAAGTTTAAGTGCTTTAACAACAATTGAAAATGTCTTAAAACCATTTTAAAATGTTTTAAAAACAATTTTAAAAAGCTATAAAATAATTTAAAATATTTTAAAAAACAATTTTAAATGCTTTAAAAACAATTTAAAATGTTATTGAAACAATTTAGAACGTTTTAAAAACAATTTAAAATACTTCAAAACAATTTAAAACACTTTAAAGTGTTTTAAAAACAATTTAAATTCTTTTAAAATGCTTTTAACAACAATTTAAAAAGCTTTAAATAACTTTAAAATATTTTTTAAAATTATTTCAAAACAATTTAAAATTCTTAAACATAGTTTACAATGCTTTCAAAACTATTTAAAATACTTCAAAATAATTTAAATTGCTTTAAGAACAATTTAAAATGATTTTAAAATGCTTTAAAAGTAGTTTACAATGCTTTTAAAACAATTTAAAATACTTTAAAAATAATTTAAATTGATTTAAGAACAATTTAAAATGATTTAAAATGTTTAGAAAACATTTTAAAATAAGTTTAAGTGCTTTAACAACAATTGAAAATGCCTTGAAACCATTTTAAAATGTTTTAAAAACAATTTTAAAAAGCTATAAAATAATTTAAAATGTTTTAAAAACAATTTTAAATGCTTTAAAAACAATTTAAAATGTTATTGAAACAATTTAGAACGTTTTAAAAACAATTTAAAATACTTCAAAACAATTTAAAACACTTTAAAGTGTTTTAAAAACAATTTTAAATTCTTTTAAAATGCTTTAACAACAATTTAAAAAGCTTTAAATAACTTTAAAATGTTTTTTAAATGCTTTCAAAACAATTTAAAATGCTTTCAAAATAGCTTACAATGCTTTCAAAACTATTTAAAATACTTCAAAAATAATTTAAATTGCTTTAAGAACAATTTTAAATGATTTTAAAATGCTTTAAAAGTAGTTTACAATGCTTTTAAAACAATTTAAAATACTTTAAAAATAATTTAAATTGATTTAAGAACAATTTTAAATGATTTTAAAATGTTTCGAAAACATTTTAAAATGTTTTTAAAATAGGTTTAAGTGCTTTAACAATAATTGAAAATGCCTTAAAACCATTTTAAAATGTTTTAAAAACAATTTTAAAAAGCTATAAAAAAATTTAAAATGTTTTAAAAACAATTTTAAATGCTTTAAAAACAATTTAAAATGTTATTGAAACAATTTAGAACGTTTTAAAAACAAATTAAAATACTTCAAAACAATTTAAAACACTTTAAAATGGTTTAAAAACAATATTAAAATGGTTTAGAAACAATTTGAAATGCTTTAACAACAATTTAAAAAGCTTTAAATAACTTTAAAATGTTTTTAAAATTATTTCAAAACAATTTAAAATGCTTTCAAAATAGTTTACCATGCTTTCAAAACTATTTAAAATACTTCAAAAATAATTTAAATTGCTTTAAGAACAATTTTAAATGATTTTAAAATGCTTTAAAAGTAGTTTATAATGCTTTTAAAACAATTTAAAATACTTTAAAAATAATTTAAATTGCTTTAAGAACAATTTTAAATGATTTTAAAATGTTTTAAAGATAAGTTTATGTGCTCTAACAACAATTGAAAATGCTTTAAAACCATTTTAAAATGTTTTAAAAACAATTTAAAAATCTTTAGAGTACTTTTAAAATATTTTTAAAACAATTTAAATGCTTTAAAAACAATTTAAAATGCTTTAAAAGCAATTTAAAATGTTTTTGAAACAATTTAGAATGTTTTAAAAATAATTCAAAATAGTTCAAAATAATTTAAAAACACTTTAAAATGTTTTAAAAATAAATTAAAATTCTTTTAAAATGCTTTAACAACAATTTAAAAAGATTTAAAGTACTTTAAAATGTATTTAAAATGCTTTCAAAACAATTTAAAATGCTTTAAAAATAGTTTACAATGTTTAAAAACTATTTAAAATACTTCAAAAATAATTTAAATTGCTTTAAGAACAATTTTAAATGATTTTAAAATTCTTTAAAAACAGTTTACAATGCTTTAAAAACAATTTAAAATACTTTAAAAATCACTTAAATTGATTTAAGAACAATTTTAACTGATTTTGAAATGTTTTAAAATGTTTCAAAAACATTTTAAAATGTTTCAAAAATAAGTCTAAGTGCTTTAACAACAATTGAAAATGCTTTAAAAACAATTTAAAATGTTTTTGAAACAATTTAGAATGTTTTAAGAACAAATAAAAAAATTCAAAATATTTTAAAAACAATTTAAAACACTTTAAAATGGTTTAAAAACAATTTGAAATGCTTTAACAACAATTTAAAAAGCTTTAAAATGTTTTTAAAATGTTTTCAAAACAATTTAAAATGCTTTAAAAACAATTTACAATGCTTTAAAAACTATTTGAAATACTTTAAAAATAATTTAAATTGCTTTAAGAACAATTTTAAACGATTTTACAATGCTTTAAAAATAGTTTACAATGCTTTAAAAACAATTTAAAATACTTTAAAAATAATTTAAATTAATTTAGAAACAAGTTTAAATGATTTTCAAAAAATAAGTTTAAGTGCTTTAACAACAATTGAAAACAGTTTAAAACCATTTTAAAAAGCTTTAAAGTACTTTAAAATGTTTTAAAAATAATTTTAAACGCTTTAAAAACAATTTAAAATGCTTTAAAAACAATTTAAAATGTTTTTGAAACCATTTAGACTGTTTAAAAACAATTTAAAATAGTTCAAAATAAAATAAAAACACTTTAAAATGTTTAAAAACAACTTCAAATTCTTTTAAAATGCTTTAACAGTAATTTAAGAAGCTTTAAGTACTTTAAAATGTTTTTAAAATGCTTTCAAAATAATTTAAAATGCCTTAAAAAACAATTTAAAATGCTTTAAAAACTATTTAAAATACTTCAAAAATAATTTAAATTGCCTTAAGAACAGTTTTAAATAATTTTAAAATGCTTTAAAAATAGTTTACAATGCTTTAAAAACAATATAAAATATTTTTAAAATAGTTTAAATTGATTTAAGAACAATTTTAAATTATTTAAAAATATTTTAAAATGTTTCAAAAACATTTTAAAATGCTTTTAAAATAAGTTTAAGTGCTTTAACAACAATTGAAAATGCTTTAAAACCGTTTTAAATGTTTTAAAAACAATTTAATAATATTTAAAGTACTTTAAAATGTTTTAAAAACAATTTAAAAATATTTAAAGTACTTTAAAATGTTTTAAAAACATTTTAAATGCCTTAAAAACAATTTAAAATGCTTTAAAACAATTTAAAATGTTTTTGAAACAATTTAAAACATATTAAAAACAATTTTAAATAGTTAAAAATAATTTTAAAACACTTCAAAATGTTTTAAAAACCATTTTAAATTCTTTTAAAATGCTTTAACAACAATTTAAAAGACTTTAAAGTACTTTAAAATGTTTTTAAAGTGCTTTCAAAACAATTTAAATAATTTAAAAACAGTTTACAATGCTTTCAAAACTATTTAAAATACTTCAAAAATAATTTAAATTGCTTTAAGAACAATTTTAAATAATTTTAAAATGCTTGAAAAATAGTTTACAATGCTCTAAAAACAATTAAAAGTACTTTAAAAATAATTTAAATTGATTTAAGAACACTTTTAAATGATTTTTAAAATGTTTTAAAATATTTCAAAACATTTTAAAATGTTTTAAACATAAGTTTAAGTCTTTAAACTTATGTTTAAAACTTAAACATAAGTTTAAAGACTTAAACTATATGTTTAAGAACAATTGTAAACAATTTAAAATACTTCAAAAATAACTTAAAATGCTTTAAGAACAATTTTAAATAATTTTAAAATGAATAGAAACTTCGGCAAAATCATAACCAATATGCGTTCGAACCAACATTCATCAAAATGAACCACACTTTATACGAAAAATTGTTAAAATTATACAATTGGATCACAAGAATTCCTTAATTTTAAAATGTTTTAAAAATATTACAATGCTTTAAAAACAATATACAATACTTTAAAAATAATTTAAATGATTTAAGAACAAGTTTAAATGATTTAAAATGTTTCGAAAACATTTTAAAATGTTTTTAAAACAAGTTAAGTGCTTCAACAACAATTGAAAATGCCTTAAAACCAATTTTAAAATGTTTAAAAACACTTTTAAAAGCTATAAAATAATATAAAATGTTTTTAAAACAATTTTAAAAAGCTATAAAATAATTTAAAATGTTTTAAAAACATTTTAAATGCTTTAAAAACATTTTAAAATGTTATTGAAACAATTTAGAACTTTTTAAAAACAATTTCAAATAATTCAAAACAATTTAAAACACTTTAAAGTGTTTCAAAAATAATTTTAAATTTTTTTAAAATGCTTTAACAACAATTTAAAAAGCTTTAAATAACTTTAAAATGTTTTTAAAATGCTTTCAAAATAGTTTACAATGCTTTCAAAACTATTTAAAATACTTCAAAATAATTTAAATTGCTTTAAGAACAATTTTAAATGATTTTAAAATGCTTTAAAAGTAGTTTACAATGCTTTTAAAACAATTTAAAATACTTTAAAAGTAATTTAAATTGCTTTAAGAACAATTTTAAATGATTTTAAAATGTTTTAAAGATAAGTTTATGTGCTCTAACAACAATTGAAAATGCTTTAAAACCATTTTAAATGTTTTAAAAACAAGTTAAAAATCTTTAGAGTACTTTAAAATATTTTTAAAAACAATTTAAATGCTTTAAAAACAATTTAAAATGCTTTAAAAGCAATTTAAAATGTTTTTGAAACAATTTAGAACGTTTTTAAAATAATTCAAAATAGTTCAAAATCATTTAAAAACACTTTAAAATGTTTAAAAAATAAAATTAAAATTCTTTTAAAATGCTTTAACAACAATTTAAAAAGATTTAAAGTACTTTAAAAATGTATTTAAAATGCTTTCAAAACAATTTAAAATGCTTAAACACAGTTTACAATGTTTTAAAAACTATTTAAAATACTTCAAAATAATTTAAATTGCTTTAATAACAATTTTAAATGATTTTAAAATTCTTTAAAAATAGTTTACAATGCTTTAAAAACAATTTAAAATACTTTAAAAATCGTTTAAATTGATTTAAGAACAATTTTACCTGATTTTGAAATGTTTTTAAAATGTTTCAAAAACATTTTAAAATGTTTTAAAAATAAGTCTAAGTGCTTTAACAACAATTGAAAAATAATTTAAATTGCTTTAAGAACAATTTTAAAATGATTTTAAAATGCTTTAAAAGTAGTTTACAATGCTTTTAAAACAATTTAAAATACTTTAAAAATAATTTAAATTGATTTAAGAACAATTTTAAATGATTTTAAAATGTTTCAAAAACATTTTAAAATGTTTTTAAAATAAGTTTAAGTGCTTCAACAACAATTGAAGACCTTAAAACCATTTTAAAATGTTTTAAAAACAATTTTAAAAAGCTACAAAATAATTTAAAATGTTTTAAAAACAATTTTAAATGCTTTAAAAACAATTTAAAATGTTATTGAAACAATTTAAAACGTTTTAAAAACAATTTAAAATACTTCAAAACAATTTAATAAATTGTTTTTAAAAATAATTTTAAATTCTTTTAAAATGCTTTAACAACAATTTAAAAATCTTTAAATAACTTTAAAATGTTTTTGAAATGCTTTCAAAACAATTTAAAATGCTTTCAAAATAGTTTACAATGCTTTCAAAACTATTTAAAATACTTCAAAAATAATTTAAATTGCTTTAAGAACAATTTTAAATGATTTTAAAATGCTTTAAATGTAGTTTACAATGCTTTTAAAACGTTTAAAATACTTTAAAAGTAATTTAAATTGCTTTAAGAACAATTTTAAATGATTTTAAAATGTTTTAATGATACTTATGTGTTCTAACAACAATTGAAAATGCTTTAAAACCATTTTAAAATGTTTTAAAAACAATTTAAAAATCTTTAGAGTACTTTAAAATATTTTTGAAACAATTTAAATGCTTTTAAAACAATTTAAATGCTTTAAAAGCAATTTAAAATGTTTTTGAAACAATTTAGAACGTTTTAAAAATAATTCAAAATAGTTCAAAATCATTAAAAACACTTTAAAATGTTTTAAAAATAAATTAAAATTATTTAAAATGCTTTAACAACAATTTAAAAAGATTTAAAGTAATTTAAAATGTATTTAAAATGCTATCAAAACAATTTAAAATGCTTAAAAACAGTTTACAATGTTTTAAAAACGAATTAAAATACTTCAAAATAATTTAAATTGCTTTAAGAACAATTTAAATGATTTTAAAATTCTTTAAAATAGTTTACAATGCTTTAAAAACAATTTAAAATACAAATTAAAATCATTTAATTGATTTAAGAACAATTTTAACTTATTTTGAAATGTTTTAAAATGTTTCAAAAACATTTTAAAATGTTTTAAAAAAAAGTCTAAGTGCTTTAACAACAATTGAAAATGCTTTAAAAACAATTTAATTTTTTGAAACAATTTAGAATGTTTTAAGAACAAATTAAAAAAGTTCAAAAATATTTTAAGAACAATTTAAAACACTTTAAATGTTTGGAAAATGCTTTAAAAACAATTTAAAATGCTTTAAAAACAATTTAAAATGCTTTAAAAACAGTTTACAATGATTTTGAAACTAATTAAAATACTTCAAAAATAATTTAAATTGCTTTAAGAACAATTTTAAAAGATTTTTAAAATAGTTTCAATGGGTTAAAAACAATTTAAAATACCTTAAAATAATTTAAATTGATTTTAAAAAAAATAAAATAAATGATTTTAAAATGTTTCAAAAACATTATAAAATGTTTTAAAAATAAGTTTAAGTACTTTAACAACAATTGAAAACGCTTTAAAACCGTTTTAAAATGTTTTAAAAACAATTTAAAAAGCTTTAAAGTACTTTAAATGTTTTAAAAACAATTTAAAAAGCTTTAAAGTATTTTAAAATGTTTTTAAAAATTTATTTAAATGCTTTAAAAACAATTTAAAATGTTTTTGACACAATTTAGAATGTTCTAAAAATAATTTAAAATAGTTCAAAAAACCTTAAAAACAATTTAAAACAATTTAAAATGTTTTAGAAACAATTTTAAATTCTTTTAAAATGCTTTAACAACAATTTAAAAAGTTTTAAAGTACTTTAAAATGTTTTTAAAATGCTTTCAAAACAATTTAAAATTCTTTAAAAACAGTTTACAATGTTAAAAACTATGTAAAATACCTCAAAAATAATTTAAATTGCTTTAAGAACAGTTTTAAAATGATTTTAAAATTATATAAAAACAGTTTACAATGCTTTAAAAACTATTTAAATACTTCAAAAATAATTTAAATTGATTTAATAAAAATTTTAAATGATTTTAAAATGTTTTAAAATGTTTCAAAAACATTTTAAAATGTTTTAAAAATATGTTTAAGTGCTTTAACAACAATTGAAAATGCTTTAAAACCATTTTAAAATGTTCTAAAAACAATTTAAAAATCTTTAAAGTACTTTAAAATGTTTTAAAAACATTTTTAAACGCTTTAAAAACAATTTAAAATGCTTTAAAAACAATTTAACATGTTTTTCAAACAAATTAGAACCTTTTAAAAACAATTTAAAATAGTTCAAAATAATTTAAAAACACTTTAAAATGTTTTAAAAACAATTTTCAATTTTTTTAAAATGCATTAACAACAATTTAAAAAGCTTTAAAGTACTTTAAAAAAACATTTAAATGCTTTCAAAGCAATTTAAAATGATTTAAAAATAGTTTACAATGCTTTTAAAAACTATTAAAATACTTAACAAATAATTTAAATTGCTCTAAGAACAATTTCAAATACTTTAAAAATAATTTAAATTGATTTAAGAACAATTTTAAATGATTTCAAAATGTTTCAAAAACATTTTAAAATGTTTTAAAAATAAGTTTAAATGCTTTAACAACAATTGAAAATGCTTTAAAACCGTTTTAAAATGTTTAAAAAAAATTAAAAAGCATTAAAGTACTTTAAAATGTTTTTAAAAACAATTTAAATGCTTTAAAGACAATTTAAAATGCTTTAAAAACAATTTAAAATGCTTTTGAAACAATTTAGAACGTTTAAGAACAATTTTAAATAGTTAAAAATAATTTTAAATACAATTTAAAATGTTTTAAAAATAATTTTAAATTCTTTTAAAATGATTTAGCAACAATTTAAAAAGCTTTAAAGTACTTTAAAATGCTTACAAAACAATTTAAAATGCTTTAAAAACACTTTACAATGCTTTAAAAACTATTTAAAATATTTCAAAAATAGCATAAATTGCTTTAAGAACAATTTAAATGATTTTAAAATGCTTTAAAAATAGTTTACAATGCTTTAAAAGCAATTTAAAATACTTTAAGGATAATTTCAATTGATTCAAAACAATTTTAAATGATTTTAAAATGTTTCAAAAACATTTTTAACGTTTTAAAAATAATTTAAGTGCTTTAACAACAACTGAAAATGCTTTAAAACTGTTTTAAAATGTTTTAAAAACAATTTAAAAAGATTTAAAGTACTTTAAAATGTTTTAAAAAGATTTTTAAATGTTTTAAAAACAATTTAAAATGTTTTAGAAACAATTTTAAATTCTTTTAAAATGCTTTAACAACAATTTAAAAGGCTTTAAAGTACTTTAAAATGTTTTTAAAATGCTTTAAAAGCAATTTACAATGCTTTCAAAACAATTTAAAATGATTGAAAAACAGTTTACAATGCTTTAGAAACTATCTAAAATACTTCAAAAATAATTTAAATTGATTTAAGAACAATTTTAAATCGTTTTAAAATGTTTCAAAAACATTTTAAAATGTTTTAAAAATAAGTTTAAGTGCTTTAACAACAATTGAAAATGCTTTAAAACCGTTTTAAAATGTTTTAAAAAGCTTTTAAAGTTCTTAAAATGTTTTTAAAATGCTTTCAAAACAATTTAAAATTCTTTAAAACCCATTTACAATGCTTTAAAAACTATTTAAAATACTTCAAAAATAATTTAAATTTCTTTAAGAACAATTATAATAGATTTTAAAATTCTTTAAAAATAGTTTACAATGCTTTAAAAACAATTAAAATACTTTAAAAATTATTTAAATTGATTTAAGAACAATTTTAAATGTTTTAAAATGTTTCAAAAACATTTTAAAATGTTTTAAAAATAATTTAAAAAGCTTTAAAAGTTTTTAAAAACAATTTTAAACGCTTTAGAATGAATTTAAAAGGCTTTAAAAACAATTAAAATGTTTTGAAACAATTTAGACGTTTTAAAAACACTTTAAAAAATAGTTCAAAATAATTAAAAAACAATTTTAATTGTTTTAAAATGCTTTTTACCAACAATTTAAAAAGCTTTAAAGTACTTTAAAATGTTTTTAAAATGCTTTCAAAACAATTTAAAATGCTTTAAAAACCATTTGCAATGTTTTTAAAAACTATTTAAAATACCTCAAAAATAATTTAAATTTCTTAAGAACAATTTTAATGATTTTAAAATGCTTTTAAAAATAGTTTACAATTATTTAAAAACAATTAAATACTTTAAAAATAACTTAAATTTATTTAAGAAAATTTTAAATGAATTTTAAATGTTTTAAATGTTTCAAATTCCAATAGTTTTTAAATTTTTAAAATAAGTTTAAGTGGTTTAACAACAATTTTAAAATGCTTTAAAAACAATTTGTAATGTTTCTGAAACAATTTAGAACGTTTTAAAAACAATTTAAAATAGTTCAAAATAATTTAAAAACAATTTAAAACACTTAAATGTTTTAAAAACAATTTTAAATTCTTTTTGCAAATGGATTATTGGACCCCAATTTTGTTCTTCTCATCTCCATAATTGATCATTTTGAAAATTGGCAGAAAAGTTATCCCGATCCTCGTTCCAAAAACAAAGTGATTAAAGGGCTTGGTCTTCCCTTCCTAAAATGTGCTTGTTGGCAGATCTGGATAGAGCAAAACAGCAAGAATTTTAGAAACACGCAGCATGATGTCAAGGTGGTAGCGGCTAAGATAAAATTTTAGTTAAAATAATGCTCGGGAGATCAAAAAGACGCTTCAAAT